>JAVSCE010020376.1:0-401378 GCA_032199065.1 Smutsia gigantea | reverse complement strand
AGGTGACTCCATCAGGCCCGGGGGTTTTGTTCTTGGGTAGTTTTTTGATTACCAATTCGATTTCGTCGCTGGTGATTAGTCTGTTTAGTTTTTCTGTTTCTTGCTTGGTCAGTCTTGGAAGGTTGTATTTTTCTAAGAAGTTGTCCATTTCTTCTATGTTTTCCAGCTTGTTAGTATATAGATTCTCATAATATTCTCTTATAATTCTTTGTATTTCTGTGGGGTCCGTCGTGATTTTTCCTTTCTCATTTCTGATTGTGTTTATGTGTGTAGTTTCTCTTTTTCTCTTGATGAGTCTGGCTAGGGGTTTATCTATTTTGTTTATTTTTTCAAAGAACCAGCTCTTGGTTTTATTGATTTTTCTATTGTTTTATTCTTCTCAATTTTATTTATTTCTTCTCTAATCTTTATTATGTCCCTCCTTCTGGTGACTTTGGGCCTCATTTGTTCTTCTTTTTCCAATTTCAGTAATTGTCTTTAGACTATTCATTTGGGAATGTTCTTCCTTCTTTAAATAGGCCTGGATTGCAATATACTTTCCTCTTAGAACTGCCTTTGCTGCGTCCCACAGAAGTTGTGGCTTTGTGTTGTTGTTGTCATTAGTCTCCATATATTCTTTGATTTCTGTTTTGATTTGGTTGTTAACCCATTGATTAATTAGAGTGTTGTTAAGTCTCCATGTATTTGTGAGCCTTTTTGATTTCTTTCTAAAATTAATTTCTAGTTTTATGCCTTGGTGATCTGAGAAGTTGGTTGGTAGGATTTCAATATTTTTGAAATTACTGAGGTTCTTTTTGTGGCCTAGTATGTGGTCTATTCTGGAAAATGTTCCATGTGCACTTCAGAAGAATGTGTATCCTGTTGCTTTTGGGTGTAGAGTTCTGTAGATGTCTGTTAGGTCCATCTGTTCTAATGTGTTGTTCAGTGCTTCTGTGTCTTTACTTATTTTCTGTCTGGTTGATCTGTCCTCTGGAGTGAGTGGTGTGTTGAAGTCTCCTAAAATAAATGCATTGCTGTCTATATCCTCCTTTAATTTGTTAGTAATTGTCTCACCTATGCTGGCGCTCCTGTGTTGGGTGCATATATATTTATAATGGTTATATCTTCCTATTGGACTGACCCTTTTATCATTATGTAATGTCCTTCTTTATCTCTTGCTACTTTCTTCGTTTTGAAGTCTATTTTGTCTGAAAGAAGTACTGCCACACCTGCTTTTTTCTCTTTGTTGTTTGCATGAAATATATTTTTCCATCCCTTCACTTTTAGTTTGTTTATATCTTTGGATTTGAGGTGAGTTTCTTGTAGGCAGCATATAGATGGGTCTTGCTTTTTTATCCATTCTGTTACTCTGTGTCTTTTGATTGGTGCATTCAGTCCATTTACATTTAGGGTGATTATTGATAGATATGTACTTATTGCCATTGCTGGCTTTAGATTCGTGGTTACCAAGGGTTCAAGGGTTGCTTCTTTACTATCTAACAATCTAACTTAACTTTCTTAATATTTTGTTGAGTATTTTTGCATCTACTTTCTTGTTAAGTTATTGTAAACACTGTCTGATGTTTCTTTATTTCTCTCCCTTCTTATTCCTCCTCCTCCGTTCTTTCTATACTAGGTGTTTTATTCTTTGCCTTTAGTTAGTATTTGGATGGTCTGCTTTCTTTGCTATGATTTTATTTTCTCTGGTGACATCTTTTTAGCCTTAGGTGTGCTTCCATCTAGAGCAGTCCATTTAAGATATCCTGTAGTGGTGGTTTATGAGAGGCAAACTCTCTCAACTTTCGTTTGTCTGGAAATTGTTTAATCCCTCCATCATATTTAAATGATAATCGTGCTGGATACAATATTCTTGGTTCGAGGCCCTTCTGTTTCATAACGTTAAATATATCATGCCCTTCTCTTCTGGCCCGTAAGGTTTCTGTTGGGAAGTCTGATGATAGTCTGATGGGTTTTCCTTTGTAGGTGATCTTTTTTCTCTCTCTAGCTGCCTTTAATACCCTGTCTTTATCTTTGATCTTTGCCATCTTAATTATTATGTGTCTTGGTGTTGTCTTCCTTGGGTCCCTTGTGTTGGGAGGAGATCTATGAGCTTCGGTGGACTGCGAGACTACTTCCTTCCCCAGGGAGGGAAAGTTTTCAGCAATTATTTCTTCAAAGACACTTTCTATATCTTTTTCTCTCTCTTCTTCTCTGGTACTCCTATAATGCGAATATTGTTCCGTTTGGATTGGTCACACAGTTCTCTTAATATTCTTTCATTCCTAGAAATCCTTTTATCTCTCTCTGCCTCAGCTGCTCTGTATTCCTGTTTTCTGATTTCTATTCCATTAACAGTCTCTTGCATCTCATCCATTCTGCTGTTAAGCCCGTCGATCGCTTGTCTGATTTCTGCATTGTCTTTCCTCACTTCCCTCACTTCCTCCCTCAGCTCTTGCACATTTCTCTGTAGGTCCATCAGCATGGTTATGACTTTATTCTGAATTCTTTTTCAGGAAGACTGTGCATTTCCATCCCTTCAGACTCCCTGTGTGGGGTTGTCTGGTTGATTTTGGTCTGAACCATATTCCTCTGTCTTTTCATGGCTATAGAATTGGTCACTGATAGTTGCCACGTATGTCAGCTGGGCTCTTTAAGACTTTAAAAAGAGAAGAAAAAAAGAGAGAAAAAAAAGAAAAAAAAGAAGAAAGAAAGAAAAGAAAAAACAAAAAACAAAACAAACAAACAAAAAAACACCCCACCGGGAGTAGATTCTGTGGGAATGCTGTAGGTGGCGCTATTGCCACACTATTCCACAGCTGTGACTGCGCCACTCCACAGGGCCCGTTATCGCTCTGGCAGGGGTGGGAATGAATAGGAGGCTGTTGATCTCAGTGAGAAGTGTAAGTATGGCTACACTTCCCCAGTCGCCAGCTAAGGCATCTGAAACTCCCCAGGACTCCCAGCCTGCTGGGCTGAGTGTGCCGGGGCGATCCGGCTCCTCCGTTGGGCTCCTGTCTCTTTAAGACCGCTGAAGGGGTAGTTTAATAACCATAATATTGCACATGTAATTGTAGATTAATGATAATAAAATAAATTATATTTTAAAAAAAGAAAACATTAAAAAAAAAAAAGACCGCTGAAGAAAGCGCGCGCTTTTTTTTTTTTCCTTCCCGGGAGCCGGCTGCAAGCACCCTGGCACATTCCCTGCTCAGATCCTGCCCCTCTGTCTCTCCAATCTCCGCTGCACTGCGTGATGTGGGTCAGTGCTCCCCGCGCATGTCACCGGTGCTGGCTACTTTGTGGGGTGTACTTCCACTCCCTCCCGGCTCTGAATCCTCTCCTCCCGCCTCTGAATCCTCTCCTCCCGCCTGTGTGCTGGGCTGGGTGAGTGCTCGGGTCCCGCCAGGTCACGGCTCCGTATCTTACCCGCCTCTTGGGGTGCCGAGTCCTCTCGGGTGTAGCTGCACGCTGTGTGCTTTCCTGTGTTTTCTGGTCTCTCTTTTAGGAATAGATGTATTTTCTGTGTTTTCGTAGATAAATATAGTGTTGGGAGGAGATTTCTCCTGCCCTGCTTACGCTGCCATCTTCCCGGAAGTCTCCAGAAAAATGATAATTATGTGATGAAATAGGTATGTTAATTAGCTTGACTATAGTAATCATCTCACTATATATCAAGTCATGTTATACACCTTAAATACATACAAATTTTATTTTAAAAAATAAAAATAATAGAAAAGTGAACATCGAAACAAACAAACAAAACCAGCAAAGGCAAAGTTTTCTGGCCCAAACAGTAAGCTCAAAATACCCCGCTTTCAAGTTTCCTGATACATCTCCATTACTGCAGGGCCTGGGGAGGTGTCCGGCCAGAACGCTGGGCAGGTTGTACCAATCAGCTCCACAGTGCAGTTGTTCCCTGGAAGGCAGGAGAGGGAAATGTGCCTGCTGAAGGAAAATTTCAAAGGGGCAGTTACCCCAGAAAAACTTGCAAGGAAGAGAGGGACCCCACTGAGAAGAGCTGGCCTTGGTGCTCATAGGAGATACTCACTGAAAGCTCAGTTGGCAAAGAGGAGCTCCCTTCCCAGACTAAAGTTATTCCCCAGAGGATATGGAGCCCTGTGGCCTGTGTTAGCATCGCTTTATTCAGCAGCAGTGTAAAAAGTGAAAGCAGTCCACAGTCCCTCTGCTGTGAGGCCCCTGACTGACAAGTACCTGTGGGCGCTGGAATGCAAATCAAACAAATCAGCATGCCCTCTGCTCCCCGCCATGGGCCATGTAAAGCTTCTTCACAGCTATGTAGAAGCCTTCTTCACAGCCTGTGGAAATCAGGGGCATGATGAAAATGGTGCTTTTGTCCTTTTTTTCTATCATAGGGTGTTTTGTGTTTTTAATTTCTGCATATTTTCATTAATTATAAATCTGTAAAGTTTGGTAGAGATACAAAAACACTAACAGAGCAAAGGGAGAGGGGAAAAAATGAAAGCTTCTGATTCAGCAAACATGTCTTAAGCATCTATTATGTGTCAGATGCCTTGCGAGGCACTTTTAAATGTAAAACCAGGGAGCCATAGAACTTTTCATCCAAACCAGGACACTTTGGAGTAAAAGGGGCACTGTTAGTTAATTACATGTGTGTAATTGGCATAGACCTGGACGGTCCTGGGCAAACCAGAGCTATGGTCCCATCGTTGAGTCTCACCTACAGTCTTTAGTGACCCTGAACAAGGAGCATTTATTCCTCCCATTGTACCAGGGAAGATGTTGAGGCTCAGAGTTTGGCCTGGCCAAGGTCACACATTTGCATCTAGGTCTTCTCTCTGAAAGCTTGTGCTGACTACGTCTCACATGACGAAAGTAACCATAATACAGGGCAAAGGTGACAGAAGTTCAATGTAAGATGACAGAAAAAGGAAATACATGTAACAGGAGGATTCAGAGAAAGCATGCTGGAGGAAGTACCATTCCTTATCTACTCCCGAGAGGGGGTAGGATTCAGACTCATTTTCTAATGGAGGGAGAGGAAGAGAAAAGAAGAGGCTGGGCAGGTGCTGGGAGTGTACAAGGACCTACCTACCCATTAAAGCAACTTTCCACCACTCAGGATGGCCAAAGCTGAGGAGATGAATCTTAGTAACTTAAGTGGCCTTTGAATTTTTCCTCTGTTCTCAGAGACTTAGAAGCAGGATAGGCTGTGTAATTTGCAAGACCCAGTGCAAAATAAAAATGCAGGGCCTTTTGTTCAAAAAGAATTAAGAATGTCAAGGCAGTGACAGAAGAGCATTAAACTAAGTTTGGGGCCCTGTGCAGCTGAGTATATTGCATGCTCATGAAGCCGGCCTGATATAGAAGGCTCATTTTGCCTAAGTTCTTGCCAAATATGAGCTGAGGAGAAATAGCCTGAGGTGGAACCCCCTCTTTGGTTCAGGCAGCAGAACGGGTGGAAGATGAACACCTGTCCTCTGCCTTTAGGGAGGTTTAAAGTTCCAGAGATGGCCCTGAGTGCCAGTCTGGAAGTGTCCCTCCCCAAAGCCCCAGTCTTCCTTCCCAGCCCTGACAAGTGAGGAGGATCGTCACGGACTATTTTTCTGCTTCTTTCCTCCTTGTCTTTTTCACTTGGCTCACTCCCATGGTAGGGTGATGTATCTTTGGGATGCCGTTTTCATCTTGAGATCTGCAATTTCAAAAGGGCCCTTTCACAGGTACCTCTCTGTTCTCTCCTTCCCTCCCTTTCTTGCAAATAGGCTGTCAGAAAATCTTCATATGGCATCAGGAAAGAGATAGGGACAAGTATCTGTCATAATGCAGACGGTGGACTCTACCTCTGATCCAAAAAGCCCAGGGTGGACTTGGGATTCTCTCTGGGTCCTAACATTCAAGGCAATGGGCATTCAATAGGACAATACCGCTCCCTGCCATGCTTCCCAGGAAGAGAAGGTCATATTTGCTGCAGAGAGCATCTGCAGCGTCTGACATTCAAGACCTTCCATGAGCCAGCCCCTGCCACCACTGCCTGTGATGGGTCTCAGGTTCCAGCCAAATATTTATTCCCAAGTGTTCCCTCCACTTTGGGCCTCATAACTTTGCTGCTGCTGTGTCCCCTTCTGGAAGTGCATTTACCTACATTGAGAGAGATATCCTGTTTATATCTCAAGGCCTGATTTAAACCTTTTCTCCTGAGTCTCACTTGAGCTCTCAGAGCAGTCACTTGCATTAATGACCTGATCCAAACACTTCATGAACCATTCTCTGAGCTCTTCGCTGAAGGGATCACTCTCTCTTCTGAATTCTCTTAGCGTTTTCTCTGGAACTCTCTTCCATTATAATGTCGTGGGTCCATGTCCCTAACAGTTGGAACTCTCTACTACTAATGTCTGATAACTCCAACTCACACCGTTGTCAACAACACAGGGAACTCTACTGGCCCTTAGCCTGGGTTAGGGCCATTTCTCGGCTCCCCTTCCTCTGGGTTGGCTCCACTTTCAGCCTGTTTCCCTCATAGTAGCCAGTTGGTTGCAATAACTCCAGTCCTCATATTCTTACTTCCAACACCAGTAGAGGCTAGGGTCCCCTGCAGCACTCTCACCCCAAAGATTTACAGATATTTTCTCCCTGATGAGAATTAACTCAAGTGCCCACCTGTGAATCAATTTCTGGAATGAGCTCTGTCCTTGTGGCCAAGGATGGAGCCCCATCCAAACCACATGACCCAAGAGTAGGGCAGGGTGGAGTCCTCTTGCTCAGCTGAGGATGGAGTCTGGTGAGCAACTAATCTGCCTTGCTCGATTATAAACTCCTTGGGATAGGGCACATGACTCGCATCTTTTATTCATTCATTTCATTCAACAAATATACAACTAGCTCTTATTGTTTCCAGACACTTCAGTAAAACTTGGGATTTAAAAAATGTAAGAGATAGCCTCAGTATGCAAAAAACTGAAAGTTTATCCATTCAATCAACAGCTATTTGTTCAACATTTACTGCGCAGGCAGGCAGTGTGCTGGACATTGCAAATACAGCAGTTGACATAATACGTCCCACCCCTGCCCTCACAGACTTTATAATCTAGACATCAAACCAAAAATTACAAATAAGCAAACAGACAGTTGTGCAAAATTTTGAACAAACAAGCTATAGGGGAGTGGGAGCACAGAGAAAGTCACCTGACCCAGCTTTTTGCAGGAGAAAGACTTCCTGGAAGAGGTACCACCAGTACTGAATCATGGAGGATTTGAAGTGATCCCCACTGTGTCTTGTTCTGAATCTGGCATGGGATAGGTTTTCAGTAAATATCTGATGAATGAATGCATTTATATAAAAAATGTCCAAGACTTCCCTTCAGGAAGGAGAATTGAATTAATGAAGCCCTAATCACAACGATCCACCAATGAAGGGGACTGTTGTGGCTTGCAAATCTGCAAGTTACCCACTTCTTGATTTGAAAATGAAACATGATCCGTGGACATCCTATTGTTTTGCCAAAGCTAATATTGAAAGGAGTTTGCTGGAGTTGGTAAGAAGCATCAGAAGTAACTTAAGTGAAAGGAAGGCATCAATCTTGGACTGAAAGTGACATGAGTGATAAATGAAGTGGATAGATCAGTTGGGATTAGCTGCAAGTTAACTATTCAGGGGAAAATCCTCCCAAAGCAAAATGAATCGACTCTTGTTGCCTCAACTGTAAAATCAGGATAATGCCTACTTTGCAGCATTGTAGAGATTGGAGATTAATGAATGCAGAGTATTTAGTTCTGGCCTCACACTTAAGATTTGGTCAGAATATCATCCCTGCTGTCGCTGCTGTTGTTGATGATGGTGGTACAGTTCCCAAAATTATTTGTCCCCATGTTCTCCCAGAGCTAGCGTTCAGCAGGTCCCACTTAGAGAAATGCTACACAGCTTGGGCCTAATGTATTCAGAGTTCTTGACAGTTCTTTCTGAGGCTCAAGGCCAAGGGTGATGCCATGGTTTGGGTGTCTGAGATCCAGAGGCACCCATGTTTTAAGTCCAGTTCTGTCCTCTTTCTTGTAGCGGAGGCATCCCTTTATCCTTCCGTCCCTTTATTCATAATGTGCCTTCACCCAGAGCTCCCTTCATCACTTTTAATGCCTGTTTATCCTTCAAATGGTATTGCTTCCACAAAGCCCTTTCTGAGCATCCCCTCTCCCAGGCTGGCAAGGTGGCACCTCAGAGCCGCACGTGGCCGCAAGCACTGATCACACTGACTCTTACTACCTGTGCATGTGTCCCTCTCTCCCACTGGCCTGGGACTTCCTCCAGAGCAGAGAACCAGTTTTTTTATTTTTGTCCCAAATTATGAGCACGCAACCTATGCTATACACATTTGCTGGGTGAATGAAGCAGTGAATGAGTACATTACAGAAAATTATGTACTCATACATTATTAGAACCAGAAGAGGCCTAAGAGATCATTTCATCCAGTTTATTTTAATTATAGAGGGAGAGATGCAATGACTTTCCCAGAGTCCAATCTCTGAAAGAATTGCCAAGAACTTTGAATTCATTAGGCCAAAGCTGTGTAGCATTTCTCTAAGTGGGATCTGGTGAACACCAGCTCTGGAAGAATATGTGGACAAAAAAGTTTTGGAAATGTTCTATATCTCATCCTCCTGAAGATTCTCAATGCACTTCAGTTCACTAAAGGCTTTCAGTAAAGAGCCCTGCCTAATTTTGCTTGACCCAATTTGGTCATAGACTATCTTCTTCTTATTGTTCTGTCTTTTTTTTATTGTTTGATTTTTGCTTTATTTTGACTTTTGCTTGGTGCATATTAGCATCCTATGGAACAATATTTTGAGGAATATTGACCACACACTGGTCAACCTGGGTGCATTGTCGTTTTCCATTGTCATAGAACATTATATCTGAAGACAGCCATAGGGAACACCTCCTCCTACTCTCTCATTTAACAGATGGAGAAACTGAGGTCCAGGGAGGCAAAATGGCATTACCTGCATCAAACAGCACAAATAGTGGCATATCCACTTTTTGACTGGCTGTCCAAAAGTGGTCTGTTAACATAATGTGGCCCAAAACTCCCTAGACTGCTAAAGGCTTAACCGGTGACCATGTGAGCAGTTGTGAGCTGAGTTTCAAGGCTGGGCTAGGTGGAAGTCATGATGTCTGCTGCCTGATGGAGGAATGCCCCTGTTAGGTATGTGAGAATCAAGTTCGTTCCCACCCTCCCTGCCATGGTGACCTACTGCTGTGGGCCGTGTCGCTATTATTCATCAGAATATAATTCCCCAGACTGACTGAGTGCCTTCCCACCAGTGCCTTCTGACTGCTTTTTTCCTAGTATCGCACGTAACCTCATGACAGTTCTTTACACCATTCTTGACAGATGGGGGAGAAAAAGTACTTAATAAAGAAGGTCAAAAGCCTTGCCTAACTCAAGTGTCACATTTAGTCGGAAAAGGAAATGACACAAAATTCCTGGTGTCCTGCAGCCAAGTTTAAAGCTCCTTTCCAGTATGTCTTCTCCTGTTCCCTATTTGCATCATCTTTGTTTGCTCCCTAAGTAGCCTTAGGAGTGTGTTTGTTAGTAGTGCCCCTTGACCCTTGTGCCCTGACCTCTTCTCGGCTTGTCAAAGCCCTGTCTGTATTTCAAAACCTAATTCAGGAAGCCTCTCCTCTGTTAAACTTCCTGCCAGCCATGAACTCAGCAGCTCACCTGCCTTCAGGCTGGGGTGGGTCATACCTTACCTAAAATCTTAAACCTCTGTTCATATCTGTCTTACCCTCACAGCTAGTTGCATGGCTGCAGACCCCTGTTCCATTTTCTGCATCTTCTTGAAAGCAGCACTTTGGGATTCAGTGGAGCTCAGACACAGGCTTTCAACCAGAAAGATGGAATAGTGTTCCAAGGACAGCACTATCCAGTCATTACCTCTCTGAATCTCAGGTTCTTCAAAGGTAAACGGGGACAACCACGTGCAGCCTGTGGAGTGGTCACGGTGGCCAAATGAGACAAGATGGGTAAGTGCTCTGCGAAGGGTGCTGGAGCACGCTCAGCAGCCGCTGGCTAATGGCGGACTCATCTCAGCGTCATTCCCAGCCAGCACCCTCATACACGCTACAGGCACATGAAACATCACAGACTACCCTGGCACCATCTGCAACGCTTACCATTCTCTGAAATTGCTGGAAAACCAAATATTTTTCTCAGTTCTAACCCTATGCCATGAGCCTGAGGGCACTGTCCTACCTTCTGTGTCCTAAATGCTACTTTCTTCAAGGAGTCTCTAATTGCAGGTATCAGAATGGACTTGGTATCCAATAGTATCTCGTCCTCTATTTTAGCATTTTTAATTATGGTTAACTAGTCAACAGTTTATGGGTCCGTCATCCTCCTTGGATTATGTCTTAACACCTCCAGTGTTTACAGCATGGTGACTAGCCCACTGTCAGCACTCAGTAAGGATGAACGACTGGATGCTTGCCTTCATCTACTTTTTATTTTATGAAAAAATCCACGACTCTTCACAAAATAAATCCCATTTAAAATGCTTTTCCCAAAATAATGGATTTTTTTGCATCCAATTCATGGTTCAAAGGAAGTTTATAAATGCTAGGTTAATTTTTTTCATAGAACATTTGGCATATCTCCCATGCTTCCATGGCCATGTTCGGAAGAAGATGTGTCATGACACCCGTCTAGAGATCAATGATCCCCAAACCTCAGTTTTCTGAGGTATACTCTCAAATCCATAGATAAGAAGAAAAAGCCTTTGGATTTTTTCAACCAGCTGCTTCACAGTTCAAGCGTGGGATGGAAGTAAAAGGGAACTAACATTTATGGAGCCTCTACAGGTCCTATCCACTGTGCTGTGGGGCAGGAAACCGTTTGCTGAACACCTACCAGGTTTCAGGCCCTGGTGCAGGCATTTTCATCTGATTTCATCTTCCCCAGAATCCTGTGGGGCAGTCGTCATCCTATTTTCCAGACAGAAAATAGAAGGCTGGAGCAGTTCGTGAGACAATTGAGTGGCTGACCCAACATTTGAATCCAGAGCCAGCTGTCTCCACAGTCTATGCCTTTCACCTAACACCGTTTTACTTCTGATGCCAGGAAATCACATTTTTCTGCAGCACCACCTCCTCTCACCGCCCTAGACAGATGAGGCTGTGTTACACACACACTCCCGAATAGCTGGTGTGCGCTTTACCTGTGACACATCAAAAGCAGAGGCCCACCCCTGGACCACAGGCTTCCATTGCTCATTCCTAATTGAGAATTACCTTTCATTATTTTCCTCAACATGGTAAAACTCCTCCAAATTTATTTCATTGTTATTATCATTTTCATCATCCTAATGAGTATTCAGTATATATCAAGTGTCTCTGATGAGACATGCAGGAGATGAAAATCCTTGGGTGAGTTGGCACACTTCCGATTGTTAGTGTATTATTTATTAGTGTATTAATATTGCATGGACTGTATTTTTATATGCAATTTAAAGACCAGGTAGCTTAAAATGGGAATGAGACAATATTATCGGATCAATCAGTAGCTTGAGCTTTCACTCAGAGCTTTTAAATGATTGTTCCAATCTGTTGGGTGAGAGAATGTGTTGTCAGAAAGTGATGCATCCTGGCTATTTTCAGGAAAGGAAAATGCATCTCAGCCTGGAGAGGGTAGGACTGTGAAAGCAAATCGTTTTTTGTCGTATGCAATTCATGGATATTAAGTCAAGCCCGTGGTGCATCCATGCAGGAGGCTGTCTCAAGCATGGGTGCCGCTAGGAGAGAGGGTGGGTATTGAGGTTGCCATGAAGATTTGTGCCTTGGCGCTTCCATGTCTGTCCTTGGTAAAGAGTTCAAAGTACTCGTGTGCATGGTCATGTAAATCCCCCACCTTCCCATGCTCCAGGGTAAGAATGCACGTGATCGTTGCAGTTTGGGTGATGTGAACAGTAAAGCCCACTCAACCCCTCAGCCCTAGGCAGGCATTTCCCAGGAGAAAAATCCCCTACATCCTGAGTATCTAGAAGCGCCTTTCCAGCCACTATTTCACTGTAGCTCCCCAAACTCTTCAAGGTAGGGAGGAGAATAGGGTCAACCCGATTCTTTATAGATGAGAAAACGGAGGCCAATACCATCTGAAGCATATCTTTTGTTCAAATTCTCCATCCTTATCATTAAAATCTACTTCAGGGAAGCCTCCCTCTCAGACACCCCCCAGAGTAACTCATCCCAAAGGGCTGTTGCACATATACTTGCTTTGGAGGGGAAAGCTTGGAAGAGAGTCAGAAGTTCTTGTTGAAGTCACATATGAGAGCCCTTGGACAAGGCACATCCCTGCCGTCTGAATCAGTAACTCACATTTAAAATGAAAATACCTCATTTTGAAGAGTCGCAAACTCAAATGCCTTGAGGAGCAGGTTGGCAATAAGAATCAGTAAATCAGGATGTGCGTTAACATAATCTAGATGAGAAGACCACTGCGGTTCCTTCTAGAATTAGCTCTTGCACATGAACTCTTAATCCCCAGCTGCGCTTACCAAGTGCAGCAGCCACTGGCATCCAAGGGCCCTGGAAAGGACCCCCAGAAAACCTACACAAGCGCTCTCTCTGGTGGGTATTCCTGAGCCTAAAGTCAAGTTAAATACTTGCTTAAAAAGATTGATACAGACATGGGATTTCAAAAGCAGAAAGAGCCTGAAAGTTCATTTAACGTGAACTGATTTTTATGGAAGAGAGCTGAGAATCAGAAAGCTGGGGCTGGCAAAGCTCACGCAGCTAATGAATCTTAGGTATTTGTCTGGGACCCCAGGGTGCTGCTTGACCGCCTGGTGGGCCTGGGGCTGCTGAGGGAGGCAGAGACAGCCAGCCCTGCTCTGGCCTTTTCCGCAGTGGAGCCCAGGAGGCCCATGAGTACAGGAACCAGCACAGATGCAGGAGCGGTAGGAAATGTGTGCCCCCTGAGCCCCGTGAATGTTCCCAGAGAGCTGAGAGAGAGGAGAGAGACTGCAATGACCCTCTTGTCTAATGACTGCCGGCCATAAAATAATGTACCATTTATCACTATCTCTGATGGCAGGAAGAAAGGTCTCTTAGGCACCATATTCCTGAGACAAGAGCCACACAGCTCTATTACTTGCTGTGGACCAATGTCTGCAGGGTCATCCATGTGGGCATCGCCCTCACAAGCATTCCGTAGTTCATTTGTTCATTCATTGATCGATTTCCTCGGGAATTATTATGTAAGTACCTACTTGGGGGCAGGCCTCCTGTTAGGCTTGAAGCATCAGAGGTGAATGAGACAGGGCACTTGTTAGCAGCCAACGGAAGCAAACTTTATATTTACTGAGCATCTACTCTGTGCCCAGATCAGTATCAACTCATGCTTATGTAATCGGAACATGGGAATTATTATTAGACATTTTACAGGTAGGAATCTGAAGCTCATAAAACCCCTCGCTCATTATCATCCAGCAAGCAAATAATCAAACTGTAGGTCTGTCTGGATCCCTGTCTCCTGCTTGTTTCGTAAAATACGACAGATATGCAAAGAAATCTTTACAAGTACAGAAATGCTTAAATAGAAGCTTAGTTACAAGAGAGAGTGGGGTTGGGGTGATCAAAAGGGAACAACCAGTCTTTCTCTCTTCTTCACTCCCCTCACATCCCACCTGTGGCCTCCCTTCCCCACACCCAGTCCCAGGAAGCCAGGAACAGCTGGAGCACACCGTGTGCACTGAGCAGGGTCTCTCTGCTGCCTGGAACACCGTTCATTGCTTTCTCAGCCTGCTCTTTATGTGTTACAAAGACTCTCATCCCATGACTTCACCTCCTATTGAAAGGATGATCAGAAAAATAAACAATAACAGCCTCTGTGTATTAAGCAACTTCCTTGTTCCAGGCACGGTACTTGCCAAACATTATCTCTGAACCTCACGACAAGCTTTCCTGAATAGCCCCAATCATACAGGAAGAAACCGGCCTCGCTTAGGATCTTGGTGGTCTCCAGCTAGTGACATCCAAGCCTGCATTCCAGCCCCAGCCGGTCTCCACGTGGCATCTCCTCCCTTCCCTGCTGTGCTGTCCCTGAAGTAGTAACCGCAGTAGCCATTTACTCAGTGCCAACTATGAGCCAGACGCTGTATTTTTTTCTGATACAACAAAATGGAGAAGTCAGCATTAGGTATCTCCATTTAATAAGTATAAACTAACGTGTAACACGTATAAAACCTGGATTCCAACAAGGGTCTGCCTGTCTCCAAAGATTATAACAGTCAAAACAAAGTCCATCATTTTGACCTTTGTCTGCCCTCCTGTTTCAGGGAGCAAGGGCTCTGTCCCCATCACACCCACAGCCCCTCGGCAGACTCACTGAACAGATTTTCTGCTCACATTCTTAACACTTTGCGTGAACACGCTCAGCTCTCACCAAGCTTAACTTTCCCTCTGCCTTGCTACCCTCTCTCACCTCTCTGGGAGCCTGAGCTTGCTGGCACAGTAAATGCCACTCTTTCCATTTCACATCCCCCCTTGACTCCCATATTCCCTACAATCCAGTTTCTGCTGCTACAGACCTGCAGCTGCTCCCATGAAGGCCACCTGCCACCTCCTGCCCCTCAAAGATGCGGCCTCTAGCCTCACTCTCATGCCCACTGTGGAACGGCATCTGCCTGATGTCCCCTCAAGTCTCCCCTTCCTTGCTCTGCTGCAACCCTGCACTACCCTGGTTTTCCTCTAATCTGACCAGAGGTGCTTAGAGCTAAAAGGGGAATTCAAATGTCTTAAACTAAAATGCCTCCAGGAATCCCAACACGGCACATGGTCAGCGAGCCTCTTCTAGCATTCTTCCTGCAACGGCCAGACCAGTGCCTTGGTCTGTTTGATAGTTGGTATCATTTACTCATTCATTCTCACTGCTTTTCTTTTTTGTATTCCCATTATTTTGTTGTTGTTGTTATTGTTTTATTGCAAAAGCAGTATGTTCATCCTAACTAAAGATGAATAAGTAAAAATCTAATTTGGATCCCCAACTCCACTCCCATTTTTTTTTTACACCTTTACCCATGCCCATAGAAATACACATATGTGCACCATAGCATTGCTGTGATTTGTTTTTTCCCTCAAATTATAATGCATACATTACTCCTGCACTTCTCATTTAGCAGTACCTTGTAAGAGTAAAATTAAAAGGTCAAAATTTATTTCAAAAAATATAAAACTAACTCATATAGCATAATAACTGGACAATATCCCGCAGTATAAATGTACCTACTGTTTATTCACTATTCCCCCATTAATGGGCATTCACATTGCTTTCAGGTTTCTTTTGTAGATGTTTTGTGCTGTCTGCTGCGAAAAAAGAATTTAGTTATAAATAAATCCTTACATACCAATGTTTTTAAGGCTAGGGTGGGTTTCTAAACCTTGGGTCAAGTGGAATGTGTAACATTAGTTTTAAAAGATATAATCAGGAACTTTCCCGAAGTCACTAAATCATGTAGGAGACTGCTTGTCACCCCAGCAGCTTCCAGGGAACAGACACTGTGCCGTCTGCAGTGCCTGCCATCTAGATAGTGAAAGGTGGTATCTCATTGATTTGATTTCTGCTTTCCTGGCTCCTAGTCAGGTTGAGCAGGTATCTCCACATGTTCACGGGCTATTTAGATGTTCTCTTCCATGAATTGCCTGTGTATAACCTGTGTCCATTTTCAAAGTTAAGTTGCTTGACTTTTCTGCTGCCAGTTTGTGAAAGCACTCAGTATGTAGGCACATTAACCTAAGTCCCCATGACCTTATGCCACAGGAGTTGCAGGTATTTTTCCAGACTATCATCTGTTTCATTTTGCTTGGGATTTGGGCCCTTGATTATGATATCTTGACATGCACAGATTTTAAATGCTTACATATTCAAGTGTATTTATCTTTTCCGTTCAGGCTTCTACATTTCCTGTCTTGTTTAGGAAGGTTCCCCTACCTCCCAAGGTTATACAGATATTCTGCTAACTTTCTTCCCTTTCTTCATTTAAATATTTAATTCACATGGACATTATTGTTGTGGAAGGTAGGAGATTCATAATGATACTGCTTGTTTGAGTGGAGCCCGAGGCTGCTTCCCAAGACTCTATTTTATGCTGAACGGCTCAAGCTAAATATGCAGGGCCCTAATGCTGGATCCAGCTTTCTCCACCTTCTCCCACGTAGGCTAATCCCCCAGCTTTGACTGGGTTCCAAGGAATCCCACTTGGGAAGACTTACAACATTTTGTTTTAATTGTAGTGCTGTTTTTTTCTCTCTCTCCTCATCTGCACTGAGAGTTCCTTTGTGGTGTGATTTCCCCCTGAAGATTGGCAAGCCCAAATAGCAAGTACTTGTCGGATTGAATTCCTATCACTGTACCTTAGATGTCAGCACCCTTTGCCCCCTGAGGTTGGGACACCCTCCCCTGTGCTGTCTGGAGCCTGAGCACACCTGAAGTATTTTGTCCCATTTGTCTGGGGATGGACAGGTGGGAAAATGTCACTCAGTTAAGCCCTTCTGGGTTTCCTTTGCAACTCAAGTGGGTTTCCGTGGGGGGATGAGGTCAAGAGTCCATGTGCCACCTGTGACTGAGGAGGAGGTGATGCTGCTGAACCACGAATTCCAAGAAAGGGAGATGGAAACTTCACAGAAAGCCCTCAGTGTGTCAGCCCCCAAAGGCCTGACAGATATCCCGGTGACTTGTTTGGGTGGGGCTCATTTTTATGCACATACATGCCGGTAGGCGATAGGCAGTAGGATTCTCTTTTGTTGATGCTCAAGGGAAAAAGAAAGCACACCCATGTACACATGCACACACACACACACACACACAGTGGAAGAAAGAGCTCTGATTAATCCTTTCCACTCTGCTCTAATTCAGTTCAGTTAATACTTAGTTGGGTGGCTATTAGGACTTTGGAGTTCTGTGTCCTACTAGTTCATTAGCATTTTACCATATGTGGAATGGGAATGGGTGTAAATGAAATGAATTATATGGTATGCTTCACACAGTATCTGATGTTGAGTGAGTGCTCAGTAAATGATAGCTGCTCTCATTATTACTGTCATCATTATTATGATCTTACTGGGTTCCAGGCTCTGTGTGAGGCATTGAGGATAACGTGAAGAGTGACCCGGAGTTCCTACCCTTAAAAAAAACAAAATGCCTATAAAAGAGAGCAAAATTCTAAGTATGAGCAGGGATTTTACAGTGGAAATAGGTATGAAATATGAATTATTAGCAAGACTGGGTGAAAGGGGAAAAAGAGGAAGTTTAAGGTGATTCTGTATATGGTAAGTGGAGGGGTAAGAATGACATTGAAAAAACAGGGTGAATATTTGGGAGAAATTCAGAAATGAAGGAAACTTCTCGGCCCATGCACTCCTTCAGCACTGACTCACCACTGAGGTTGGATCCTTGCTGGATGCTGGGGCTGTGGAGTAGGAATCAGTCATGATCCTTGCCTATGGAGGCCAAGGCTCTGGTGCACTTGAGAACCGCAGCAAAGGCAGTAGACTAAGCAGCATAATGTCTTGCAGCAATTGGGTCTTTTCAGTCCCTAGCATGGACTATACCACAGTCTGAGTTTGAACAGTCACAGCAGCCTGCTCGCAGCTTCACAAGGGCCCCTGAATGTCAAGTCCAAGCTGTGCCACCTTTTTCTCTAAGTTCTGTCTCTGGAAAACCTAGTTCCTCTCTGACAAGCAGAGTGCTTGGAGTACCTGACCCTACAAGTGTCTTCAAATTCTGCTCTTCTTGAAATTGTCTCTATCTGGATGCATTTCACAAGATGAGTGGGAGAATGACCATTTTTAAGATGAATCAGTGGTTCGTATAACTTATTCAACAACTATTTACTGAGTACCAAGCACTTTTCTAGAAGTGAGATTGCAGCAGTGGACAAATCAGGTGAGTGTCCGCTCTCGTGAAGCTCACATTTTAGTATGTTTGCAGGTAGAACACAAAGTTGTCAGGTAGAGGACACTGAGTTTTAGGAAGAACGTGAAGTAGGCTAAGGGAGGATGGTGAGGGAGATAACATTAGATAGGGTGGCAGTAAAGGCCAGACTGAAAGACAATATTTGGTAAGAGGAAGAAGAAAGTAAGGGAGAGGGGTAAAGAGTCAGGGGGTCTACTGTTTCTCTTTAGATAAGCCAACGTCACAGGCTGTTCATGGCTGAGAGAATCCAAGCGACCTGATCCTCACCAGTGTTGTTGCCTGCCAGCTCCTTAGTAGCAAGCTCCAAGGCTTCTGTATCTTTGGCTGACACAATCCAGAAGGAATCATTTATCCCTCATAATGAGGCACCACCTCAGAAGTACTCCAACTGCCAAAGAGACCTCACCACGGTTCTCCTTCCGCTATGCACAATACTTAGGGTTTCCAGACTCTTGCCCTTGTAATTTGACCCTTACAAGAGCCCAGCCGGTCATGCTCATTTTATGGCTAAGAAATGCCTCACCAGTTATGTGGTCCAGTTGCCAGCTTTTGCAGATTAGGAAGAAGAAACCCAGAGAGGAGACAGAAGTCCATAGAGACGCAAGGACTCACTAGTGAATGGTAGGCAGCAAGAGCTAGACCTCGTGACCCCCAGTGCAAAGCTGTTTTCCTCACAACCACACAAATTTTTGGTCAGCATCTAAAGATATTGGGAAATGTCTGGCTTTCTCTTTCATAGGCCAGCAAACAGTACACAGAGGGCCAAAGAGATCTGCCCAGAGTTCCATATCTAGGTCTCTGTCTTGTAGTTCTTTGCTGTTTTCCACCTTACCCCTCTCTCCATCTTCTCATAGTCATGGTATTATAGAAGGAGTACAGGCTATGATGTCAGACCAACTCAAGTTTGAATTTTGGTTCTGCCTGTTTACTAGGTATTCTACCTCTTTAGGCCTAGATTTCATTATCTGTAAAATGGGGTCACAACAGAACCTATCCGCACTTGTCAGAATAGATCAGGCTTTGCTGCACTAACAAATATCCCCAAACCTCAGTGGCTCTTTACACTATGTATTATTTCCTTAAGCTGAGTCTGAGGTGAGTAGGATAGCATTCCTCTACCTCATAGCTACCCACCTGGAACATATAACTTCCAAGTTTGCTGTGACAGGGAAGAAAAGAATTGGAGGTTTAAACAAAGTTTTTACAAGCCCTGGAGGAGGTTTAACGTTAATCCACATCCTATTGGCTAGAACTTAGTCATATGGACCCCAACATCCCTGCAACTTGGGATGGAAAATGTCATATTTGTGCCCTGGAGGAGAGGGATGATGAACACACAGCAATGTCTTTAGAATGTTAGTTCACAGAGTAAATGTGAAGATGAAATAAGGCCAGATTGCCAAGGTGCCTTGTGTACACTATCAATAAATGGTGGCAGCTAGGTAAAATGTAACTGTTGTCATGTCATCACCACCTAATTTAGTTCTAGGCCTGACCAGGGCTGGGGTAGCAGCAACCACTTAAAGCTACCTCTCCTCCCTCCGCCTCAATTTCATCTTAAGAAAAGTGAGGAGGATTGGAGGTAATAATCTCTCAGGCTCCTTTCAGCTTGCTGAAATCTTGTCACTTAAGTGGTTCTTTCCTAATACTCAGTAGTTCTAAAATGTAGAGCAAACAATTCTCTTTTCTAGTGATGACTCTCGGTCTCCTTTACAAAGCTTAGAGGAGTCCTTCTAAATGGGGATTGGGTTCCCTTGAAATGCCTGAAGAAGATCTAAGAGGAAATCGATGCTGCTTCATCCAGTCCTACCACATCATAGCTCTTCAAGCTTGGGTGCCACCGGGCATCCTGCTGTGCAGGCCTTCACCTGAGGACAGACTCTGGGAGTCTCCTTTGTTGGAAAGGGCATGGTCAGCCACACTGCAAAGCAGTTTTTGTTTTGGTGGTTATGGGAAAGGGGAAGAGCTGAGTAGGTGACTCGTATCTCCCATTCCGAGAATCCAAGAGACCTAAACTTCTGTCTACTGTTTACGAACACCCGCTGCCCCCTTATCTTCAGACAGTTTGGTGGGCAGCAAAGGCTGAGTCTCTCCCCACCTCCCTCATAAGAAATATCCCTAGGCTCTGCTAGCAAATCATTAAATGAATAATAGTTACTTATATTTACATGGATCCTGCTTCTTAGCCCTAAAACTACATTTTAAATCTTAGTTTCACTCCCCAGTCTCCAATCAAATTTTCTTCTCTTATCCACCATGACAAGCATAGCATCTCCTCAGGCTAATAACCACTCATGACCTCCCCATGTCTACAGGTCTCCTTGCCAAGAGACTGGCATTAACAGCAAAGACCAGACAGAGCCTAGCCCCATAGTCTGGACATACAGCATGAGAAAGATCTGTCTACCCTATATAGCTGTTTTACCAGGAACGTTTGTTTCTGTTTAGTAGTGTAATTTCCAGGCAGCCTTGCCAACCATGCTGGGAGCAGGTGACTTAGAATAAGTGGCAGCTGAAATCGTGTGTTATTGAGTTCCTACTCAGAGTGAAGCATTGTTCTAAAGTTCTTTACACGAGCTCAACTCATTTAGTCTTTCCACCATCTCTAAGAGGTAGGTGCTTTTTGACTCCCCTTTTAAGAGGAGAAAACGAGTTCACAGAGAGTCTCCAGAACTTGCCCAAGGTCACTTGTAGGTGACTGAGCTATGAACTCTGGTAGTCTACTTCCAGAGCCCCCATGCCTAATCTCAAAGCTGTCCCGATACCTTACAGTCACCTGAAGTTGTTCATTTTTTTTCATGGAAACTGTTATTTTCTATGATTGCAGTAAAGTCAACCACAGGCACATGGGAAGGGAAACTGAGATGAGTTTTTAACAGGCACAAAGGGTGGCTGAGGTAGAGGCTAAGAAGTAGAAGGACAGCAGGGCTGTGTAAGTGACCTCACTCCCAGCCAGGCCCAAGGCATGCCAGGCTCCCAGGTCATCCCATCTCTTCATGCAGGAAGAGGTCAAGCAGGAAGGTTCCGAAGAGCAAGGCAGAGGGCGTGTAGCGTGTCTCCTCTCTGGGCCCGCTGCCCTTGCTGGCCTGTGAGCAGCTGACTGATGGCTGGATATCTGTGGCAAAGGCATCCAGGGAAATCGTAGAATCTGCAAACAAGCTTTCTAGGGCCAGCACTGCCCTTTGAGTGTCAGGTGAGCAAAAGGAAAGACTAATATCTCCTTTCAGGCAGGCAGGCCCCCAGTTGAGCCCTCAGGCTACTTAGTGAGGACCAATCTGACACTCAGAAACGGCCAAGTTAGTAAAGAGGGTGACTTCAGCCAACATCAGCATAGTGAGTTACTAGTCATGGGACACTTTCAGTTTCATTTCATTTGACCTCACAGTGCCCCGGGGAAGTTATTTTTAGACTTATTTTGCAGGTGAGAAAACTGAAGCTTAAAAAGGGTTCATATTTACCCAACTAGAAAGTTGCAGCTTCTCTGGCTAAACTCTAATACATTCATATAGCCAATCCATAAAAAACAATTGTATGCATATTATGTGCCAAACCCTAGGGATATAGAGTCAAATTGAGACCTAGACCCTACCCCCAAGATACACAGAGTCTACATAATGTTTTATGGGGAACCTTCAGGAGACAGTGATGATAAGCTGATACCAGAGCACAATGGAAAGAATATAGATTTGGCCACTGGGGAGGCCTGACTTCTCTTTTCACTATTCACTATGTGACTTGAGGCAAGTCGCTTCCTTTCCATCTGGTTCTTATTTCTTTATCTGATTCTGGGGCCAAACTGCCTGTGTCTACTTCTGTGCAACTTGCCTCAGTTTCCCCATCTGTGACTGTGGATACCATCAGTACCTTACTTTTAGGATTATAGTGAAGATTAAATGAGGTACTAACGCAATCATTATTATCGATTGAGTTATTAAATCATTGTTATTAATTTACTTATTACATGTAAAGTGTTTAGTGGCTGGCACATAGTAATAATTCGATTAATGTTAGCTCTTGTTAAAAATGTTATCATTATTATAAACAAGGAGATGGCTGGATAATCTCAGAGCTCCCTACCAAATGCATTTCACCAGTTATAATCGAACTGGAAGTGACTTTGAAAGGCAATGCCTGCTGAGACAGTGCCTAGTTTAAGAATAGTCTAAAGAGTACTAGGCCCAAAACAGGCCCGTGTTCCCTTCTCCCTTGTCACTTGCTTTCATTCATATGACTTGTGCCTCCATCCTTCTGATGTTCTTGAGGCAGAGGCTGTGCCATCCCACACCAAGTGTAGAGTCAGCCATGTAGGACACTTACCATAATTCTTTACCGAATGAACTAATGAATAAACAAACCAAGAGGATTGAAGAATACTCTGTGCCCTAATGAACTAAACATGGAAGGAGAGATTTCAGTGACATCTCTTTTCTCTGTCCTGGTAACATGCTAATGAGCTGGAGAGCTCTGACTAAATTGCGATTTCCCAAAATGAGTTAATTAATAAACTGATTTTGGGATGATTAACAGGGGGGCACAGTTAACATGATTTTAATGGGAAAGTATCAGTGAAGCACAAACTCATTAGCACAAAACTATTCCCTGCCCCAGCAGGCCTGTCACATACCACTTTTTATGAAGGACGCGGGAAAAGCCCCGTTGACTGGGATTGGGCTCTGAGCAGCCAGGAGTCTCTAAGGGCAGCGCCCACTCCTGAAAATGGCATCCTCCGTGGTGAGTTCTGACAACACCCCTTACAAGTGCTGGCTTCTCATTGGTTTCAGTGAATCGTCAATTGCTAATAAACATGCTTAATACCAGAAGTTCCAGAGTACTGTTATGGAACAACAGGAACAGAGAGTGTGTTCGTAACTAGCTCTGGTAGGTTCCCAAGCATTAAAAATAATAGTTATAGTGGTAAGTACTGCTGTAATAATCTTTACAATGCACTTTCCTTTCTCACGTGCAAAGTGAAATTATAATGTTATTTCAGTTTTGAAGGGTTATCATGAGAATCATCACTGATGGCTCTCCGGGCCTGCTCTGTGCTGGCTACTGAGTGAGGGGCCTTTCCTGAGGATGACCTAATCAACTCCATATCTGGATGAGGAAATTGAGGCTCAGAAAAGGAAAGAGAATTCACATTTAAAAACATAGCTCAAAAGCCCAATTTACATCCATTGTGTTATTACAGTCTTCTGAGTAGCCTGAAGAGGTGGATCAGAAAGGTATTCATGTTCCCATTTCCCTGGTGAGAAAGAGAAGGTTCAAGGAGGTGAACTGCCCAGTGTCCCAGTGTCAACAAATAACGCCACATGGTGGACATTTTGGATCAGCCTCATAAAAGAAATGCTCTGTGGTCACTATAGCATCTTGCTTCTTGGTGCACGCAGTGTGCAAACAGAGCATGCAGTGCAAGAGGGTGAGGCACACCCCTGCGTGGAGGGAATGGAGTCTTGCTAACTAGAGAGTAGTAGAAGATTTTGTGTCAGAAATTGGGTATAATCAAAATTCTGTTCTGCTTAGGATGGAAGAACTCGTTTTATCATTTTGATATACTCTTTGAACTGTGGAGATACCTAGGCAGCAGATTTCTAAGTTGATTTGGATTTGTTAATGATATGCAATGGAGGGATAACCGGCTTGGGTGCTTGAAATGTGGTTGGTATAACAGAGGGAAAAGCAAATATCTGATGAATGGGGAAGAAGTGAAATCTTAAGACCCTTTAGCAGACTGCTAGCCTGTCCTTAAAGAAGGCCTACATTAACTCTGCAGTGCTAAATCTATAACAGACCTTAGAGACACTCTAGAACAGATTCCCCTAACTGGCATCTGTTTTAAAGATGAGAAAAGAGACATCTAGAAAGGTAGGAAACCACATTCCTGGCCGCGTCAGGAGGTGATGGCTAAGCCCACATCAGAATTCAGTCACCCTGGCACCCAGTCTACTCTCAGCATTAATATATCCCTTCAATAAAGGAGTAAGAGAAACCAAGGGGAGTAACTCTTATTTAGCTCCGTGTGCTTGGTGGTTTTACTATGTGATTTCCTTAAAGTCTCTCAATCCTGAAAGGTGGGTGATATCTTCCCTATTTTGCAAGTAAGGAAATTCAAGCTCAAAGAAGTGCCTTGCCTAAACTAGTCAGTGGCAGAGCAGGAACTTGAATCTTGGTCTGCCTAATTCTGAAATCCATGTCCTTTCCACAGTACCACAAGTCATCATACGTGTCACTGAGTACTAACTGCCACATGCATGTGAACCATCAGAGACTGACTTTCTGTCTCCTGGGAAGAGTCTTGCATTTCACCCCTCAAGACACATACTGCTCACTCTTACAATGGAGAAGGGGCTGTGAAGATGTCCTGGCAACATGCTGGTCCCAAGAAAAACTTCAACGGGAAGGAAATTCTGAGAGATGACTCTGATGCAGCAGCCCACACTTAGATCAGGTGCATGTCTTGTGGCTTGAGATGCCCAAAAAAGGTGGCCATCACACCTCCTCTATTCATGAGCGATGTGGCTGTGGTCTTGATCTTTGTAAACATGTCCAGTCATCAGGGTGAATGGCCCAGATAAAATAAGCCCATCAACCCCATTAAAGCAGAGAGCTAAAGTCAGTTTCTCTCTCACATTTCACAATACATTTTGCCTAAATTCAAATGACAGCAATATAATCAGTTGCATCAGCGTCAGATCTCAGGTCTATAGACTCAAACACATTAGTGACCACAGGAAGAAAGCATCACTACAGAGTGTCTTTGAGGATGGGAGAGGTAGGTAGAGAAGGGGGTTCATGTGGGGATCCGAACCTAAGCACAGCCCTGTGCTGAGTGCTGGAAGGGCACAGCAAAAAACTGGCCAAGGTCATTGTGCTCAGCGTGGCCTAGAAGAGACATGATCGAGACATGAATATTGCTAGTTCAAGGGAGAAAGCAACATGAATCATGACAGTTATGTTATAGTTGTGGAAGGTCACCATCAGCCATATCTCTTGTTAAGTCTAGCTGCTGTGACAGGAGTGGTGGGAGGTATAAGCTACCTTTGTGGAGTGCTAATCATGGACCAGACTCCAAGCAAAGAGCTTAACATGCTTCTTCACATGCTTAGCGGACTACTAGTCTTAGCTCTACCTTGCAGAAGAGAAAACTGAGGTTCAGAATAGTTAAGTGACTTGCTAAAGTTTCCAGATCCAAAATACGAAGTCAGATGTAGGCTCCTGAGTCCCGTCTTTAGCCTTTATGGTACCAAGAAGTCATCTGTTGGTCCCCTTGGTTAAGGGTAACATCACTGTGAAATTGGCTCAAAATCTCATTCTAAATCCTATATAAAAATCCAACATTTTCACCCAGACTGTTGCAAATTCCATGTCTGTAGTCCTACCTGTAGTTCCTAAGGAAGTTCTGTCAGGAGCCACCTTGCACCTGAACTATCACCGTCTGTGGGAATGTATATCTCTTTGTCTCCTGCCAAGCAGTAAACCTGTTTCCAGAACTGTCCTGGGCCCATTAGAGCAAGTGGTGGGTGGAATGAAGTGCACCTGGCATAATAAAAGCTCTCCATAGGTCTGTGACTCCATGATGTAATGGTACAGGTATTCACAGATACAATTTTGACATTCCATGTACGAAGGGGACACCTGGGTGTGTAAACAGCATCACAGGCCAGCAGGCAGACTCTTTTCTCAATGGTTGGAAGAATGGACCAGAGCCGTACTTGAATTTTGCCCCCAAATCTCTACAACAGCCAAAACTATCTCCCTCCCTCTAGAAATCTGGAGGCTTAGTCCAAGGCAACTGCTCAAAGCTTAACATTTCTTTGAGGTTTCCTTTATTAATATTAAAATATCATCTAAATTTTGATGTCTACTACATAATGCCTATCTTTGTTTTAGTATAAAATAACACTTTAATTACTTATCACTTCAATTATTTAACTTTTTTCCCAGTCAGGGATTTGGGAGTGGGGGAGGTATATGCCAGGAAGCATGCTTAGAACTTGACCTGTGCTATTTTATATCATTCTTACAACAACCGTAAGAGGAAGATATAATTATTGCTCTATTTTTGTTGAGAAGACTAAGGTCTGCAGTGGTTGAAATGCTCACTCACTGTCACACAACTGGTCAGGGGAGCAGAAGGATTCTAAATCCAGGTTTTAAGGCCCCAAAGGCCTGAGGTGCTTCACAAGGTGTCCCTCTGTTGACTTTATATGTTTTGTTGCATATCCATCTGTGTGCATTCCCTAATTGAAAAAAATGTCTACGTCCAGTTTAATAAAGTCACACTTGAGGATTGCACACGCCTTAGGAAAAAAAATAGTGTGATAGCCCAGCCCAGCCTGCCAACAGAACGCAGAGGTCCACAGAATCTAAAAGATGATTATATCAGATAGAAGGAGACTTCTCAAATTCCCACAGACATTTTATCAGGAGCCCCCATGCACCTGGACTGACATGGTCTATGGAAACACCCCTCTCTGACTCCCCTGCAAACTTCCAACCCAGTTTTCCAGGCATCGCTAGAGCAATTAGCCTGGGCTATGGTGGAGGGAAGTACACCTGGTAAAATAAAAAGTCTTCGCACAATAACACCCCAATCAGATAATATGGATCTCAGAAAGTTGTCTGAAACCCAAGTACGAAAATGACTTAGGAAATTTGGCTAAAACGTGCAAAATGAAACAAATCCTGCGTATGAAGATAGATCTGTTTCCCCACATGCCTGCTCTGACTTCTTTCTGGAGATTTGAGGATCACTTTTCAAAGTCACTGGAAATTTTCAAAACTGAAAGAGAATATGGTTCCAGAGAAGTAGGCCCTTTGCTCATCTTCAGGGTTGAAGCTGGCTATAGTATGCTGTGGAATTGCCAGTGAATTCCAGTCCCTTAGCCCCAGGCTCCCCAGCCCTCACCATACACCTAGTGAGGACATTATCATCAGAGAAATCTGGGTTCAAAATTCAGCCCTGCCACTATCACACTATGTGATCTGAACAAGTTACTAGATCACTATTTTCTCCCCTTAAAATAGGCAGGTCAGTGCTTCCCTATCAAGACAAGTTAGAGAATGAAATGCAACAAAGAGATAAAGCCCCAACACAAAGTAAGCGCTCAAAAAATTCACATTCTCTTCCTCCTGTAGCTACGTGTCCTATATTTTCACACTTCTATAACTTTGCTCAGGCTGTTTCTTCTACCTAGAATGCCCTTCCTCATTTTGTATCTAGAAAAATCTCCCTGATCTTCCATGGCCATCCTAGAAGTCATCTGTTCAAGGAAACCAAGGATCCACTTTGCACCCTCAGCACAGAAATTATAGCTTCTCCTTCCCTGCTCAATAGCCATTAGTCCATATTTGGAGCAGGTGATGATTTTGGAAAACTGTGGTTTAGGTTCATTTGCTGATCCTGAGGCCGATGGCCTGGTGTAACAGAGCAACTGTGTAGCACAGACTTACAGGGGGTGGGGTACCGACTGGGGCAATGAACCAAGATCCCAACAATCCCTGTGCCACTGGGCTCTGGATCCCTTAGTGCCACGTGTAGTGGTTGGGTACCTACTATGGGCAGGCTCTGTGGAAGATGCAGAGATGAATCAGTGGAAAACTCAGCTGCAAAATAATTAATTGCCTGAAAGAGGAAAACACATGGACAGCAAAACTATTAAATTCAGGTAGAAAGCCCACCCAGTCCTAAGAGGACTCAGATAAAGTGCTGTGGAAATTGAGAAGGGAAGCAAAATATATGTACAGCATCCAGCTTGTGCCAGGCATTAGGCAAAGTACACTTACCAAGTCATCTCCCTACCACCTGCGAAGAGAAAGTCATCACCCCTATTTTACTGATGATAACCTGAGACTGACATGGACTCAGCAACATACCAAAGAATATCAGGATGGCAGGGAGTGGAATTCAGACGTGAGCGTGTGCTGACTCCATGCTGTCTCCCGTGACTCTACCAACTCCAATTTGCATGTTGTCATAATAACCTGGGAGCAATCACTGTAAATCTAGATGACATTATTTATTTTATATTTGAAAGAACAGCAGTCCTTTCATCCCCAGCATTTAGACAGAGCATGTAACAGCCTGTTATTAATATGCTGATACCCTGCATTAGGGCCTCCAGGTCAATATGAGCTCATTTTGTCACAAGAAATGAATGCTTAAGTCGATGTGGCCAAACTCCCATTGCCTGGCTTTCTATAATAAGGCAGAGCCAATCACTTTCTCTAAGGCTGAACGGTATCCCCACTTATGTAATTGTTACATAGTTAATTGCCTTCAACTTCCAAAGAGCCAGGCACTCCAGGATCCCCCTCTACTACAATTCTTCACTACTTTATCTTTCTTGACAGCCAGCCAATCTGTCACAGGGCCCCTTTCATAATTTGTATTGATTTGCATTTATCCAAAGCACAGCCATTTGCACACCATCACTGCAGTTCTTGGTCAGTTTTAATGACCAGGAAAGCTGTCATTTGGAGTCGGCACTACTTCAAAACATCCACGTGAAATTAAGGATGTACATCCTACCCACCTTGAGGGCCCCAAGATCAGCCTAATGTCAGTTAAATAATTCGACCACAAAGGCAATTGGAACTTACCTTTCACTCTGTAAGCGTGAGCCTCTTGATCTATGCTACCATCTCTAGGGTGGACTCGTGGAGATGAAAAGCATGGGTTACCAACTGGCAGGCTTATCTGACGCATAGAAGGGATGTGTCTATACCTTACGGTATTTTCAATTATACCTAGTTGGCGACATTAAAAATTTTGTGAGATGTCACCCACACATCAGATTTTCAACTTTTCATGGAACCTGAATATCTGGCAGAGCTGGACCTACATGCCCACCTGATTGTCAGCTGAGCTGATTTGGTGGTTTCCCTCCTAGATGGACAGATCTCCCCACTTAAGACTGTCTTGCACCCACATGCTTTAGTGTTTATGTAATCTGCCTGGTCCCTTTTGACATTTAGATGTGTAGCCTCTAATTTAAATATAAGAGATTAATAATGTTCAAGTCTTGATTCCCCTGGCAGCCAGCTGTATGGATTTGAACAAGACACTTGCACTCTGAGCTTTTGTTTCTTCATTCATAAAAACAAAGAAGTGATTCTATTCATTCTTTAATGATCTGGGCAGACATTCTGCTAGGTATACTAAGAAAACAAAAATAAATTAGAGATAGTACTTGGCCCCAGGATTATTATTGAGGATAATAGGTAAAAATGTTATTATATAGGCTTCCTATTTAGGATAACATGTAAAAATGTATTCCAAAATCATGTGTCAGTATGGAGCAATGCAAAACTGTGAAGGGCTCTAGGGGGCCCATAGCGGGGGTCATCCATTCCAAAGATAAGGGAGACCAGGAAGACTGCCCCGAGAGTGATGCCTGGGCAAGGACCACAGAAGGGGAGAATGAGTGCAAGGCATTTCAGGGAATAAGCCAAGGTCCATTCCTGACTTAAATCAAGAAAATAAAGAGACAGAGAGATTTGAAAAGCCTGAGTGCCTTAGTCTAAAGATCTTACACTTTAGTCTGCAGGCATTAGGGAGCCACTGGAGATTTTGGACTGGATGTGAGAGGGATATGGCCAAAGGAATATATTAATAAGGTCACTGTGGAAGATACTGGGCACACAGGCTCTTCCTGCCTGTATGAAACTCTTGGGCTTCGTCCAGGAGAGTTGTGTCAGTGAAGAGCTACAATTCAGTCTCATAATGGAAACTACCAGGTATCTGATATCCCCAGCCTCTGACAGATCTGATGGAAACCTCAGGCTGGAGGCCAGCTGGAAGAGCACGTGGGTGTGCACCGTGGGAAAAGATCTTCAAGGGTAGACATGGATTTGGATTATAAGAAACTTTAGAGATCCAGGTTGCTAAGAGGGAAAATTGTCTCCTGTGTGCACCATGGTCAAAACCACCAGCAAATGCTGAAATGGGAGCTGTCCTTTGCCTCAGAGAAGACCAGGCAAAGAATTTCTTGCTTCAATCTTGGATTTTTGTTTTACTTTTCAGAGGTGTGGGTGAATGGGTGATACCTTGTTGAACAAGGGGAAAACCATGGGCCTTATATTACAGACTTGAAGGAGCAGATACTTAACGATTCAACAAATTGATAAGAAAAAAAAGTCAAGTCAATGAAGGAGGATGTGAAGAAAATAAAAGGGAGTAACACAACAGAGAATGGCTGAGGAAGGTATTTGATAGGGTGCTGAAGGGGAGCCTCTTTTTAAGTAGGGTCATATGAGTTAAAATCCAAAAGGAGGGAAAATTAGCTTTGGAAAGGCCTGAGGAAGAGCATGGCAGATCTCACAAGATGCCAGGACCTGGGCCAAGAGCGCCGAGAGGAGACACGACCACGGAGGAGTGAAGTTGCTATTTTTGTCACCATGACTTACAGCGAGACGGCCATTGGGAAGGATCTCATAGCCGCATGCCCAAGAACTGAAGAGAGAGAGAGAGTCTCTCCTGATTCTCTAAACTGTTAATGAAAATTTCTATGCTCTATTTGAATTATGAAGAGATGCCAAGGCAAAAGACACTCAAGCAACTCCATTGTGACATAAATCCCTCTCCCCATCTTCCCATCTCCCCAGTCTGCATCCTGCTCAGATTGAGGCCACCCAGACAGGAAGTGGGTGGAGATGCTCACAAAGCTCGGGTCATACCTTAGGATAAGAATGGGCCTGCCCTCGCTTAACTGGTCCAGAATAAAACAGATAGGAAAGAGCCAGGATAGGAGATGTCTCCATGGCTATCAGATAAACAACTCAGAGGCATCACCTTCACCTACCTTGCACATGGCAGACATTATTAATAGATTATTATGACTCTTTCTTGCTGAGACCAAATGTGACTGTAAAATCCTTCCCAACTCATGGTTCCAAGCCGCCACATAAATCGACCAAATTTGGAACAAGAGATGAAATCTATTTGTCAACCCACAAATTCAACCACTCACTGAAGCAATACAAGACATGATATGCAGCTAAGTGGAAATGGAAAAAGCTGTCATACCAAACAATATATTCAGAGATATTCTTGTTCCCTATCCCACCACATACACACACACAAAATGCCCTCATCACTGATTTATTTATTTGCTTGAATAAAAAATGGTCCTGTGTCAAAACAGCTACGTAGAGTAGTTGCCATGCTGACAGCCCTAGGGAGGGATAGTCATGGAGTCCCATTGAGTCCTGTGTCATTGAGTCTTATCAAATCAGCTGCTGCTAAAGAGAGCATAGGTTGACTAAGTCAAAACACTGTATATGGGGTCTCATTATTAGGGATTCGGGCTCTGGAGCCAGATGCCCAGATTTGTATTGGTTCTACCACATTTTTCACCCTCATATGGCCTCAGTTTTCTTATGTATAAAATGGCTATAACAAGTATGCTTACCTCACAGGTCTCTTGAAAGTATTAAGTAAGTTAATACATGTGATGTGTTTAAAACCTTTCCCAGTACATAATGAGGGCTTGTATGTGTCAGGATATGTAAGCAGATTAAGACAAAGCAGAATTCAGAGGCAGCTAAGACTCAGAACACCAGGCAGGAGATTTGTCTTCGAGCAGTAAGAGGCCCTGGCACCTGAGAGGACAGTCAGGAAGAGCAGGACAGGGCCTGGCCTCATGGGGACAGGGTCCCCTGAGGCTTGGCATGGGCCAGGCAGAGCTGGTGGTGGGCTCAGCTCATCAGCTTCTTGGCCAAGTGACCATGAACAAGTCACTTGCCCACTAGGCGGCTTAGTTTCCTCATTTGTGACATAGGCACAGATACTAAAGCCTGACTCACAGCTTTTATGTGAAGATAAACATGAGCATTGTGCTCCGCTCAGAGGGCACGCTCAGGAAATGGGAGTTACTGCCCGACAGTGAAGGTTCTCGGGGCCAGGGGACAGGGGGAGGCAGAGTGGAGAGGAGGTGAGAAGGAGAAGGGGAGAAGTGAGAAGTGTCCTGGGGCCTTGGTGGGAGCTCCAGTTGGAGACTAGCAGTCAGTTGCTGGCAGAAGCCCCAGCATCAGAGGATGGCAAAGCCAGAGCCAGGCCTGGAGCCAGGGCCATATGCTGCAAGTCACATGGCACTGAGTCGGCTCCTCGGCCTCTTGTGACAAGGACAGAGAGGGTCTTGGGTGGGGAAGGGGGCTGCATGCAGCGGGCACGGAGAGAGGAAGAGGGGAGGCACTGCAGCCAGCAGGCCCTTACTGCACAGATCTGCTGAGGCACAAGAAAACCAAAGGCCCCAGATTCCTCAGAGTTACAGTTGGAGACCTATTTTCTTAGGAGCTGAGAGGAAGGCTGGGAGAGTAGGGCCCTGCACATTAAACAAAGCCACGTCCGCTTTCTCTCTTATAAACTGGGATTCCAGGAGTTTTGTTTAAAGGTAAAGTCATGCTGCCCTTTTAAGAAGATTTCAAAACCACTAACTTGAAGCATAGAAGTCTTCACTTTTAGAATCGCAGTTGCTTAGAATTAAAAACTCCATCTCAGGAACCATTGAGTCTAGTTCCCAAAGCAGGAAATCGTTCCCTGCCACCTGCCTAGGGCACCATCTAGCCGCTCCTTGGATGTTTGTTGACAGGACATCACTGCCTCATTCTGTCAGTGCGGAGCTCCTCTAATTGTCAGATAATTCACCCTGTCATCTGGAGGCGAAATCAGACTTCCTCTGGCTTCTATACACTGCTCCAGTTCTACCTTCGGGAAACTGGCTCCCAGTGGCCCCCACAGAAGGCTACCCATCATATTTTCTAAAGAACTTGTCTGCTCACATCACTGTCCTTCTGAAAGTACTTCTGTTGCTCCAGTATAAGCTTTCTGAGTCTAGGAACCATGCTGTACCCACCTCTGTGTCCCTATTGGCTGACCAAAGGGAAGAGCTCAGTATATATTTCATGAGTATGTGGATCAAAGAAGGATGAATGCATGCCTGTGCAGGCCCTTACAGAACATCAATTCAGCATCAGCATTTTATTAGAGAGCCATCTAAGGTGTGAAGAAATTACTTGAATTACCCAAGGAAGCTTAGTGGCAGAGCCAGAATCAGCATTTAAGTTTCCTGACTCTCATATGATGTGATCTCAGAACGGGAGAAAGGCCCCTGGGAAGAGGGATTTGCAAGGGCACCTGGAAAGTTAGGTGTGAGAGCCAGGGCCCTGTAATCCAGAGAAGCTCGGAGCAGGGGTGGGAAGTGGTTCTGAAGGCACACAAGCAAACGGCTGCACCGATCCTAGAGCCAGCTATGTCCTCTTCAGTTGCCTAGTCAATTCCAGGCCCTGACTGAGTTCACTGTGAGTGAGGCTCCAGACCAGAGCCTGAGAAGGAATCCAAGAGGACCGAGTCTCCAGAGGGACATGTGTCCATGACTAGGCAAAGCCCAAGGCCGGCAGTGCATGGTGCTGTTTCAGAAGTGTTAGCAAAACGCTGTGAGAAAGCAGGGAGGGGGTGGTTCATTCTACCTGAGAGCATCTGAGAAGCTTTCATGGAAAAGTAGACTTCTCAATTTTTATTTGATAAATTGGACATTACATCTACTATCACTCTCATCTCCCCAACCCCCATTCCCTGGTAACCACCACTTTACTCTGTTTTCTTATAGGTTTGAATTCTTAGATGCCACATATAAATGATCTCATACAGTACTTGTCTTTCTCTGTCTGAGTTTTCTCACTTAGCATAATGTGTTCAAGGCCCATCCATGTTGTCACAACAGCAGGATATCCTCTTTTCTCATGGCTGAATAATATTCCATTGTGTATCTATAGATCACATCTTTTTTATCCACTCATCTGTTGATGGGCATTTGGGTTGTTTTCATATCTTGGCTATTGTGAATAATGTGGTAGATATGCCTACATCTTAACTAAATCCTATTTTCATTTCCTTTGGGTAGATATTTGGAAGTAGAATTTCTGGATTGTATAGTAGATCTATTGGCAAAATAGGCATTTGAGTTAAGCCATAGTGGTGAAAGAACTGGGTGAGTGAAGGCAAAGTCCTGCAAGGAAGTGGAGGGGTGAGGGTGGCATGGCTGGGATTGTAGGGGGCAGACGGTAAAGTGGTACAGGATGTTATAAAGATAGGCTAGGGTCTCACAGAGAAGCCTCAGAGCCCAGCTCAGAACTTTGCTTCCTTCCTATACCAGGAGGAGTTACTGAAGGGTTTCAAGCAGAGGAGCCATATGGTGAGATCCACGCTTTAGGAATATTGTGGGAAACCTGTCCTACAACATGTCAGTCCCACCAGGGCTGCACCAACTCCCCCTCCATCTGCATGAGGAAAGCCAGGCTGGCCAGTTTTCATCAGTCTTCAAGGTAGTTTCACTCTCCCAACCTTCAGGGCTTCCCTTAGCAGTTGAATTGAAGATAGGGACACAAATGGACTGAGAAATACCAGGCAGCAGTAGTTGCTGTGAAGCCCTCACTGTGGGCTCCCTATGTAGTGCAGGACTAAACCTCCAGAATGTTACTGTTGCAACAGTGGTGATTTGATTCCATCTCCCCTACTAGACATTAGCTTTTCTAAGCAGAGTAAAATGGTGGCAGAACCAAGAGTCCCAATCCCTCCATTCTTGAGCCTTGCGATCCTTGGGCAAACCCCTTGGAGTATATAAACTTCAATCACCCTACTTCAAAATGGGTATTCTAATGCCTCTCACAAGAGAATTAGTATAAGACCCCAGACCCAGTGCCCAGCCCAGAACAAGGGTCAGTAGATGGGAAATCCTTTTCCTTCTCCTCCAGGACAGGAAGTCAGACTTACTGACTTTGTTTCTCCAGGGTCTAGCACCAATAAGGGCTTAATAAATGATTCACCAAACATTGTCATAAATGATTGAGTGAGTGGAACAAAGCTTGGCATTATTTTTGTGACCTTAACACCAGCTTCTCAAAGCCCCTTGATTCCTTTTTCTCCTCCCTTGCCTTTCAAGGTGCATCTTTCCCTTTTGGAACATGAGATGCAGTTTGGATAACTAATCTGTGACTCACCACACAGAATGAATAGAATACTGTTTTACTGCAAGCTGTTTTGAAAGGTGCAGCTGCAAGGTATGGTGGAAGTACAGAGTTAAAAAAGGAACCACAGAGGTGTCTTTTCATGGACCTCTATGTTTTCTCACATTTAATTAATACAGAAGTCAAAGAGCTCTGGAACTGTTTGTCATCACTACATAAAGTGGTCTGGGAACTTTCACTGGAGCTGACACAGCCTGGGGAAAATGAGTCATAGAAAGTCTGAATTAAGAGCAGAAGGAACATTAGAGATTGTCATTATGGCAGAGAGTTGAATAGCACGTAAAAGGTTGCAAGCCACTTATTCATATACATGTGATATATTTTTTTTACTCTTTCATGTTCCAAAAATAGATACATAAGGTGGTTATGTACACACATGCTGACATTTATTATGGAATTGCATTATATGAGACAATGTGATAAGTCATTTATAGGTAGCATTTCATTTACTCATTGGAATAGCCATACGAGGTAAATACTACTTGTGTTTATGATACTAACAATTCTACTTGTAGAGTTTCAGTGCCCAAACAATGGCTTGGAGTCGTGATAGCCCACTGGCACAGACTGTAGGCTCTGCAGTCAGAAGAGCTGGGCTGGCTTCCTTGCTCTACCAAGTCCTTGCTCTTGGACATTGAGCAGTGGCCTGGAGCCTCTCAGAGCCCCATTCTCTCATGTGCAAAATGGAGAAATGGTATCACCCTCCTCGTCAGATGAGGAAGATTCACTGATAAAATCTAAATAAAAGTTTAGAATAGTGCCTTTTATGTAATATGTACACACTGAATCTTAACTGTTAGGTGAAGGTAACTTACTCAAGACCTCGCAGCTAGTAACCAGTGAGAATCGAACCCCAGCCTTGCTGGACTTGAAGTGCTACTCTCCCCGATAGGTCATTGCCTTCTCTTTTTTTCTCCCAACATCCTCATGCCACCTTCATTCTGTAGTTGGGAATTTGAGATGCAGGGAGGCTTGAGAACCTGCTCGGGATCACTGAGTCTGTGTGAACAGGGCCCCCAGAAGAATCTCGGTATTTTGATCTCTAGCAGAATCGCTTGGTTTTCGTGACACCACCCCACCTCCCCATTCCTCAGGCAACTCCACATTATGTGTTCAGCAAAAAATAAAAGGTTCAAGAAAAGGTAAAAAGGTTAAGCCACCTGTCTGGTGATGTCCAATTCTTAAGTGGCAGAACTCCTGCTAAAACCTAAGTCCAGGCTTTCGTATTTTTTTCTCAAGTCTTCTTTCCTATACAGCACCCTCCAGTGCCTCTCAGAGCGCTTGGGCGGACAGATGCAGAGGAAAGGACAGACAGTGCTGCAGACACAGGAATAGGGACAGAAAGGGAGAACATAGGGAGTCCTAAAAGCTAAGAACATCTTTTCATCTTGCTTCTTTTTCCCAAGGGATGATTATCATGATAAAAAAAAGTTGGTAATTTTTAAGAAAAAGAGGGTAAAATGGATACATTTCTTTGGCAAGTCTGAATAAATCAGGAGCTGCACTGAAATCATTGACTCCTGACACTGACAAGCTTAGAATTGTTCGAGCACTTACCCTCTCCACCCCACCTCCTATTCCTGATCCGTAGAAAAATCTCATGTTGTAATGAGGATTATCCAGGTGCCCTTGTGCAATTGAAGATGTGAGAATAATCTAATGAAACACTCAGAAAGTGAAGAGAAGCATTTTGCAAGTTCAAGTTCCCATCGCTTCTTGGAGTTAGACAATGATCTCACCTATACCTGTTGAACATCAAAGGTGTCCTATAAACAGGACAGCCGGGGAATTTCTAAGCTTTTACCTGCACTGATGCAGAGACCCTCCCAGAGGGGAGAGGAGAAGCAATGATCTGGGTAATCCAGGCCACCAGACCACCTCAATGGAAAATGCAACTTGGGGTTTGAATTATATGTCACCTGAATTTGCCTGTGATCTGACATCCAGAGCAATGATTGAACTTCAGTTGGTACTTAAAAGACGCTAAGCAACAGTACTCACCGTTTTTCGCACACAGGTACACTTTCCCACCATGGTACCTGTGCGTGCTTGTTCCCTGGTCCGATATGCCCTTTCTGCAAAGCCCCAACTCTGGTTCTGAATCCTCTCAGGGCTCAGCTAAGATACCATTGCTCTACAAAGATTTGCCATTTCTGCTAGCTAGAATCAGTCCTTTACTTCTCTGCATGTTCATAGCAACATTAGAAGAATGTCTTCGAGTTTCTTGTGATTCTTGTAACTTTATAAAGAAGACAAAACATTTACTGACACATACTAAGGAAAGAAAGTGGTTTGCTGTATATGCAGTTCAGTGTGTGTAGGCTTACTGTACCCTTCTGGTTAACTCAGTAGCACTTCCTGCCCCTAGGTGAGGAAGCAAGGTCAGCTATTCTTTACAGTAGGTGGCCACTGGCTGGACCAGGGCAAGTACTTAGCCCAAGAATGACTTCTTCATTGGCTGTCTAGAGATTTAAGCATTAATTCAATAAATATTATTTGAGCAGTTATTATATGCCAGGCATTGTTCTAGACAACTGGAAAGATGGCTAAAAACAAAACAAGGTACCTGCCTTCATGGAATTTACAGTGTAACGTAGATAGCAATAATCTATGTCTATATATCTTTAATCTTATGTATAAATAAAATACACCAGGTTCATATGAATGCTTCAGAGAAAGAGAAAGCAGATTAAGGGGGTTTGAAGGAATATGACAGGGGAAAGGAGTATCATTATATACAAATGGCAACAGATAGTCTCTCTTACAAAGAAGCATTTGAACAGAAACCTAAAGGAGATAGTAAAAAAGTAAGTGTGATGGTTAATTTTACATGTCAACTTGACTGGGCTCCAGGGTGCCCAGATATCTGTCAGATATCATTCTGGGTATTTCTGTGAGGGTGTTTGTGGATGAGTTTAACATTTAAATCAGTAGATCAAGTAGAACAGATGGCCCTTCCTAACGTGGATGGACCCCATCCAACCAGATGAAGGCCCGAGTGGAACAAAAGGCTGACCCTCCTCCGAGTAAAGAGAAGTCTTCCTACCTGACTACCTTCAAGCTGGGACATTGGCTTTTTCCTGCCTTCACACTTGAACTGAAGGAAGCATCACTTTTTCCTGGGTGTTGAGCATGTAGGCCTAATACACCATCAGCGCTCCTGGGTCTGCAGCTTGCCAATTGCCGATCTTGGGACTTGTGAGCCAATTCCTTATTATAAATCTCTTTCTATACATATGTACATCCTATTGGCTCTATTTCTCTAGAGAATCCTGACTAATACAGTGAACCATATGGGTAATTGGAGCAGGAGCGGACCAAGTAATGGGAACAGCAAAAACAAAGTAGGGGTGGTGGTGTGTGTGCAGGGTTGGGGGGCAGCAAATGCTGAGGCCAGAGTTACCAGGTCCAAAGTGTAAGGCCCTGGGAAGGCTTTGGGTTCATGCTGCATAAAGTGGAGATTCGTTGGAGGGCTTTAAGCAGATGAAGGACGTGATGTGACTTATTTTTAAAGGATCACTCTGGCTGAGGTGGAAACCAGAGATCATTTAAGAGGCTATTACAGTGACCAGGAGAGAGATGATGGTGTTTGAGCCACAGTGGTGGTGGGGGTAGAGGTAATGATAAACAGTTGGCTTTTTCTGGACATGGTTTAAAGCCTGAAGTACGGTTTGGATATGCAGTGGTACCAAGGGTGACTCCAGGTGCTTTAGCCTGGGCATCTGGGAGAACAGAGTTGCTACTGATGGAGGCCGGGTGAGCGGCCAGAACTGTGGGCTGGGGATAAGGGCCAGGAGTTTGGTTTAAGATGCCGCTGGACATCCAAGTGAGATGTCAAATAGACTGGAAGTGTGAATTTGGGAATCATTAGTATATGTATTGTGTAAATCATGAAGTGGGAAGAGACGCTAAAAGGGAGGGTGAGAGACAGAGCAGAAGGGGGCCCAGGACTGAGCCCTGAGGCCTTCCAACATTTAGATCAGTGATTTCAAAGTGAGAGTTTCAGCTCATTAGTGGATTATGGAACCAATTTGGAGAATAATGAGCAGTAATTTTTCTAATGGGATAGAGGGAATGGAAAATATCAGAGTACTCTGAATATAGCATTAGTTCATAAAATACTCTTTAGTTAATGTGTGTTTCTAAAACAAACATATGCATGTTTATACGCATGTATGTTTATATATCTATGCAGATCGTCCATATGAATTTATATCTTTACCTCTTGATGTGTGTATATATTTGTGTGTGTGTGTGTGTATGTACCTGCTTATGATGTAAAGTATACTTTTTATAGTAGATTACAAGGAGATGATTTTTTTCCCCACTGTTTTCAAAGCCCAGTAAGGTATCCTCACAGCTGCGCTCTGCCTGTGGGGAAATGGCAGTGCCTGAACCCCTCTGGCTGGCCTTCCAGGTATGGACTTGGGGGGTGGGGAGGGCCGGCCAGGCTACGTGCGGGAGGGCTACAGCGGGTGGGCAAAGAGCATGGAGTCTCTCTGGAAAAGAAACAAAGGGGGAGCCGGAATGTCTCCTCCCTGAAGCCATCTTTCTTTCTGCCAATTTGTGATTACACTTCAGGTCGCCACACTGGTTTATTCACAGATATTTATTTTGATATCTTCCTTAGAAGAAGCAAGCCTATCCTAATAAAGCTGCAACCCCAGCAAAGAACTTCACTTCCTGACCCCTCCATTTCCGTATCTGTAAGAGATGTCAATACTGTCTTCGTGAGGATGGTACGAGGATTAAAAAGTAAAAAGCAGTAAAGGCTTCATGAAAGAGGTGGCAGCTGATGCTCTTTTGTGCCCTTGTGTACTCCTAAAAAGCCGTTCTGTGCCTGGGCATCAAGCCCATCATCAGCCCCACAGCCGGCACCGTCTAGGCGCTGGGGGAGGCTAAGACCTCTTTCCCCTGCGCAGGCGGAGCCCTGACATGACCACACAGTTAGGCCTCTTCTAACAAGGTGGGACTTCAAAGGAAAGGTGGAAAGGAACTGGGATGAAGCTCTGGCTGTCTTCCCTGCCATGGGTCCTCTTTCTGATTGCCTGAGCTCCCTGCAGAGGAGATACCTTACTGGGCTTTGAAAACAGTGACTTCCCCAGTGGGGAAAAAAATAGTTTCCTTAAAATCCACTGTAAAAAGTATATTTTACATCATGAGTAGGTACACACACACACACACACACACACACACACACACATCAAGAGGTAAAGATATACATTCATATGTACAGTCTACACAAACACATATAAACATGCATGTGTAAATAGGATTTCAACATGTACAGCAGGGTTGCCCTACCAAATGCCAGCACAGAGCAGAAGAGAAAGCAGGGAGGAGTAAGTGGCTCTGAACTAGGTCTTGGAGGAAAAGGATTGAGTCATCTTTCCCACTCACTTTCTCCTGCAAAATAGTGTAGCATTTTTAAGGTCAGGAGGAACTGGAATGTGACATGAATTGGAGGAAAGCAGGCTAACAACAGGCTGCTGTGCCTTCCTCTAGTCCAGACCTGAAGCTCACAGATGCCTAGGAGCATTTGAAATTCATGTCAGGTTGGTAGAATATGGACCCCCACCTCCTGATTCCCCATCTGATTTTTTCTACCATGTGACATTGCTTTAGATAGCTCTAAGACCATCATTTTCACAGAGGTGGAGCTTCCATGAACGTGTATGTTTTCCCAGGGTGTGTGTGTCCAGAGGGCTTTTGTCTTCTCTGCATGTGGTCTGACACAGAGGGTGCTCAGAACCTTCTAGTAGCCACCTGCCCCACTGACCAAGTCCCCACAGGGCTGGATTCCCAGTGAGAGTCCTTTCCCTAAGCAGGAATGGCGTGCCAGCTGCCACCAGCTACCTGAGATGAATGCAACCAGGTCTCCCAGCATGAGGCCAGGGGTTGGAGCCACTCCTCCTCTCGCTCATCTCAGCATGGCTGCTCTGCTGGAGTAAGGCAGGACGCCCTCTGTGGTTCCCAGGGGAATGTGTGCCTTAGCACAGGCAGAACTTGCAAAACCGAGTTAGGTCATTCAAAGTTTAAGTTCAAAAGAAACGTTAAAATTTTTATTTTGTTGTATATTCTTTAGTGCCCAAGCTCTACAACTCTGCCAAATAGGTTTCAGAAGGCAAGCCCTGATCAGACCCTAGTCATGTCGATAGATCGAGACCAACTGGTTGTCAGCTACCCTAAGCTTCCCACATTCTTAGGTCTGCATCTTTCCTCTTTATTGTGGGTAAATGTACATTTTAACTTGCAGCACCGCTGGGATCATGATGTGCCTTGGCCGTCCCACTCACACTGCTTTTTGTCTCCTCTAAGGTGTTAGTGGCTCACCTCAAAGTATCTGCTTACTGCCACATGGTTATGTGTCTGTTCATTATGCATGTGTTAGCTATCCCCTCAATAGCTCTGGGACTCCATTTACGATAGTTGGTGACATTTTATATATCTATCTGCCATTCCATGAAAACCCACAAGCTCTTAGAGGGCAGGGTCTGGGTTAGTTATCCTTAGCACCTAGCACATAGTAGGCACAATGAATTCTTGTTGGCCAAACAAATTTTATCCATTCAGCTCAGCAAGCATTTATTGAGCATGTACTATATACTAATCACCATATTAGGTGCTGAGGACAATAGCTATTTCACTACCTTTAAGTATCTCACACTCCAATAAGAGAAATAAACATTTAACAAAAAAAAAGCAGTGTTAAGCATAAAAGTAGTATATTCAGGATACAGATTTAGCCCACTTAAGGGAGTGATTAATTTTTATGAAAGAACAGAGATGCTCATGGTAGGTGGGGATATCGGAGCAGGGTTTCAGAGGATAAATAGGATTTCAGCATGTATACGATGAATAGGGGTGAGTGAAAAGGAAAGACATGGCTAGATAAAGTAATGATATTAACAATCAGTGAATGAATTACCCCAACTGCTGCATAGGTATCTCAAGGACAGGAATATTTCTGCAACGCTGTGAGCTTGCTGCCAAGCATTCAATACATTCAATGCTAGTACAGTCACAATGCAGACACACCTGTGAGCTGTCAGTGGTAAAATAGGCAGTTTTGGAAGATTGGGGGTATGAGGACAATTGATACTCATCTTTTTTTCTTTCTTTCTAATTTTTCTGCCTAAGGATGATTGAATCTAATTTAACATGTTAAGCAATTTGTTCAAATGAGCCAAACTGCCTTCCGGTGCTTCAGAGAACTCCAGAGGCTATCTATACTCCACAGAATAGAAGTGTAGAGCCGTCCAGTTGATCAAAAATGAATTAGCCAGAGAGTGCCATGAGTTATGTGGTCAGAAAAGATGCTTCACGGGAAGATGAGGTAATTAAGGATTTAGTCTCGGTGCAGGTAGCCAGGGACAGCATATACTAATGTCTCAGGCCCAGCCTTCAAACATGGAGGCATTCACAGGGGGCCAAAGTGGGCCGGGCTCTCCCTGTGAGGGCTGTTAGGTTGAACGTGAGGCCTGCTCCCTTAAAGTGCTCATCATTGAAAGAACAGTGTGACTATAAGGAAAACAAGCATGTTCTTGAGCACAGACAATACTATACCGCGGTGGTGCGTCCAGAGCCATCATCGTAATTCAGCTTCCACTCAACTGTAATGTACGGCTTGCCCCCTCTTACAGATGAGGAAACCAGTGGTTGGATGAAGAGATCCCGGGTGAGCAGAGAGGCAGGAGTTGCCAACTCCGCAAGGGGCAGTCTGGGAGGGTCTGCAGGGGAAGGCATGCCTCATTCCCTCAGTCATTCATTTAAATGGCTTTTAATGAGCAACTACTAAGCATTGTGGTAGATGCCGAGAATATAATCGTGAGCAGCACGTAGCCCCTGTTGTCATGGTGCCTATACTTGGGACTAGGGTGAAATTGATCAAATAAATACATAAGTGCAGATTAGGATGAGTATTCTGACGGAAAGGGGCATGTGGTAGCATATGACAAAGGACCTGGTCACTGAAGGGGTGGGAAGGAGTCAGTAAAGACTCCCTGAGGAAGGGATGCTTGAGCTGGAGAAGGGGGAGATGTGCTTTCTGCAGCGTGTGGGTGGCAGCATTACGAGCTGAGGTGTGGACCCAAGAAGTCCTGTAGAAGGAGAGAGCACAGCACAGTCAAGGAACTGCAAATGGGGCCAGGCTGAACATGAGATGGGCAAGGCAGGTGCTCCAGGGTGCATAAGCCACGTGGACATGTCTGGTCTTGATCTAAGAGAAACACATTATAATCAGATGGGTGACATGAACCCATGGGCATTCTGGCTACTGTGGGCAGGGTGGACTAGAAAGGAGACAGAGTGGAGACAGAATGGCCAAGGTAGGAGGCCACTGCTGTATCCAGACAACCTGTGATGATGGCACTGTGGCTCAGGGTGAGGGAGACTGGTGCAAGTGGAGGGACTCAGGAGCTGCCTGGGAGTGCGGTGGCCAGCACCCGGCGATGCGTCGGCAGCTGATGTGGCTGAGCAGGAAGAAGGAGTGTCGGCGGATGCAGGAGTGGGGACCTGGTTTCTAACCAGTGCCCACTTCTCTGAGATTGGGAACAGGGAAGGAATGCCACAGCCTAGAAAACAGGTGGGAGATGCGAGCAGTGGCCTTGCATGTCAGAATTCCAGAGCAGAGGACTTCACCGAGGCCGGTACTGCCCAAGGAGAGAGGCTGACATGCCTTCACGTCAGGTGTGCCCTACATGTAGAAAAAACGATGTACCCTTCATTCAGGCATCTTTCTTCATGACTTCTTATATTGCTGACTGACTTCCTGGAGAGTTTGTGCTCATTGGAATGAAGCCTTTGACGTCTGGGTTCTCAGACTCTCCCAAGTACCTGCCATGCCTCAGTGGCGTAACTGGCCACATCCAAAAATGCACTTGTTTAAGCAAGGGTGGAAGCTGCTTTCCAGAGAACAGGAAGGTTTGCAGTTGCCCCAGAACTGCCCTACTCCCCTACTAGCTGAGGCAAAGGTCCCAGCGAGAAGTGTCAGATGTCCACATGAGTCTTAGTGAGGGGATATGAAGAGACCACCTTCTCTTACCAGTTCCTACAGAGCAAGTTCTGGATTGATCGCTGCCTTTAGCACCACTGTAGTGGACACTGCAGCAGACCTGGGTTCCCAGCTACTGGCCCTTAAATCCATCCCGTGGCCTCATGTCCCCCATCTGACAGTGAGGTGGGATGACTCATTTCTTCCAGAGTAAGGACTTCCCATCAGCTTTGTGTCACATATTTGTCACATGGGACAGAAATACAAGCTGTGTTTGGGGTTACTCAAGCATCATTAGCATCAGTGGACTCACCGCAGCCAATCTCCATGATGAGGAGTCACTGAGGGGTCAGGGGTGGAGGCAGGACAAACATCGTTTGTTTTTTTCTGATAATAATAACAGTTTAGGTTCTCTATCAACAGTCTGTGAAGTTCAGAGAAATACTAAGATGCAGGGAGAAAGGATCCCCATGAGTCCACTCCCCAATTCCACCACTACTTTCTTCTTCCAGCATATTTTTTAAATAGATTATTTACAGTGTTGAGATCACCTTGTATACAGCCTTTGCATCCTGTTTTCATCACATAACACTATCGAGTGGTCTGCTGGAGCTGGTTTTTATTTGTTCACAAGAGCCATGAGCATCTCTTTCCAACTCTGAATTCAGTGACACTGCATTAGTATCTTGAAATCAGCCATGGTGGGAATATTTACAACGCAAATATTGGCAGATATTACAAAACAAGGCTGTTTTTTTTTTCAGAACCCTGTTGTTAAACATTTACTAGCACATCACTGAATCTCATCTCATAAGCATTTCTTGGGTCTTGAAATTTTCCTTGATTAAAATTTTAATGGCTACATAATAATCTATTAAAGTCCTCATTTCCAGACTTTATATCCAGTTTTTCACTATTATAAATAATATTGCAATGAACATCTTGGTGCATGAGTATTTTAGATCCATTACTACTTCCTTAGTATAGATTCCCTAGGTGGAAAATTACTGGATCAAAGGATATAAACATATTTCAGGTTTTGAAATCTATTGGAAAATTGCTTTTCCTGAAAAGTTCTATTAGTTATATTCTCACAAAATTGGGTGAAAATGCCCATTTACTCACTAGCGTTAAATGTGGTATTAACACACACCAAAAAAAAACAATTCAGTGGAACAGAAACCCAGCCAGAACAAATATGAACATATTTGATATATTACATACTTGATACATTACATATATGCTATATAAAAAATATATATTACATAAAAATGAAAAGTTGCCATAAGCACCACAAATAAAATTAAGAGACAAATTAATCTGGAATGTGATAAATTTTATATACTGTGTTATCTTTAATATAGAAAGAGTTTTTGCAAACCAATAAAAAAAAGCACAGCTCATAATAAATAAAAGAGCTAAATACTTGAGCCCACTAATATTCTAATTAATTTTCACCATCCAGTTTGAGGAATTGCAAGTTTTCAACTCAGCAAACAGAAGTAGAGTAGGTCTTGGGGTGTCAGGGCTCCCCTAGCCAAGTCTTTACCACATCTGGTATTTGAGCAGTGCCCATTAATGGGACTGGAACTTACCAGCATTTGTTACAGTGCTAGTAAAACCAAATTCCCTCTTCTAATAAAAAAAGCCACGCTTAACACCAAGATCATGATACACATGGGTCATGTAGTTTACCATTAAGAAAGAGAGAAAAAGGAATTACAAGGGTGTCAGTCTAAGAATAATTCCGCCAGAACAGATGGCTTTTCTTTGTTAAAGGGGAAGCTCTGTTAATGCTGCCCACCTCTAAGATTTCTGGAGCACAATTTACAGTTCCTTGCGGGTTTTATCAGCTTATACAAAGTTCTGGCTCAGAGACTATGGAAAACTGAAGGAAAGAGGGGGAAAAAATCACCCAAGGCAACATTGTTCCTGGATATCAAACTGCTGGCAAGAGTCTGGTCTGTGAATAAGTTTGAGAAAATGAGTCTTCCTGTTTGTAGAAATCAGAGCCCAAGAGAAACACAATTCTGGTTTGCAGTACTTTTCATTATGTAAATTGTACAATACCAACTGTGGAACATTGTAATAATTCACCAGGTGTGTGTGGAATACCATTCAGCATCAGTCTAGGTGTACGGGAACTACAGCAGTAAAGCCATGATCCTTGTCCTCGAAAAACTCTGAATCTTTCCGAGACAGCTGTCTGAGATTAGAATGAGAAGTAAAATAATGGGCTAACTTCTACAGAGCAGGCACAGGCTGTTGAAATTCAGAGGCAGAAGGAAGAGCAAGGAGAACATGTAGCAATTCCAGAAAGCTGCTTGAAATGGAGTGACCTGGACTTTGAAGGAAGGATAAGACCAGAGGAGGCTATTATGTGTCCACATTATGTACCAGTACCATTGTTTTCCAGACCAAGATCAGCACACGCTTTTGCCCAAATAAATTAAACAGCATCCCAAACATGATTAAGTTGTTTGGCAGGAATAAAAGTTTCCCATTCAATGCATGGGTTGACCCAACATGGTCCCTGCACAAAAATACTGAAAATGGAAAAAAAAAAAGATTGTTTTGGGTCTTGCCTATCAAGCATTAATAGACAGTCAGCTTTTATTTCCCCCTCTTTGTTTATTTTTTATTGTGGTACTATGTACATGACATAAAATTTACAACTTTAACCATTTTTAAGTGCATATGTCAGTGGCATGAAGTCCATTCACACTGTTGTGTAGCCTTCTCCACTATCCATCTCCATCTCATCGCAGACAGAAAGCTTGTACCCATTAGATAAAAACTCTCCATTCCCTAGCCCCTGGTGACCACCCTTCTATTTCTGTCTCTATACATTTGAGTATTCTAGGTACTTCATATAAGTAAAATCTTTTTTCTTCTTTTAATTTTATGGTCACTATCAGTAAGGCCCCAGCAGGAAACAGGTGGCACACTCAAATCGAATAATTGAGGGGAATTTAAGAAAAGGAGTATTTGCAATGATTTTTGGGCAGGATTTAAGGAAACCATAAGGGAAGATGTAAACCCCATGACGAGCAACAGCAGGGAGTTGTTGTCACCCCCAGAACAGTTTCCAGAACTAGAAGAGGTGGCTGTGTGCAGAAAACCCCTGAAAGGAGCTGTGGCCCTTACTGGAGGCCTGCAGCCAGCCCAGCAGGGTGGGGGCCAGGGGACTAGACACCCAGACCTCCTCTCTCCTCCCGCCCTTCAGTCTCCTGCCGGTGCCTTCCATCGGCTGAACCCAGCAGATACCAGAGGTCAAGGGAGTTTGTCAATGCAGTCCCCAAAGGGGTGGCCTCTGTGTGTACAAGTTGGGTAGAAAACAGTGGAAAGTGGACCTAGGAGGCAAATTAAATAGATCCAGCATAGTGACCTCCTTTGACATATGCTGGGCGTGTGATTAATGAGATTGAGGTGTGCAATAAATTAAAAGGAAGATGATGTGGGAAAGTTAAAGAAAGTTAAAGGCAGTGTTTTAGAACTTCTCAGAGAATGGGAATAAGTATCTCACTCTATGTCAAAACAAAGGACACAGACCAGGTAGGTCAAATAAATGGGTCTAATATTTGGGCAGTGAGTATGAAGCCCACCTAGCAACCATTGGCCATAGACTGTCAGAGGTGAAAAATCCCTGAGCTTGTCCACTGTGAATATTTCCTACATGAAGACTCAGATGCAGAAGGGGAAGGTCTCTATACCCTGAGCTTTTCCCAGAGCTTCACCTGCTTGAAGATGTTTGAATCAGTGGTTGTCCTTAACCTCCTGTTAGACCTTAGTGCGCCCAAGTGTGACTTTGAACTTTTCCATCACTTTGATCAGTGTCAACCCCAAAACCTAAAGGGTCACTTAGCTTCCCTGACCCTTGGTTTCCACACATGTGACAGCATATTTGTTCCATATGAAAATAAAGGGATATTAAAGTTACTCAATGTAAAGAAAAAGTGGGGAGACTCTGGCAGGTGATAGTAGAAACTAGACAATATATTAGGTCCAATTACCTTTGAAAAAGAAGGTAGGAGGGAAGGCAGAAAAGATCATTTTGTGAAGTTTTAAAGAATCCATCGTTTTCTTTGTGCAAAGCAGAAGACTAAGTGTTGTAGGGTTTAAGAAAATATGAGAGGTAGCTCCTCCACAGGGCAGGTCCTTCCTGTTGCAGAAGTAATCACACAGATGAGCAGGCCATTCCCATAGCAACAGACAGGAACATGAGTGTGCCGTGAAGGTCAGAGCCTGAGAAACCATAGAAGAAAAGAAGCTGTGGGTGCTGGGTGATCACAGAAGGCTTCCTGGAAGAGGAGGGAGTTGAAGAAAATCCTGAGGAGAGAACAGGATTTGGAGAAGACAAAGAGGGCATTCTAGGTTGTCAGTGAGCATTGGAACCAGGCATTCATTTGTGCCTTTACTCACAGAGTCAGCATGTGCTGGTCCTTGTTTACTGCATTGACTTGCAGGGCTTCTGTTCAGGAGCAGGTGGTTGGATTTTCCTTCCTCCAGAAAGTGTCAGGCTGAGATGAAAAAGCCACTGTGCCTCTCCAGCTATGCGACCTTTACGCAAGGCTGGATCCAGCGCTCAGGAGGTCTGGTTCTCGTCCCAGCCCTGCCCCTGCTTTCTTGGACAGTTCCAGAAGCTTCACAGCATGAAGGTGACTTCCCTTGTCTGGGCACAGTTTCCTCATGGGTAAAATAGAGCAGCTGGACTAATCTCTAAGGTTCCTTCCATCGCCATAACTTTGGGATATTTGCATCTGAAGACCAGTTCACTGACGCCTAAGGTATTGTTCACCTTCTCATCATAACCACCTACTCTAACCTTTTCCTCTCTGAATGAATATTCAGGCTTTATGTTCCAGCATTCCCCAGTTTCTTGCAGATCTCCAAACATAGTACTCCTTCTCAGGCTTTTACACAGTTCATTCCAAATGCCCAGAATTTGTACTTACCCCACCTCAACCTGCCTGGAAGGCCTTCCTTGACCTCCCGGATTTCCCACAACAAACTTAGATGTTCCTTCCTGTTTCGGTTTCACCTTTTGAAATTTATGTGTTTTACTATTTTTACCATTTTACCATTGTTGAGCTATGTCACTGTCCCTTTGCACATTTCCTTCCCCCACAGGACTATGTATGTACCCCTTAGGATCAAGTCATTCCTGCTCACCCAGAAATTAGCCCAGGGCTAAGTGTATGCCTGTTTGATAAGCAAATGCATAAATAGGACTTTGGTGACTCAAAGAACTGGTATCCTTAAAGGGTTCTGGTGTCTCTGCCTTCTCCACCTATCTGTCCCATTCCACCCTTCTGCTCATCGCCCCCACAGGTCTCTATTATAACACGGCTTCTGCTCACTCACTGTTTTGCCCCTTATCTGACTTCAGCTTGCATGTAGTGTATCAATACCCCTTTGTTCTCTCTCCTCACCTGACTGTTCAGCTTTAGCTCTCACCTCCAACTGCCTCATTCCCAGGGAATTTCTCAGACCACATTGTAAGTCATTGACAAGCCTGTATGTAGATCAGCTACTCTTGATTATCTCAGACAGCCCTGTCCAGAGTGCAGGATTGTGTATGTAACTCAGGACTGCAGACAGCCAACATCTTCAACTTGGGCTCCAAGCAGAGCAGGCTTGACCTCTACAAAAGATCCACATTAACCAATCAGGGGTCACTTCCACCTCCAACTTCAGGCTCACTTCCTGGACTACTGGATCACACAGTCTAGCCTGTAAGTCTCAACTCTGTGCATAAGAGTATTTTAAATGTTTCCCAAAGAAGAAATGTTCCCAGATGTGGCTTCCAGAGACATCATTTGATATTTGGAGGCATCAGGCATGGAAACCAGTTTCCATAAAAGACTTCATTGGCCAGAAGCCATCACCCAGCACCACGAATATCATCCAGATGCCAGCTGTGGGGGCTTCAGCCCTTGGACATGCCAGCAGTTGCACCAGTCTCTTTTGAAGAAAATAAAACATTCTAATCTCTGATTTCCTAAAATTGCTCCCAGAAATGAATACTAGGCATCTTCTTCCAGCACAGCCGAATGTGGTTAGAATGCAGAGGTAGCGGAAGCATGGACAGGACAGCACCCCCAAGCCTCCTCTGTTCCCAGACCGCAGCAGTGGATTCGAAGATTGATTTAGAGAGGGCCCTTTGTAATAAATTGTTCCTTTCTTCGCTCACAGCAGGAGGCCAGCTGCTGCCAGCTCTCTCAGCATGGAGGGCACAACTGTGGATTTAGAAAGGCGCAGAGAGCAGATGGGCGGCCTCTCAGCATCTTGAGGACGGCTGCCAATTTGGGCTTGTGCTGCCATTTGATCTATTTTTTCTCCTGATGCTCATATTATGCAATGTGTAGAGCAGTGTGGTGTCTGGGAGAGAGCACTGGACCAGGCAGGTTCCTGGTTGTTCTTCACAAAGATTTGAGCTCCACTCTGCAGCATGTCTTCTGTTAACCACAGTGGTTCCCGGCTCCTACCCTAGAAGAGCTCACAGTCCAGTCAGGGACAGACCAGTAAATAATCACCATTCAATGTTGCAAGTGCAATAATGAGTGCATAGAGCCAGGGAGACTGAATTCAGAGCAGAGAAGTACTATTCAGAGAAGGCTTCCAGGAGGAGGGGATGCCTCAACAGAGAATTGAAAGATAAATAAAAGGAGGGCCTGCCAGGTGAAGAGAAAACAAAATGAACAAAGGCCCAGCTGCACAAAAATGCGTTCATTTGACATTTATTCAATCATTCCATACAGACGTAGAGACACACGCTATTCTGCTTTACTAGAGCGAAAACAATGAGGTGAAGAGCAGCAACAGGCGCAAGTCCCAGAAAAGTAGGCAAGGAGCAGGTCCTGCAGGACTCTGCATAGCATCCTTAATGGAGGGCATGAGCAGGTTGGGCATCGTCAGCTGGATCCTCAGGCAGGTAAGACACATGAACTGTCCAAGCTTCAGTTTCCTCCACAGCATAAAGGAGGATAATGAAAGGTCCCAAGTTCACTTTGCAGGGCTGTTGATAGGTCAGTCATTCCTTATCAATGAACCTTTATTGATGGTCCTGTGTGCACCAGACTTTGTAGGAAGCTCGGGCTGCAGGCGTGGCTAAGACATTGTTACTACCCTTAAAGTGTCTACTGCCTAGGGTGGAGGTACCCACAGGAAGAGCTAATTGATCAAGAAAGTAAGGACAGAGGAGGCGAGATGAGAAAAAGGAAGGGCAGGGGAACCAATCAAGGCATTGTGCTAGATTCTTTGGGGGAGGTTGTGATATTTAGCCTTCCCAGCAACCCTCTATGATAAAATGGAAGGCACACCTTCCAGAATATCTCATCTCAGTGGAATCATACATTTCACGGGAGATGGAAGTATTGGCCCAAGACTCTGGGTCAGGCATATCAGCTTAGCCAGCCAGGGCTAGAAAAATAAGTCCTTAAAAATATCCAACCAGACTTTTTATTCCAAGCATTTGCTTTTTTCACTCTTTTAAAGAGAATATTCATTTGCTCTCTTGACTCTATGATGAGAGCTTGATTTACAGGGCTCATGAGGACCTACTTGAATATGCATGAGAGGCTGGGTGTTTTGGGGTGGAGATAGTCTCATGCTGAGATACCTGTTGGCAAAATAATTCATGCACAAACAGAAATGATTTTTTTATTAGGATTTTTGTTTTGTGGAATATTCATCACCTTTGAGGTTATGTTTTACATTATTGCCTTGTCTCACTGCAGACCTGTTATGAAGCAGAAATGGGCTATTGGAACTCTAATAAGAGCCACCATGTTAAGCAAAATTCATTAATCAGCATCATGAATGATAATGAGGAATGAAGTATCCTTTTTAATTCATCCATTTGATCAATCATGCAATCACTCAACAAATTTTTACTGAACACCTAAAATACCTTAGGTACCACTTTCAGTTCTAGGCATATGGTAATAAGCAAGACAGACATAGTCCTGCCCCAGAAGGATCTTAGAGTTTACAAAATAAAGACAGACAGTAGACAAATATATATAGTAATTGATATATAGATATTGATATGATATAGAAGTACAGTATATTTTGAAAACATAATATAAGGAGAGCTAACCTAATAAGAATGTTTAGGGACATTTTTCTTGAGGAAACTTCTTTTAGGTAGAGCTCTGAAGAATGAGTAGGTGTGGCCAAAGTAAGGAAGGTGAAGAGTACTCCAGGCAGAGAGAACAATGTAATAGAAAGTCCTGAGGCAGAAAGAGGCTTCCATTGATTTGAGAGATAGTATGGCTGTTGAGTATTCAAGAAAACTTAAAAAAGACTGTGTGATTGATGAGCAAGGTGAGCAAAGTAAGCCAGGGGAATGAAACAGGAGGATGAGAATGGAGTAGAGCAAGGTATGCTAAGCAGGCCCTCAGAGTCCATTGCTCTTATAACCAGTTAGCCAGCAACCAGATCTAATGTCTCATACTCAGTTCCTACCTACCCTTCAAAGCATACCTTCAATATCACTTTCATCTACTTTGGGAAACTGTACATTGCACAGTCTTCTCCTTAGAGACTTCATAGATTACGATTTTAATAACTCCGAGAAGTCCTGTAACTGAGGCCATATTTATCCCAGCACTTCCTAATATATTAGACTATAAAAACATATGAGACAGGGAATCGTTGTCTAGTTGACTGAGATTTGGATTGAGTTCTGACTGTGATATTTAGTAGCTGTGGGTATCTGTGGACAAAGCGTTCCACTGCTCTGATTGACAGAGCCCTCACCTACAAGATAATGATGCCAACAGCTGTCTTGGAGATTTAATATGAACATAAAATAAATAGCACACATTAAGTCTATTTCAATGACTGACACATAGTAGCTGTTCAATAAACATTCATCGACTTCCTTTCTTCTGTGTAGAATAAAACAGATTAGGTGACACTTTGGGGAATCTCTCCACCACAAATCAATGTGAGACAAGAAAATATCCCAGAACTAAAGAACAAGTGCCTCCAATTGAAAGGATCCATCAAGTTCTGACTATGATGCATGCAAAAAGACTTTTAACACTGAATCACATTATCATGGAATTTCTAAACTTGAAGAATGAAAAGAATATCTCAAGGCTCCCAGAGAGGATAAAAAGTCACATATAAAGAACTTGGAATTAAATTGGTCTCAGACATCTCAATTCTAAGACCAGAAGTTGGACAACAAAGGATAATTCCTTTCAATATTCTGAAAGAGAATTATTTTCAAACAAGAAATTTATACCCAGCCAAACAATCACAGAAGTTGAAGTGAGGAATAAGGCAAAGACTCAAAAAATTGTATAACTCATATGTCCTTTCCTAGAGAAGTAAATAAAAAAGAAGTAGGAAGTTATGGCCTGCAGGTGAGGAGACCAACACAAAAGAACCACAAAAGGATTTCCCAGGATGATCAAAATAAGACTCCATATACCACTGGTACAGCCACCCTGGAAAGCAGCCAGTTTACACTAGAACAGGAGGACAAATGGCTCCAGAGGGATAACCGCAAAGGGAAAAAATTGGAATTGATGAGTTTGAGTTTATAGAAAAATTACTTATATGTGAGTGACAGAGATGTAGGAACATTGGTAGTGGTGGAGGGATTAGAGACAGATTAGAGGGAAAGGCATTTATTACCTTTTAAAGAACAAAGTAAAATACAAGAGAGGAGACACCTTGACTTTGCACAATACTCACAGTCATAATTGAAACCCTCATGACTTAGGAATCAAAGTATGATAAAATGATGCCAGTGATATGAAAGGGAAGCAGTAGGAGAGAGAAAACAGATCCTCATCCAGCGCTCAATGAAGATAAAGCAAGAAATCCAATATTAACATATTATTTTGCCATGTGAGATCAATATCAGAAGCAACAGTTGAAAGGGACCAAGTAAGATCAGAGATCGGTATTTTCTGAGGCATGTATTTTGTATTATTTGGCTTTTAAAAATATTTTTATATTACATTGATAAAAATAACACTTAAAAGAATACCAAAATATAACTGTAAAATAATTAAAGTTTCAATTATGTATGTACACAGGCAAGGCCTGGAAAAACACACAGCAAATGAAAACTCTTTGATTTGTTAGTTTAACCATATCCAAAGATATGGAGAATACAAGCAAACAAGGCAGGCTAACGTATTAGAAGCTGTTGACTGTGGTGCGTCATTTCTTCAAGCCTTGCTTCCCTCTTCTGTAAAATGAGGAGAAAATCGAACACATTTCATAGGCATGTTATAAGGATTACATCAGAGAATACATATTAAGTGGTTAGTTCAGGTTTGGGCCTGTGTGATCACTAATACATGATACCTTTTGTTAAGGAAGAAAGGAGAGAGAAAGATTTTGTTCGTCCTTTATCATGGGAAGGAGTGCCATCTACACAGTCTCCTGAGCCGTGTGTCTTCTGGGCAGGCTGTCCTCTTAGTGACCATCTACTTACAGGCACTTTGTCAAGGTTGACAGGTTCAATTTAATATACATTAAAAAGAACTTAGCTTGTTTCCTGTGTTCCGTAAAGGCTGTCAGTGCCTGAGAGAGGGGCAGCTTTGCTGCAAGGTTAAAAGACTTGCTCAGGGAAAACACTCCCATGGTCCAGCGCCTCCCTAATCATTCCATTTGTTTTTAGAGAGTCCAAGTTCTCACTTGGAAAATGCTCTTTCCCACACAGTGGCATCAGAGAAGGCCCAGATCCTTCCAGGTGAAAGTTATTCTCTGTGCATAATTAGGCTCTTCCAGGCAGTGTTCAGGCTTCCCTCCCACAAGGTCCATGATATCAGGCTGCCTTCTGTGTACTCAGAGTAGCTAACAAGAACCAGGCATTCAAGCCACAAGGAAGAGTTACCCCTCTGTGAATTCTGTTGTATTTGCTTATACAAAGCAGACCATAGGACAGAGCAAAGAGTCTGGTACAGTAGAAAAACATGGAAAATGGAAATACATAGGTACCAAGTTTTGAAGTCAAGTGTCTTGCCAATGGGTTTCAGCCCCGGGCAAGTTCGCTATGGATTCAATGCGACCAAAGAAATTGACAGCAGAACGTTCTTTGGGGTGAAAGGGTTTATTACCCAGCTTGTTCTCCTGGCAGTAGGTCGAGCACTAGCATCTCTACCTCTGCGCAGAGCACTGGGCCGAGCTCTCTATATAGCACAGTAATCACTTATTGCCTAAAGTTGTGGAAGTGGTAGCCTAGCAACAGGCCAGTTACATCATCAGGTGGTTTAAGTTCAGTGAGGATCCTGGCCATAGGAACCCCAACTTCCCCACACCAAGATTTAGGACTGGGTCTGGCTGATTGTACATCTTGCGTTTCCCTCCAAATACCCCCCACCACCTGGCCTTCAAACAGCCCCAAGCAGCATGAGCAAGTAGGAAGAACTCTAGCTTTGGTTTCAGCTTTTCTACAATCTAGTTTTGGAAACTAGAACAAGACCCTTGATCCCCCTGACTCTCTTTCATCATCTATAAAAATAGGATAATTGTTCCTTGCCTTGTTGATTATCTCATGGTCAGACTCACCAAAGGGGGTCCAAAATATGCAAAAGCTGAGAGTAGGGAATAGTGGTGCTGACCAAAGAGATAATAGCAGCCGTCTTCCCTGGCCTTGAAATGGCTTGCATCCACCCAACCTCATGCCTAGGACAGCTGGGCACATTAGAACTAGTCATGGGCAGTAAGCCCAGGCTCCCCTAGAACCATCCCCTGTTGACTGGCTTTGACATGACCTCACTACTCCCATCTCCCTGGCTCACCATTCCCTGGCTCCACTCCCTGTTCCCTCTGACTACTTTCCTCTTTGTTTCCCAAGTCAGCTCACCTCTCTTCTCTCTCCGTCGCTGCTCAGTTCCCCATAGCCCCTGGATTTGGGTAGCACCCACTGCTCCAAGTTAAAGACATTTCTTTGGCCCCTTTAGTGAGTTACAGCCCAGGCCAGATGATTGGAGCATGGTCCCAGGCCCCAGGTGTATGTAATTTAATTATGTGTAAGGAAAGATTCACACCCTTTTCTACTCAGCCAGGGCAGTCTTAGGCTGCTCACTGCCGCCCTTCAGTTCATGCCTCTCCTTCAGTGGCTCCTGCCAACTTTGCAGCTCACAATTGTGTCGATGGAAAGTTTTCTTTCCCGGGGCCCCTTTTTTATTTTCAGAATGACAACTGTTAAACTGGTTTTTAATCAAAGGTGGATGAGAACGGAAATGGGGTAAGTTTAGGTGGAGGGATTGAGATGAGAGAGAAGTAAAAATGAAGGATGAGGAGTAAGAACATGAAAACAGAAGCAGATGGCAGGGAGGGGAAAAGGAGGAAGGCAGGAGCAGATGAGTGTTTTGCCTTGCTTGACAGTTTCCATGCACTGATTCTGGCCTTCTGGCGTGACATGGGGACACAGTGTAACAAGCTCTGGCTTTGACTCAGACTGGAAATTTAGTCCCATGTGGTCATTCACCCAACAATCTTTGGACCCTCTGAACCTCACCGTCCTCATCTGTAAAACTAGAATAACACACACCCCTGTCCATGCAGGATCGTTTTGAAGATTGGGCGTAATGCATGGGAAGTCAGGACACAGTATCCAGCACACAGGAAGTGCTCAGCAAACAACAGTCATCACCGGGAGGACGGTCAGCTCCTCAGGAGAGGGCAGCTGTGTTGACTCTGGTGGACCGTAGCATCCACAGACCCCATGCTGTGACTCATTACTGCTGCCCACAGGAGCAGCATGATTTTAACTAGTCCTGCTCCTGGTTTTCACTCTGGTAAAGAGGCTCTGCCCTCCACTGAGGTTTCCACCTTTGCTTGACCTCTTCTTATTAGTTTTGTTGCAGTTTCTCAGGGGGGAGACATTTTTTAAAAATCATGCAGGCTTCTAAATTTGCACTTGAGAGCAGTTGTAAATTCATAAGCCAAAGCAAAGGAAGTGCCACCGTCTCAGAGGACGTGATCTCACAACATCTGCATTTCATCCATTTGTACACACAAAAGTGTGCTTGGGACGGCACCTGGGTACCCTCGAGACCATGTGCCCCTCCACAGGTAGATGTGACATCGGTAACAAGTCTGCTGTGCTCGGCCCTGTCCTCCAAGGAACCCTTCAGATTCCTAGCTGCTGCATATGATTAAGTACATTAGATAGGCTGCTGTAATTGAGTTCAGTTCAATTTCTCACTTCAGTCTTGGAAAATTATGTGTAAGGAAAGATTCACGTGCCTTTCTAACCAGCCAGAGTTGACAGGAGAAAGAAGAAAGAAGAAAAAAAAATACCTAAAGAAACTTCTGTATCACTCAACCATTATTAAGCAAAGGCTAGTGATGGTGCCAGTCTAATGCCTCGGTCACTGTGAGCTTCCAGCCTTAGAGGAGGTAGGCCAGAGCCAGTCTTAGAGGAGATGGCTCGTGAGTGGGCAGGGTGGCCGGACGCACAGTGTTAATAGCTCTAACCGTGTTTTGTGAGCTCCCCTCACAAAACACCAGGCACCATGTATTTTACTACCATCAGCTCCTTCACTCCTTAACCCCTTTTCTGGTGGGTAGGCATTGAAAATACAGAGGGAGAGTTCATTCAAGCTTTATTCACAATAGCGAAAATGTGGAAACATTCCAAGCATCCATCAATATATGAATGGATAAATAAAATGTAGTACATCCATATGCTGGATTATTACTCAGCCATGAAAGGGAATGAGGGTCTAGTACGTGTTAGCAACATGGATAAACACAGAAAACGGTATGCTAAGTAATAAGCGAAATACAAAAGGAAAGTTACTGTATGATTCCACTTAGATGAAATATCTAGAATGAGTAACTTGATAGAGACAGAGTAGATTAGGGGATACTAAACAGGGGGAAGGGTAGATGGGGAGTTATTTCTTAATGGGTACAGAGTTTCTATTTGAGGTGAGGAGAACATTTGGGAGCTAGAACAACATGATGAATGGAATTAATGCTACTGAATTTTACACTTAAAGAGGGTTAAAATGGCACATTTTATGTTACATATGTTTTACCACAGTAAAAAAGGAAACAGAGGAAGCAACTAAAGCTCATTTAAACCACTATGTCATTGGGATTCAACTGGATTCAATGACAGGAAGCCCAGTCCAACTGAACTATGTAAAGGAGAAACTTACTGACTCATGTTAACTGAGTCAGGTTCGATTCAGGGCTGGTCACAGACTCACAGATCATTTCCCTTTGTCCTCCAGATCTGCTTGCTCCCCTCCTTCTCCCTGTCCTCTGCCCAGCAAAGCCTGTACTGTCTGGGCCACATCAACAGGGCTCCCTCAGCCTCAGGCTTCCAGCGAGTTTAGCCAGTGGGTGTGCCAACAGAAGTTAGGACGGAAGGGGCAAAGGGTGGTCAGAGTATTTATCCCCCTGGCTCCCTCTCTGCAGGGTCCCCCTAGGCTGACTGTCCCCTCAGTCTAAGGTCACTATTCTCTCAAGGTGGCCCTCTATGACCCTCTCCTGTAGGTTCTCCCACATGCCTTTGGACTGAGAGGCAGTAAACAGGTCCAGTGTTTCCGGCCTGGGTCCCTGCAGTGTTTTGCACCTGATAGTTCAGCACCCAACACCTCTTCCCACAGTGAATGGGCCCTTTATCAATCCTTGCTCATGTTACCTAGGTCAGGTGCCGTCTATTGCCTGTTAGACCCTGACCTTATCGAGATCTCCAATGTGTCTTTCCTGTTGGGATCTCGTCTCTTAGATCCAACTTTTCCAGGGCTGGTTTCAGCCTTAAGTGTTCAGCGGGCGGTAACAGCTACAGCCCTGTGTTCTCTTTGTTTCAGGACCCAAAGGAGAAACTGAGATTTTCATTCCAAAAAATTTTACCAGAATGCCCATTTCCTCCCAGTGGCTCTGAGTGTGCCACGTTCCCCTCCCTGAGCCCATCACCTTGGCAAGGGGAAGGCTCTGTGCTGACTGGCTTGAGCCAAATGGCCCAGCCTCGGTGAACCCTGTGGGAGAGGGTAGTTCTCCACCAGAAAGTCAGGGGGCTTTTACTGTGATATTATGATTCATACTAAGAAATAGAGATGTGGTTTTCATCCCCATTTCTAGCAGGAAGCTAAAACCCTTAGAATTTCCCAAGTGATGAGAGTGGCAAAGGTGTCTTTTGTGATGTTAACGAGGTGATCTGGGGGCTGAATGAGATGAAGGCTGGTTGCCAGGAGAACAGGCCCTTCCTTAAAGGGTCGGAACTTTCATTCCCAGCCCCTGACCTGCGGGAGGCGAGACGGGCTGGAGGTTGAGTCAGTTGTCACTAGCTAATGATTTAATCATGTCTGTGTGCTGAACCTGTCATAAAACCCAAAAGGACTGGGTTCAGGGAGCTTCAGGTTGATGAGCACGTGGAGAGTGGGGCGAGTGGCACGCCTGGAGAGGGGGTGGAAGTTCTGAGCCCTTTTCCCATACCTACCCTATGCTGCTCTTCCATCTGGCTGTTCCCGAGGTTGCTTTTTATTTTAAACCAGTAATCTCATAAGTCCCATGTTTCTGAGTACTGTGAGCCACTTTAGCAAATTAATCGAACCCAAGGAGAGGGTCAATTAAACGTCCAACGTATAGCCAGTCAGAAGCACAGAAGACAACCTGGACTTGCCATTTGCATCTGAGGTGGAGAGAGGACTGTCTGGTGAGCCTGCACCCTAGCCTGTGGAATTCCATGCTATTCCCAGGTAGATAGCACCAGAATTGATTTTTGAATTATAGGATACCCAGCTGGTGTGGAAGAATTGCACAGTGGTATGGGAGAAAAAACCCACACGTTGTAACCGAGTATAGAATATTAGTTACCAAAAAGATAGTAAATGGAAGCTGCTTGGCAGAAGCCATTTGACAAAAGCCGTGGCTGCCGAGCAGTCACTTTCCTAAGGTCTCGCAGCTGAGAAGGGTCGCACCTGTTTGCCTGACTCCAAGCCTCAGCTCTTCCCAGTACTCTCCACTCTTGCCTCCACTTTTCCCAGGCCAACTTTCTGCCAGGAAGTTGGGCCTAGGCAGAGGACAGAGACTCCTGTAAGTGTTAGAGCAGGTGTGATCATAAAAGTCATGTCAGGGGTAGAGAAGGAGGACGCTATGAGAGAAGCACGCCTCTCCAGACCAGCCAAGCTTGAACGGCTCTATTATCTTTCACTTCCCAAGACAGGGCAAAGCATGACGAGGCATCTGCCACAGAAGACCTGCAGAGAGGGAGGAGGACCCTGAGGTCCTTCTCTTCCAAGGACGGGCCCAGGAAGGAAACAGTGTGGCTGCATCATGGGGAGGAAGTTGCATTTGGCAGGCAAAGCGTGACCTCTGGAAGCTAGGGCAACAGTTGGCTTTCGGGGCAAAACATGGAAGTAACCAGGGTGAGCATGCCTCAGGAGTCCCGGAAAGGCGGCAGGGCATGAGTCAGCCCCAAAGGGAGCAATTTGCCTGGAAAGCTGATTGCTTGAAAACAATTCCCAGAAGAGTTAACAATATTTACTTTATTGGCATTAGTCAGGATCAATTAGAAGTCTTTCAGAAAATACTTCTTGAGTATTCCAGGCGAGGCACCAACTATAAGATGACAAACAGGAGAGAGCCCTGACCGAACGCAGGCATCTGGGGCTATGACATGGTAAGCACAGGGGCAAGGTGGGGGAAAGTGGGGGCCAGAAAGGCTTTCCAGATGAGGGAGCAACCTGAAGGGACTGACAGACTGAGGCAGAGTGGAAAGAGCGGAGGCTTCTAAGACGTGGATTCAAATCTCACCCTTGGCACTGAGGCACTTTGACCCTATCAAGTTATATAATTCCCAGACCCCCATCAGTAAATGGGGCACCCCTTTGGGAGTCATTCCTTAAGCATTACCACCCTGGAACTGTGTTGAGACGCTCTTCCTCCAGGTCATACAATGCACTGTGTCACCCCCATCATAGCATAACTCATCCATTCACTAAATAGGTATTTCCTGGGTGCTGGCTATGTGCCAGGGATGATGTATAAAACACTTAGCTTGTTATCATCACCTCTTTCTGCCTCTTTGCTAGCCATCCTGGGCCCCCACCTACTGAATTGTGGGAGGCTCTTGAATAAAGTCCATGCCTTGTGAATCCCCCGTACTTAACATATAGCTCAAGAAATGTTGTTTACAATGAATGAGGGAATACATGGATAAATGAAGGAATGAATGAGCTAAATGATCTTTAATGATCTCCTATCCCTAAAACACCACAAAATATTTTAGACGATAAAGCACAATTGGCCCATTTGAGGGATCAGGGCACAGGAAGAGGTGCCTGGCATAGGCAGGAAAGGCTTCTTAGAGAAGATGATTCTGTAGCTTTATCCGGCCTTTAAATATAGGACTTCTCTGGTCTGGTTGTTGACAGAGACAAGAGCCTGCAGCCTTTAGGCCAGCCTTGCAGACCCAAGGGCTCAACAGAAGTCCCAAGCATTCACTATTTCAAGGGAGAAAATAGCTCTTTAGTTCTTTATAATTATATCCCCTCTTTTTGTAATTATAAAAGAATTACATGATCATTATAAAAAATGGGAAAATTCAAGCAAATTTCATCCCATCTGAGAGTTAACCACGGATAATATGTTGGCATAGTCTCCTCAGGGCATTTCCTAAGCATATTTTATCTTTACATCTTCATACTGATAGAGTTTTTCTAAAATTTGTTCTGCTTGATTTTGCTTAACATTACATCATAAGCATTTAGCCATGCCATGAAAATGCCTTCATAAACATCATTTTAAATTGCTACAGAATGTTCCATCCTATATAGATGAGTCATAATTTACATAACCAATCCCAGATCAGACATTTAGAGTATTTCCAGTATTCATTATTATAATAAGCAGTGCTATGGTAAACATGCTTGTGTGTGAATCTCTATTAACATTTCTGACCAGATCCTTAGGCCAGATTTGAGGAAGAGGACATGGAGTCAAATGACATGAACGGTTTTCAAGCTCTTGTTATTCAAGATCAGGTCAGTGATGTTGCCCCAGTGTGGACTCCACCAACAGTGCAGGAGGCAATGACCTCTCTACCATTGGTCACTTTGTCTTTATTTTCTCTATTAACCTCACCCATTTTTGCAGTTATCCCTTTCTTCTTCTAAATCTGTCTCCCAGGTCAGAGAGACATGGGGAAGGAATAAAGGGGGGTCCAGATTGGTTACATTTAGACCCGTCTCCTCCTACCCTGCAGGGAAAGCAAAGCCACCTGTGGCCCTGGAATTTTAATTAATCTCCTAATAGCAGCAGGAAGCTGATCGCTGACGTTAGTCATTGCTCTGAACTCAGTTCCAGGCCCCTAGGAGAAAAAGAGAGGGAGATTGCACAGATGACTTACAGTAGTTGGGTTTGACCATGCATATAAGAAATGGTTTGGGGCAATGAGGAATGAATGGGCTTAACCTTCTGAACAGGGAGGCCGCATGACTTCTGTTAGCTTAGAAGCAGGGGATGACAGAGCCCATTAGATGCAGAGGAAAGTATTCATCTGGCCTTCCAAGAGGTTGAATCAGGAGCAGATATCCGCCATGACATATGGCAGTTCAGGTCAGGCACAAGCCTACCTAGCCAAGAACCAAGAGAGGCCAGCCTGTAGCTAGCTTAGAAAAACTCTTTAATCAAATGGACTTGAGTCTGGAAATCACACCCAAGAGAAGCAGAACCTAGAAGGAAAGTGAGGAGGCTGCTAGAATCATAGACTATGGGAGAAAGCACCCAGGCTTCAGCTGAAGAAGAGGCTCCGGGAAGGAATGTTACCACGTATTCAGTGGTAGAAGCAAGGCGGGACCCGGCTCCCTGGCTCCCGTCAGTGTTGTTTCTGCTACAACATTCTGCAGGTACTTGGTTCAGAGAGTTGGTTGATTGGGTTCTTGTGGAAATGTTGCCGTAACAAATGCCAAGTTGTCTGGACAGGACAGTTTCTAAGGAAAACCACACTCTTCAGTGATCTAGACCATCCCCTACCCTCTGAAAACTACTGTGTCTGTCAGACTTGCAAAGATATTTGCACATGTGGGGTTATTTTTCTGAAAAGCAGTGCCCTCTCATCCCCTAGGTCTGGTGACCCTCTTCTTCCTCTAAAGGCCCCATCCCAAAGGCACACACTAGTCTCTGAAAGAAGAGCATGCCCAGCCTAGACGGGCTTCTCTTTCTTCTCAAGGATTTGACAGCAAACAACCTTCATAGTGAAAAGTTAGCACCCAGTCTGCAGACCCACAGAGGCCTGGCACTGCCCAGGCTCTGCACCTCTGCAGCTCCTCACTGTTCCTAGCCTCAGTTTCCTCATCCTTAAATTGGAGAAGACCCCACTCCTTCATTGTGCTTTTCAGGAGAAAATGTGTGAAAACTCTTCCTGAGTTCTGAAACATTCCCCAAACATAAGCCAGACGGGGTTATTTGATTAGGAAGATACTAGGGGTGGGGGCAGGAATAGTAGCATTCAAAATAAACAGCACCTGCCAGCTGCCCTCTCTCTCCCCTGCTGCGGAGATCTGGGATCTTCCTGAGCCATCTTGTGGCAGCTGATTGCTTACAGCAGTAGTTCTCAACTGTGTGTTGTTGTTTTTTAAAGCAAGGAATCCTTACAAAGAAATATTTCCCTTGACTCCCAGGTATGAAATTGGTAATAGTAGTATTGCTTTGATTCAATTGGGTCTAGATGGTAGGGAAGTGGGAGAAGTCATGGCTTTGTTTTTTGTTTTAGATCACAAAGACTGAAATATTTGTCATTTATTCAGAAGTTAGTCACTAAAACTCCTGAATATTAAAGGTTCTGGCTGGCCTAAGTCTGCCTCCCACCCCTGAGAGCTGGGGGACAGTCCTCTACTGAGTACCTCCACTTAAGATAAAGTAAAACTCCCCTTTGTTAGCCTCTGAGGTCTTCTTTTATACTTTCAACCAATTAATACTTTATTATTCATTTAGTCATATAATCATTCAAGAGCAAGAGATTAGGACTCTGAATTTCCAAGTTCCTATCAATAGCATAAGGCAAGTAGATACAGAAGAAAAATCTTAGTATTTAAAGTTAGACTGACCTGGTTCCAGGCTTGGCTCCATTCATTACTGTCTGGCTAATCCTGAGATAATAGCTTCATTGCTCCATGCCTCAGTTTCCTCAATTGTAAAATGCAGCTAGTGATGTCTACCTCCCAGATTGCATGTTATGAAAGAGAGTGTAGCCCCCATGCCACTTAGCCACATCTCTAAAACATTCCGTAAAGCATCCCCATAATTCATTTGCTTATTTTGTTAATGTCTGTCTCACCAGTTAAACTGTAAACTTCATGAGAGCAGGAAGCAGACATGTTTGTTCATCGTCATTTCTAGGTATCCCAAGAACCTGGCATAGTCCTGTGGGACAATTTGATGAATGAAGGGCTTAAAATATATCTGAGCGCTGTGCTAAGGATTTGGTCCATATCAGCTATGTAAATCCTTGTATACCCTAACTAAATAAATAAATTATTCTAGTTCATCCAGCTAGTGACAGGCTAACCTACACTTAAGAACCCAGATCTGTCACTGCCCCTGAGGCTCTGCTGTGGCCATCACACCCAACCGCATCTAGCTGGAGAACTAGAGTGGCGGGTGTAGACCCAGGAGTGCTTAGACAATCCTTCTCCCGGACTTGCAGAAGGACGGGGAAGGCCCGTCAGTGTCAAGGTAAAACGGACAAGTTGAAAAAAAAAAAAAGCAGAGGTATTCCAAGACTGACGTGTGGTTCAGGGACTGTATGGGCCACAGAGCCTGGAAAGGGTTGGAGTCAGTTCGTGGGCAGTCTTGCCCACCTGAAGCTGAGCATATGGAATTTGTCCAAGGGCATTAAAGAGCCCTTGCAGGGTTTTAATCAGGGCAATGACAGCACCAGACTTAGAGCATTCTGGCAGCAAGGTGGAGGGTGGGTGGAAAGGGAGAGACTGCACATATATAGGGAGGCCCCACTTAGGCTAAGGGAAGACATTCAAGGTCAGGATACCCCTCTGCCACCCACTACCTGTGTGAGCTTGGGTAAGTGATTTCCCCCCTGAGTTTCAGTCTTCTCATTGGTCTTGGGGGGATAATGCAGTACTTACTTCATGGAGTTGCTGTGAGGGGTGACTGGGATGAGGCATAAACAGTATCTGTCACTCTTTGGGCTGATTTCGTGTAAGTGGAGGTGGAGAGAGAGGACTAATAGTGGAAGCATTTCAGAAGTGTAATTATAAAATCTGGCTACTGTGCCGAGGTAAAGGATAAGGAACAAGTCAAAGCGTTCTGGGTGTCTGTAGAAATGGCGGTGTCCTTAGGATAAGACGCCCTGCCAGAACCCTGAGCCCAGTTCAGAAAGCACCTCCCTCGTGCTGCTTCCCCATTGGCCATGTGCCCTATAGGTATTTTGAAACACTGCTTATTTCTCTCTCACTCCAGACCAGGAATTATGCTTTGGATTTCTAAAATAGCATTGAGAGAAATCCAAACACCCTCATGTTATTTCTCTATTCCTATGTGTTATGATTATTACTCATAACTAATATTTGTATAGTGCATTCCAGTTAATGGAACATTTTCATCTATAGTGTTGCATCAGGGATAAAAAAAATTCTTCAGCCATAACTGCAATCTGAACACAGCAGGGCACAGGTACAAACTGGTTTTATGTTTGCTTTAATCACCACTTTCAACCACCACGTTGTCAAATCTCCATTTCCCACCCCTGACTGACACCTTTGGCAGATTCCACGCTTCTCTGGTTGCTTCTCGGAGAAGGGCCCCACCTCATTTGAAACTTCAACCTCATGTCCTGTTTAATGCTCTCCCTATCGCCTCACAAGGGCTAGCCTGCCTTCAGCCTCAGAGGCTTGTCATGGGGGTCGGGAGGAGGGAGGCGTGCCCGTCCATGACTTACAGTAAGGATAAAAGATGGGACAAAACAACTTTCTCTCCATTATTTGTGTTCTGTCATGATCATCTCCCTTTTGAGCTTCTCAGGCTAAACACAATGTCTGTTGGAACACGGTTATCCAAACCCTGGCTCTCTTGTGGGCACATGTGAGGGTTGTTCAGGGCCCCTGGCAGGGGCAGGAGAGCTTCCTGGTGTTCAGTTCTCTGAAGAGGAAGGGAGCTCACACCTTAGCCAGCCTCTTGCACACCTGCCTCTTCCCCAGCGGCCGTCCAGTGTGGTCTGCCCCACAGCCTCTTGCAGCCAGGGTCCCAGCAGTGATTCTTTCCCCCTGCTCGTGGGCTGGGCCAGTGACTTGCTGTTGAAGGATTTCCCTGTGTCTCCCTCGTCTTCTGCTTGAACAGCTTTCAGGGCGAGTGGGGAGAGATCAGGGCCAGGATGTGTGGCCGCTAATCGTTTTCCTTAAAGTGTGGTACTCCTCATCTCTTCCTTCCCAGCCTTGAGCTTGTAGTAGGAGATTCTCCACTCTCCATCCTGTTTGCCGAAATTAGAAGTGCTCATGACTTTCCCCTCCTCCCCTCCCTCTCCTAAGGAGGAAGGATTGAGGTTTGCAGTTATCAGCCCCAGGGCCCTCCTTGTTTGGGTAAAGCCAAGAAAGGCAGGAATGGGAAGGCAGGGAGACCAGAGAGCTCTCAGAGGCTGGTTTTTATGAGAGAGCCCGGGCACAGCTGGTGTCCAGAAGGAGAAAGTCTCTAGGGAAACTGCAGTGAATGAAAGATGCTGAGAAACAGAATGATGGAGAAACAACGTTCTAATAAATTGTGCTGTATCCTATGAATATAGTCTATATGTAATGGATTTGAGAGAGTATGTGGTAAAAATTGTCAATTATTTTGAAGACTATTTGAAAATATGACACTAAAATGGTTTTTTTCAGTCAAGTTATATTACCATTCACAAATCATAACTCTGGGATGTTGGTGCGGTCATTCCCATTTCTGGGATATGGAAACTGAGGCATAAAGAGGTCAAGGTAATTTCCCAGAATCAGGTTAATAAGGAATAGGTAGAGCCCACACCCAAACTTTAGTGTTGGTCTAACTTTAAATACCAAAGTCATTCTATTTATAATATCGTTACTATATAATATTGAAGAGAACATTGTGATTCCTATCAATGCTACCAAAGTCAGAATTGTACAAGGGAAAATACCTCTGAAAAAAGCAAGAATGAATATAGGCTGATGTTGGGAATCCCCCAAAATCCATTTCTGCAAGCTGAACTTGGAAGTACCCTGAAAGTCACCTGGAGGAGGCAAGCAGTGAGCACCCTTCCTACAAACGCCCCTGTTCCCACCCACCACCACTCATAACCAGAGCCACAAGACCCCAGCCAGAGGTACCAGAGCCAGCTCTCTTCCTTTGGTAGGACCACTCCAGAGAAATAAGTAGACTCTTACAGAAAAACAGACTCTCAAAGTCCATCTCCAAATCTGGGCACCTGGAGAGTGGGGGGCAGCCTCTGATCTTGAGTTTGACACCAGTCCACAATGGGAGCAGGTGGAGGTGATACTACGATATAACAGCTCTGCAAAAAAAATAAAGCAGTCAGGGGAGTGACAAGATGGTTGAGCTGCGAGGATCCATTAGAAGCTGAGAGCCTGGCCCAGAGCCCATGAGCCATTATTGCTGGAGGCCATGGTGATGTTCCTTAGTTGGCAGGACCTCCCTCTATGCCTTTGTAGAGACTATACCTCCAAAATGCTTCCATAGCTTGGCCTAAACAAGATAGCACCCTGGGCTGGAGAACATTCTAATGCACATGTGTGTCCCGTCCCAGCATTGAGGGTAAACGTACAGTTTCATTGAGCATTGAATGCAGGTTCATCCAGTGCTTCTTTTTTCTTGATTTCATTTCTAATTCAAACAACAAAAGCCCTGCACAGAATTGAAAGATATGTATATTTATATGTATGGCCCACTAAATGATTACTGCTTCCTATAGCTTTTATGTTTTATTTGTTTTGCTTTTTATTGAATATACTCTATGCTAAGCACTTTACTATATCTCATTTGATCCTTACAATAGCCTTGGTGCCAGGAACTTGAGTCCCAACTTAACAGATGGAGAAACTAGGAGCCATAGCATATCTGTGACCTTTCTCAGGCCTCATGATACCATGAGATTGATGCTCTGATGGGGATGTGGATAGAGCAGCCTCACGCGTGAGGGCACTTCACAAATCACACAGCGCAGGTACCCCCAAGGCCCAGCTGCACAGCGGCGGTAGACAAAGGTCACAACAAAGGGAAGGGCCAGAACATTTTTGGTCTACAAATGACATAAGGAAGCAGGACATGGCCATGGTGTGTTTGAGAACAGCCAAAGAAAAAAAAGAAAAAAAAAACCTGAAGAAAAGGAACCAGATCTTGAAAGAAGACATATTCTCAACCCATTGTCTCACTCCTCACCTTCCTCAGGACTGGGGGAAATAGTGATAAAACAATAGCTCCTTAACTGGGAAGGGTACTTTGCAGTTTCCTCAGATGTTTCTATATCCAGGATGCATTTAGTTTTCAGGTAACACCAAGAGGAAGGCAGGGCACAACTACTGGCTCCACTGTAATACTGTGTCTTGGAGGCTGAAGTGACCGGCCCAAGATGGTGCTCCCGGTGGCAGAGCTGAAAGTGGCCGCTGTGGTTCTCCTGATGCTCATTACTGTTCCTGTTACTATAAGCAGATCAGGTCACATCATTCTCCAGCTAAAAACCTTCCGTTTCCTCAGAAAATATTCTAAATCTCCTATGACCCCTGCCAGTTTGTCACATTCTGCCACTCATCTCAACTGCCTCTTAAGCCAAGTTCCAGAATTTGCTAGTAGTGCACGCCTTCCCACGTACGTCGTGCTGTTTCACGCCACCGTGCCTGTGCATCTGATACTCCTCTGCCTGGGATCACCCTCCCCAATACCGCCAATGTCCCTAGGATCTCTAGGACACTCCTGCACTTTTAAAACCCAGATCATTCATCTCTTCTGAGTAGCCTTTCCCCTTCCTTTGGACTGGACTCACTGGCAGGAAGTTTTCTGTTTGTTTCTTTTTCAGGATTTGAGCTAAAATGTATCTTCCTGTGACTTTCACTCATCAGGCTCTTAGAGACCATATACCATGAGTCTGTACCCTGTTCCCTCAACACTGTTCAATATTGGAAGACCCCAATATTGTTTCTCCCATATTTCTCCTCTTCACATTAGACATTTCATTTCATTTCAACTGGACACAGGATATAGATTCAAGTTCATCATTATCCCAAGTCATTCTCAGAGCACATGCTAATGTGTTACAGCATTTGTGCAGAAGGGAACAGAGTATTCCCAAGTGTCACCTGCCTAGCTCCAATGTCAGAACCAACAGGGAACCGGTATGTATTGGGCTGCATATAGCATTCTGCCAGTGGTTTATCATTTTAATCTTCACTGGATAATGTAATGGTATTATTATCTTCCATCGACCAGTAGAGAAACTGAAGTTCAGAAAGACTGAATGACTTTCCCAAGGACACATAGCTAGTAGATAGAAGAGCAGGAATCCAAACCTTGATCGGAATATCACCAAACCCGTGCCCTTTATATTCCATCATCAGCATCACCCCTCTTCCTCTAGGTGAGTCACTTCAGTGGATTCATCTGCACAAGGGAGTCAAATATAAAAGCTACAGCCTGTTTTTTCCTGCTTTGCCAGATGCCCATGATCATCTTGAATTTCCCAGAATCTAGACAGTTTTCTGATTTGTGAAGGTCAAAACTGTGATCTTAGTTCCCCTCTTCAAGAAAATTAAAATAATTGGTGTTTTCCATCTCATCTGCTCTTCTGCACCTCTCTTATTGTGCCAGTTGTTGAACACACATGCCAGCTAAAATAGTCACATATTCAGCAGTCTCCATCTGCTTTATTGGTTTCTTTAAATAAAATATTACTGTGATGAATAATACCACCTAATTGTAAACGTGCTCTTGCAGCTCAGATGCCACTGTTTTGAGCGGCTTCCCAGAGTGTCCTGATGGAGACTACAGACCTCAATGGCTCTTAAACTACCCATGATATTTCCATTTGGACAGGGTCCACAGTCCACCTCTCGGCCACACAAGACACCAGTATCAACGTCCCCCACTCTCTGTTACAGCCAACACCATACAAGTATTCAGGGGATCGGGTTTGGATGTGACTACATCCAATCACTTTCCACTGTACCACAGCCACCCACTTAAAGATGAATGGGTGGGTTAAGTAATTAAAATAGGTATGAACGGATATAAAGGTAGATGAGAGGATGAGTGGATGGATATTTGGTGGTTGGATAAACAGACACAGGAGTGAAAATATAGGATGAGTGATAGGTGAAAGATGAGAGGGAGGAAGAATAGAAGGGAAAACAGGAGGTACGGAGGTAACAGACCAAAGCTATGGCCCCCATGAAAACATATAGAATTTAAAAGGGCCACTTGGTAATAAAATAGTAACAGGAAACTTTAATTGAGTATTACTTTGCTCCAGGCATTGTGCAAAGCATTTTATTTATTTATCTATTTTTAATAGTTTGTTTTGGTATCATTAATCTACAATTACATGTGCAATATTATGTTGATTAAATACCCCCTTCATCAGGTTCCCCCACCAACCCCATTACAGTCACTTTCCCTCAGCGAGGTGAGGTGCTATAGAGTCACTACTTCTCTTCTCTGAGTTGTACAGTCCTCCCCGTGCCCCCCTAACATTACATCTGCTAATCATAATGCCCCTTTTTCCCTCTTATCCCTCCCTTCCCACCCATCCTCCCCAGTCCCTTTCCCTTTGGTAACTATTAGTCCGTTCTTGGGTTCTGTGAGTCTGCTGCTGTTTTGTTCCTTCAGTTTTTTTCTAGGTTCTTATACTCCACGTATGAGTGAAATCATTTGGTACTGGCCTTTTTCGGCTTGGCTTATTTCACTGAGCATAACACTCTCTAGCTCCATCCATGCTGTTGCAAATGGTAGGATTTGTTTTCTTCTTATGGCTGTATAATATTCCATTGTGTATATGTACCACTTCTTCTTTATCCATTCATCTACTGATGGATACTTAGGTTGTTTCCATTTCTTGGCTATTGTAAATAGTGCTGCGATAAACATTGGGGTGCATATGTCTTTTTCAAACTGGGCTGCTGCATTCTTAGGGTAAATTCCTAGGAGTGGAATTCCTGGGTCAAATGGTATTTCTATTTTGAGTTTTTTGAGGAACCTCCATACTGCTTTCCACAATGGTTGAACTAATTTGCAGTCCCACCAGCAGTGTAGGAGGGTTCCCTTTTCTCCACATCCTCGCCAACATTTGTTGTTGTTTGTGTTTTGGATGTTGGCCATCCTCACTGGTGTGAGGTGTTATCTCATTGTGGTTTTAATCTGCATTTCTCTGATGATTAGTGATGTGGAGCATCTTTTCATGTGCCTGTTGGCCATCTGAATTTCTTCTTTGGAGAAGTGTCTATTCATGTCCTCTGCCCATTTCTTAATTGGATTATTTGCTTTATGTTTCTTGAGGTGCATGAGGTCTTTATATATTTTGGATGTCAACCCCTAATCAGATACGTCATTTATGAATATATTCTCCCATACTGTAGGATCTCTTTTTGTTCTACTGACGGTGTCCCTTACTGTACAGAAGCTTTTCAGCTTGCTATATTCCCACTTGTTCATTTTTGCTTTTGTTTCCCTTGCTCAGGGAGATATGGTCATAAAGAAGTCGCTCATGTTTATGTCTAAGAAATTTTTGCCTATATTTTTTCTTAAGAGTTTTATGGTTTCATGACTTACATTCAGGTCTTTGATGCATTTTGAGTTGATTTTTGTGTATGGGGTTAGACAGTAGTCCAGTTTCATTCTCTTACATGTAGCTGTCCAGTTTTTCCAACACCAGCTATTGAAGAGGCTGTCATCTCCCCATTGTATATCCAAGGCTCCTTTATCAAATATTAATTGACTGTATATGTTTGGGTTAATGTTTGGATTTTCTATTCTGTTCCACTGGTCTGTGGGTCTGTTTTGTGCCAGTACCAAATTGTCTTGATTACTGTGGCTTTGTAGTAGAGCTTGAAGTCAGGGAGTGTAATTCCCCCTGTTTTATTCCTCCTTCTCAGGATTGATTTGGCTATTCGGGGTCTTTTGTGGTTCCATATGAATTTTAGAATTATTTGTTCCAGTTCATTGAAGAAAGCTGTTGGTAGTTTGGTAGGGATTGCATTGAATCTGTAGATTGCTTTAGGTAGTATAGCCATTTTGACAATATTTATTCTTTCTAGCCAAGAGCATGTGATGAATTTCCATTTGTTAGTGTCCTCTTTAATTTCTCTTACGAGTGTCTTGTAGTTTTCAGAGTACAGATCTTTCACTTCCTTCGTTAGGTTTATTCCTAGGTATTTTATTCTTTTTGATGCAATTGTGAATGGAATTGTTTTTCTGATTTCTCTTTCTGTTAGCTCATTGTTAGTGTATAGGAAAGCAACAGATTTCTGTGTGTTAATTTTGTATCCTGCAACTTTGCTGAATTCAGATATTAGTTCTAGTAGTTTTGGAGTGGAGTCTTTAGGGTTTTTTATGTACAATATCATGTCATCTGCAAATAGTGACAATTTGACTTCTTCTTTACCAATCTGGATGCCTTGTATGTCTTTGTTTTGTCTGATTGCTGTGGCTAGGACCTCCAGTACTATGTTGAATAACAGTGGAGAGAGTGGGCATCCCTGTCTTGTTCCTGATCTTAGATGAAAAGCTTTTAGCTTCTCGCTGTTAAGTATGATGTTAGCTATGGGTTTGTCATATATAGCCTTTATGATGTTGAGGTACTTGCCCTCTATACCCATTTTCTTGAGAGTTGTAATCATGAATGGATGCTGTATTTTGTCAAATGCCTTTTCAGTATCTATGGAGATGATCATGTGGTTTTTGTTCTTCTTTTTATTGATGTGGTGGATGATGTTGATGGATTTCCAAATGTTGTACCAACCTTGCATCCCTGGGATGAATCCCATTTGATCATAGTGTATGATCCTCTTGATGTATTTTTGAATTCGGTTTGCTAATATTTTGTTGAGTATTTTTGCATCTGCGTTCATCAGGGATATTGGTTTGTAGTTTTCTTTTTTGTGAGGTCTTTACCAGGTTTTTATAGAGTGATTCTGGCTTCACAGAATTAATTTGGAAGTATTCCCTCCTCTTCTATTTTTTGGAAAACTTTAAGGAGAATGGGTGTTATTTCTTCTCTATTATGTCTGATAGAATTCAGAGATGAATCCATCTGGTCCGGGGGTTTTGTTCTTGGGTAGTTTTTTGATTACTCCTTCAATTTCGTTGCTCGTGATTGGTCTGTTATTTTTTCTGTTTCTTGTTTGGTCAGTTTTGGAAGGTTGTATTTTTCTAAGTAGTTGTCTATTTCTTCTAGGTTTTCCAGTTTGTTAGCATATAGATTCTCATAATATTCTCTTATAATTCTTTGTATTTCTGTGGGGTCTGTCATTATTTTTCCTTTCTCATTTCTGATTCTGTTTATGTGTGTAGATTCTCTTTTTCTCTTAATAAGTCTGGCTAGTGGTTTATCTATTTTGTTTATGTTTTCAAAGAACCAGCTCTTGGTTTCACTGATTTTTTTCTATTGTTTTATTCTTCTTAGTTTTATTTATTTCTTCTCTAATCTTTATTATGTCCCTCCTTCTGGTGACTTTGGGCCTCATTTGTTCTTCTTTTTCCAATTTCAGTAATTGTGTCTTTAGACTATTCATTTGGGAATGTTCTTCCTTCTTTAGATAGGCCTGGATTGCAATATACTTTCCTCTTAGAACTGCCTTTGCTGCATCCCACAGAAGTTGTGGCTTTGTGTTGTTGTTGTCATTAGTCTCCATATATTCTTTGGTTTGGTCATTAACCCATTGATTAATTAGGAGAATGTTGTTAAGTCTCCATATATTTGTGAGCCTTTTTGTTTTCTTTCAAATTTAATTCTAGTTTTATACCTTTATGATCTGAGAAGTTGGTTGGTAGAAGTTCAATATTTTTGAATTTACTGAGGTTCTTTTTGTGTCCTAGTATGTGGTCTATTCTGGAAAATGTTCCATGTGCACTTCAGAAGAATGTGTATCCTGTTGCTTTTGGGTGTAGAGTTCTGTAGATGTCTGTTAGGTCCATCTGTTCTAGTGTGTTGTTCAGTGCCTTTGTGTCCTTACTTATTTTCTGTCTGGTTGATCTGTCCTTTGGAGTGAGTGGTGTGTTGAAGTCTCCTAAAATGAATGCATTGCTGTCTATTTCCTCCTTTAATTCTGTTAATATTTGTTTCACATATGCCAGCAATCCTGTGTTGGGTGCAGATATATTTCTAATGTTTATATCCTCTTGTTGGATTGACCCGTTTATCATTATGCAATGTCCTTCTTTATCTCTTGCTACTTTCTTCGTTTTGAAGTCTATTTTGTCTGATACAAGTACTGCAACGCCTGCTTTTTTCTCCTTGTTTTTTGCATGAAATATCTTTTTCCATCCCTTCATGTTTAGTCTGTGAATATCTTTGGTTTTGAGGTGAGTTTCTTGTAGGCAGCATATAGATGGGTCTTGCTTTTTTATCCATTCTGTTACTCTGTGTCTTTTGATTAGTGCATTCAGTCCATTTACATTTAGGGTGATTATTGATAGATATGTACTTACTGCCATTGCTGGCTTTAGATTCGTGGTTACCAAGGGTTCAAGGGTAGCTTCTTTACTATCTAACAGTCTAACTTAACTTTCTTGTTAAGTTATTGTAAACACCGTCTGATGTTTCTTCATTTCTCTCCCTTCTTATTCCTCCTCCTCCATTCTTTCTATACTAGGTGTTTTGTTCTTTGCCTTTAGTTAGTATTTGGATCGTCTGCTTTCTTTGCTATGATTTTATTTTCTCTGGTGACATCTTTTTAGCCTTAGGAGTGCTTCCCTCTTGAGCAGTTCCTTTAAGATGTCCTGTAGAGGTGGTTTATGGGAGGCAAATTCTCTCAGCTTTTGCTTGTCTGGAAATTGTTTAATCCCTCTGTCATATTTAAATGATAATCGTGCTGGATACAATATTCTTGATTCGAGGCCCTTCTGTTTCATTACATTAAATATATCATGCCATTCTCCTCTGGCCTGTAAGGTTTCTGTTGAGAAGTCTGATGATAGTCTGATGTGTTTTCTTTTGTAGGTGATCTTTTTCCTCTCTCTAGCTGCCTTTAATACTCTGTCCTTATCTTTGATCTTTGCCATTTTAATTATTATGTGTCTTTGTGTTGTCTTCCTTGGGTCCCTTGTGTTAGTAGATCTGTGGGGTTCCGTGGACTGCGAGACTATTTCCTTCCCCAGCATGGGGAAGTTTTCAGCAATTATTTCTTCAAAGACACTTTTTGTCCCTTTTTCTCTCTCTTCTTCCTCTGGTACTCCTATAATGCGAATATTGTTCCATTTGGGTTGGTCACACAATTCTCTTAATATTCTTTCATTCCTAGAGATCCTTTTATCTCTCTCTGCCTCAGCTGCTCTGTATTCCTGCTCTCTGATTTCCATTGCATTAACAGTCTCTTGCATCTCGTCCAGTCTGCTGCTAAGCCCGTCGATGGCTTGTCTCATTTCTGCATTGTCTTTACTGACTTCCCTCACTTCCTCCCTCAGCTCTTGCATATTTCTCTAGATCCGTCAGCATGGTTATGACTTTTATTCTGAATTCTTTTTTAGGAAGATTGTGAATTTCCATCCCTTCATGTTCCCTCTCAGGTGTTGTCTAGATCTGGATGATCTTTGTACCATATTCCTCTGTCTTTTCATGGCAATATACGTGGTCACTGGTAGGTGCCACGTATGTCAGCTGGGCTCTTTAAGACAGCCTCATGGGGTGCCAAGTCCTCTCAGGTGCAGATGCAGGCTGTGCGCTGTGTTATAAATTCTGGTCTCTCTTTTAGGAGTAGTTGTATTTACTGTATTTTCATAGATTTATATAGTTTTGGAAGGAGATTTCTGCCGCCCTGCTCACCCCACCATCTTCCCAGAACTCTCCGCAAAGCATTTTATAAAGTTATCTCATTTAATCTTCACTAGTAATACTGCCCGTTGTTAATATAAATGCAAAAATCTGATAAAATCAGCCACAATGAATTATCCTCTCCATATCCACCCTGATCCAGTTCTGTCATCTGGAGTCACACAGACCAGGTGTGCTTCTTCTTCTCAACAATCCCATATTCAAGTTAAAGTCAACAAACATTTACTGAGATCTCATAATATTCAAGGAATTATATTTGATGCTAGAGTTTTAGGGCTGAATAACACTGAGTCCTTCAAAAACTCCTGGTGAAATAAGAGATATAGATTAATAAAACAAATGTGTAGATTCCAATGTGATCTTTGAATAGCAACACACACAGAATGTTCAAAGTTTTCGAAGAAGATTCAAAGGAAGACCTACAATGGGGCCATAAGCATATACACCCATTCTGATGTCCCCTTCTGTAGGAGGAACTTCCCATTCTTTCTTGCCTACTCTTTTCCAGACCCCTCACCAGTCAGGCTACCATCCTCTGTAAGGCTCCAGTTTATCTCAGAATGTGATTCCTGGGAGAACGTGATTGGGAGGAGAAGAGATGGTATGGAGTAATATTTCCTGCCGCATCCTATATCCCTATTACTAGAATAAAATGGTTAGCCAGGGAAGACCACAGTGATTAGAAATCCTAAACCCCTTCCTAAATAATATGTTGGTTTGGCGTACACACAAGCTATTGGCGTCAGCAACCACCTATCTGCACTCTGCATTGCTAAGAAATAGTAAAGCAAATAATATCATGTAGCCTGTCTTTACCAACTCATTTTGTCTATTTCTATTTTAGATAAGATTTTATTTTTTGATTTCTAACCCAAATATGACTTAATAAAATGTGTTACAATCAAATCAATAGTGAGTAATATCACTCTGCCCTTTAATGATGAATTTCTAACAGTGATGCATTGTTAGACCCAGCCTAGTCCTTCCTCCTCTCTGAAGTTTCCCCAGACCAGTGGTTCTCAAAGTGTGGTCCCTGAAACAGCAGCATCAGCTCTCCTGGGAACCTATTAGAAAGGCACATTCTTGAGCCTTACCAAATGAGAACCTCTGAAGGTAGGGCTGAGAACTCAGTGTTGTAACAAACCTTCCAGGTGAGGTTGATGTGTACTAATGTTTAAGAACCATTACACTAGATGGATGGCCCTTGGGAAGTATTTAGTTCAAAAGATTTCTGAGTCCTGGCTTATAGGACTGCTGAGAGAGCTGAAGAAACTGAGTCTAGGCTCAGTTTCCAGGAATAAGGCTCAAAGTCATGCAGCAGAATTGAGCTTGCAAGAGAGCCACTGCCCCTGCAGTCACAAGGAAGCAGTAGAAACAGGGAGTTGCCTAACAGAGTGGAAAGCTATCACTGTATGTGCTAGCTCCAGAGTGGTACCCCTTTGCTATGATAAAAATTCTGGAGACCTCTGTGGTAGCCACACAAAAAATCAAATACCTCTGTGACTATCCTTGCCAGCAGAGCACTAGAAGCCCAGCTACATAATGTTCCACCTTACATGGGTATCTTAATAGGGAAACCTAAAGCACATATAGGCCCCAGCCATACAATTGTCTGGAAAATAATATTTTTAGCTTTCCAGGCTCTACATTATAAGTAGACTTGATAAAAGAAGATTGAAATGCATGTTAAGTAAAGCAATATCCACCAGAGTCCTCAATCAGAAACAGATTCTGTTTGGACTTCATTCCATTCCGTTCTATAGTTTTCTAGGCTTCCCAAATGAGGTCCTAGCATAACAATTCCAAAATTGTTTGGGTCTTTCTTCCTAATAGCACCTGAAGGGGTCCTCTAAAATCAAGGCTTTATAAATTCAAGTTATTTACTGAGAACTGAACCCACACTATAGAAGAAACTACCCAGAGTTCCCTAAGAGATCCCTCAAGCACAAATATGTCAGTGCAATTATAAATAACTCAAAGACCAGCCCGCCTACAGTGAGGTACCCAATAATACCTCAAAGGGGGGCTGAGCTAATGTCCTGTGATGGCATCTCTAACCTTTTGAGTGACATGGAGAAGCTCCCATCTTCTTTTAGCCTTGGCTCCCTGAGCTGGATGTTTTCTGAGGTCCTTTCCCACTCTAAAAGTCTATGATTCTCAAACTGTGTTGGTTCCCAAGAAATGACAAAAGGATTAGAGAGCATTGTATTGTAAAAATCCAGGATTTTATTAGCCCAAGGCAGGGGACAGGAGCATGGAGAGCTGCAGCAGCATGTGAGAGCCAGACTTTCTGTACCAGATTAGCAAAAGGCCTGTCTCCTGGAGATTATCTGCTTAATACCTGAGTCCAGAACAGCCATTTCTGAGGAAGGACTGACCTGCCACCCTCTGCTGAAGGCTTAGCCACCCCTCCCCAGTGCCTCACTCCCACTCTGTCTTCCCTCAATTTCTCTCTGACAACTGAAAACATGACAGTGACAAGATGGGGACAGCACAGGAAGATAAAAACAATGTGAAAAGCAGAGATTGGGAGCTTATCAGCCAAACAGGACATGGGATATAAAAAGTAATCAACCTAAAGCTCTTATCGAAATCTCTTTCAGAGAAAGGTTTTAAAATTCTATCATTGCTCAAGGAAAAAATTATCGGATTATTTTAAAGGAATTTCATTCGCTATGAATTCTGTACACAGAATGCATACGTTTGTGCTAGAGGCTAAGGTAGTTTATGTCTTGAGAATTATGGCTGGGAATTTTAGACATTCATTTTTAAAATTAAGGCATAAATATTAAGCACACAGGCTTACCAAGCCTACTACCATCATAATAAACATAATATTCCCTATAGTGTTGCTTAAACACCATCCTATATCCGTTATGTATTTTGTTTCATTTATTCCCATCAACAATTCTGTCATGTTTGATATTACCATTTCCATTTTACAAATTAGGAAACTGACTCAGAGCGATTGCCCGAAGCCACGTAACTAAAAGTGTTAGAGCCAATATTCAAATCCCAGTCAATGCCCTTCCCCAAACCTTAAGACACTTAGGTAAGTTAAAGCCCTTCAGTGGCTCCCATCTACTTTGAAATAAAATCCCCACTCTAACCATCCCAATTGTTCCAGGGCAGTGTGGTATAAGAAAAACCTTTCACCAACTCACTTCTACTGAAGGAAGAGAAAGAGACTAAGGGTGCATCCCTGGAAACCACAGGAAAGAGAGAGGGCCAGTCAGGGTGTTAGTACTGTCAGCTATAGATCCGCCTAAACAAGGTCAGCGTCCCACCATTCACACCTCCTACCTTCCCCACCTACAGAACATCATAACACAGTGGCATGATTTGAAATAATGGTATCTGATTTATACATTCAGCTGGTTGCCCCTGTAGGGCGACCTGTTGTCTTTAACTTTTCAAAGCACATCTGATATAATTAGTGCATCTGAAATAATGTTACATCTGAAGAAAGTTAGTTGGGAAATTTTCCTACCTACCTGTCAGCAAACCTCTTGAGCACTTTGCTAGAAAGAGCAGTACTTAGGGTAGCACCCTGCAGCTGGAAGATAGCTTGGAGGGCTTTTGGACCAACCCTCCCCATGCAGATGAAGAAATTGAAGTTCAGTGAACAGGCAAGACGAGACCAGCTTGCCAGCAAGCCAGCGGCTGGGGTGCCTGGTGCTCACTCTAAGGGCCCCCCCACCACGCAGCCACAGCTTACAGATGGCTTACTGCCCCAGGAAAGCTTTACTCAGGCAACCCCGAAACTCAGCATCAGGAAGGGAAAGGGATCATTGGGCATTTTTAATGGTTTGGGAAAATGCTCATAATAGTAAAAGGACAAAAAGTAAAATTCAAATTTGTATCAAAAAACTGAATTCAATTATATATATATTTTAAATTAGCAATACAATTTAAAATGTGCCAACATGTTTACAGTGATTGTTTCAGAGAGGAGATCATAGGCGAATGTTCCTGTTTACTAACACTTCTCTATACTGTGCTAATAGTCTACAATAATACGTATTAATTTGATAACCAGAAAAACTGTAATGCCCCCGCCAAAGAAAATGCAGTGTTGAAAGTTGCCAGGAAGGGTAGTCTCTTGTGAGAGCTGAGCCTCCCTCAGGGAGCCCCTCCCTCAGGAGTGGTCTAGACAGTCCGCCCCTGCCTTCAGTCCTTGAGGCGGAAAGTCTGGATTTTGTCTGGGGTTGTCACTGTGTGAAGTTTGAGCAAGCCACCACTTTCTCTGGGCCACTTTCTCCCAATCTGCAAAATAAGGAACCTAGCACACCCAACTCAAAAGTCCGTCCTCACTTCAGCATCCTGTAGAAAAGAAGTACCACTTGAGAGACCCGGACAGTGCCCCCCGGAAGGGTGAGCGCAGCCGGGGCCAGGCACGGGGCCTTGCTGAGTACGGAGGCTTCTCGAGAGCATCCTTCCATGTTTGGCTGCAGACCAGCTAGGTCCGAAGCATAACCATGGACAGCAGCAGCTGGAGGGGCCGCCATCCTGGGGTGAATATTGTTTTAGCTCAGTGGGTCATAGAGTGACAAAGCTCAAAAAAGGGTCTGGAGCCCCACATTGGAAAAGCAGCAGTCCCAGGCTCCTTGCCCAGCTTAACCCCAGAAGCTCCCTGGAGACCATCACCACGCTCTTCTCACACACAAGGAGACTCCGGCCGTGCATACCCAAGACTGCATTCCAAGTTCTGGAAGAGAACAAAATCATCAAGTAAAATGTTTCTCAGGCCATACATAGCTTAGGCATTAATCTCCTCCAAAAAAGCCTTCCCAGTCCTTACCTAGCCACTCCCAGGTTAGACTACACACCCCTCCTCTCTCCCCCTAAACATCCTGAGTCTCCCACTCTCGTGAACTAACCGCCCCATGTAGAGTTGTTTTAGTGGGTGTTTCCCTCACCAGACTGTGCACTCCTTCAGGGAGGATCAGGCTTCATCCACCCAGCACAAAGCATGGCACATGCAGGTCAGCGATCAGCAAAGCATGGCTTACAGCCCCATCCAGCCACTGCCTGGCTTTGAAAATCAAGTTTTATTGGCACACAGCTATACCCATCCGTTTACATAGTGTCTGTGGCTGCTTCTGCTCTTAGCTGCGTGTTTGCAAAGTGAGCATTTTGCCTGTAACAGCTAAAACATTTACTGTCTAACCCTCTAAGAAAAAGTTTGCCAACACTTTAGTGTATTAGTTTACTGGGACTGCCATAACAAAGTACCACAGACTAGGTGATTCAAACAGCAGAAATTTATTTCCCCACACTTCTGGAGGCTAGAAGTCCAAGATCAGTGATCTGGCAGGGTTGGTTTCTTCTGAGGCCTCTCTCCTTGCTTCTAGTGGCCATCTTATCACGGTGTCTTCCCATTGTCTGCCCTTTGTCCATGATCACGACCTCATCTCTTCTTAGAAGGACATCAGTCATATCAGATTAGGGCCCCCCCCGCCGATGACCTCAGTGTAACCTGAGTACCTCTTTAAAGACCCTATCTCCAAATAGAGTCACATTCAGAGGTACTGGAGGTTAGAACTTCAACATATGAATTCGGGGAACATACAGTTCAGCCCATAACACCTTGGCATAGACCCTCCATAAATGTTACATGAACTGAACTTTTTTTACCCACAACGATGGGCACATAGTTTGTGCTCAGTAAATGTTTTCCTCCCCTGCCACTCAGCAGTAGTCCAAACAGCCTCCTTAAAGTTGCAAAGTCTCATGAGGGCAATTTCTACAGATATGGAAATTAAAGATCTGTTTATTTTAGCATCTCTCCAACAATCAGTCACTGGTTTCTGGAAAAGCCTTTCACACTCTCAGTTATGTTCTTTTATAGGTTGGGGAGTTTCTGTGCTTTACATTCCCCAATCAAAAAAGCTCTTCTTGCATTTTAAGTACTGACAACAGGAATGTGGAAGCTGAAAGGAAAAGGCATGAAGCCATGATGGAAATGCTGCCACAAGGGAGCTGTGCCCAGACACCAATATAAAGGCTGGGATGGGATTTTACACATCTTAATGCTGAAATGCCAAACCCCCAAGGCAAGTCAACTGTCACACCCTCCCTGACATGTGTCGTAAAGCACACATTTCCAAAGTCTGGCCCAGGTATGAGGCAAATGGGCAAGAGCCATTTTAATCCATGAAGTCCCTGACTTGCCCTGAGGAGAACTAACTCCTCTTGACTCTGTGCTTCCACAGTCTGTGTATCTCTAAGGCCTAGAACATTATGCACCAAATGTTTCTGGAGTGAATGATCTCAGGGCATCTTGGACATACCTTTGTTATATCAAGCAATATTTTGCGTATCTTTGATCCTCTCTGCTAGAATGTGACTTGAGCAGGAAAGACACTGGGGTTTTTCTGTCTCTTAGACTTGGCCCTGGCTTGATATATGGCAAATTTCCATGCCATTTTCTAACTTTCTGTAATTCTATAGTAGAATCAAAGAGGAGGTGTTAGAGAGAGACAGAGGATACTAATAGGTATTTAGCATGTTTTCCTTGAAAGATGTAGCTGGGTTTGAAAATAATGATAGCTTATGCCATTTATTAAATACCTACCTGTCACCAGGCACAGTGCTTGGCACTTTTGCCAATGTGCTATTTACTTAATCCTCCCAATAACCCTGTCATTTGGGTACTGTGATCTCCTTTGGGAGGCCACATAGCTCAGCATTCAGGAGCCTGGGTCTTGGAATCAAACAATTTGGGTTCAGTTTCTTAAATTGCTGAGTGGTTTTAGGCAACTCAGTTGGTCACCCTCTACTTCAGTTGTCTCATCTGTAAAATGATAATAAAAAGAGAACCCAATTTACAGGGCTATTGGGGAGAATGAATGAGATAGTACATAATGTAAAACAAATAGACAATACATATAAAAGGCTTTGTACATAGTAAGAGCTCTGTAAAGATAGCTGCTCTTACTGTTCTCTATTTCATAAGTGGTCAAGCTGCATTTGGGTGCATCCTGCCTGATTCCAGGGAGCTCATACTCCTGGGCCACAGTGCATGGTTTGTTCAGCCCCTGATTTCTTTAGCGAGAAAAAAAAGAGACAGTGACTGTCCCCAACTATCCTAAGAGAATATGAAAATACATGATTCCTCATCTGTTCTATATGTATTTCTTTCCAATTATCAGTAAAGGCAGCTTTCTACAACACCAAATTATTTCTTCAAAAGTTTCCCTGTCTGAGAGAATTAAAATCTCAAAAAGAGATTTAGTTTAGTTTTCTGCTTCAAATCAGTTTATACAGGAGAGGCAAGGAAGCAATGGTGATTTATAATTCAGGTATTTAGGACAGCTGTGGTTTACTCTAGTTGCCCCAGTGTAATTATTTATAGCAGTCCCTTTCATGTTCAAAGGCATCCCAGTTAGAATAATAGGTGACCTGGGTTCAATTAGAGGCACAGGGACCTGGGTTCAAATCCTGACTTTACCACTTACTAATGGCAATATACTCAATCTCTCTGAGTTTTGCATTCTCCTTCTGTAAAATGAGAACAATATTGTGTATATTCTAAGTTGTTATAAAAACTCAGAAAATTAGATAAGTATGGAGAGCATCTGACACATTGTAGATTGTGCATAAAGTTGAACTATCTTTCCCTTACTCTCCTCCTTCCCCATTCACCCAACCCTATGTAAGTCAGAAAAATGTGGATTCTTATTTTATAGTTCTCCAAATACCTCTTTTCATTATATACCCATTCAGTAATACAACCCAATGCATATGAATGAATGGAGAAGAAGGCTCCATACTCTAAGATGAAGCAGGCATTTTCACATATATCTCTAATACAAGGAGCTTATAATAAGCCTGAAAGGAAATCCAAGATGGTGTCAGGGAGTGGTCACCTCTTCTTGGGTATCCAGGTTTCCTCAAGGAAGTAGCATTTGGGGGAGATTCTCAGATGATGGGTATGACTACAACAGACCTAGTTAAGTAACAACATTCCAAGCAAAGGAAATAGTCTGAGGATAAAATAATATGGAGGGTATCCCAGAAATGGTAGTAGTTCAATTTAACTGAAATTGGGGGTAAATTTGGAACATATTCCAGAAGGACTTGAAAGCCAACATAAGCAATGGGGAACCACTGACGGCCTATGAAGGAGGGGGCTCGTCTTAGCAGACATACTGCTAAGCTTTGGGACTAGTTCCCTGGCTGCTTTTGAGTCGAATTTATTACAGGTAATGCAGAGAGGCAAGAGGTAGGGAACTCAGTTAAGAAACTATATAATAAGAGCATTGTTTAGTCAACTTTATAATCAGGAGTTCAGTTCAACTGGCCTCCTGGCCCTCAAATCCAAAGAAATCAAGTCTCTATAAACAGAATTATGTACACCAATTTCTCTCTTTTCTAACCACCCATCTTAAAAGGAAATTAAATTGCTTTTAATTATACAATTTGTCTTCAAAAAAGCCAAGTTGATTGCTAGACAACTGGTCACAGGAGAAGCTTTGAAGAGCTCACTTGTTTAACTCCATGATCAGTTATTTCATATGATAGGCAACATTGTTTCCTGTTTCTTTAAGGAAATTTATTTAATTTTTCACATCTCTTTCTATCCTTATCCTTCTAGTCCCTATAGTGCCTTCCTCTCTAGGAGACCAACCCAAAATGCTGACCTACAATGCTTTCAAACTTGCTCCTGTATGTTGCTCCACTTTATAGGAAGTCCTAGCTTAAGCAAAGCCTAAATCATGGTTTGTGTTTAGGTCACACTTGGGAATGTGATCCCAGGAAGCAGAGATGTAAGAGGAGGGAGAAAGAGAGAAAGCCAAAATAAATGTGTTTTATTGAGTTGGTCACCACTAAAGCTAACGGTTCTCAATCCTACCAGGAGGTTTCCCAGGAAGACTTAAGAAATACAGTCAGAATTAAATACTGAGAAGGAGAAGCATTTCTCCTTTGGGTCCTTTCTCTCATTAGTCAAGGCTGGCTCCACAGGTGTTAAGCTCCTCTGAAGTTCCTAATTTCATAGGTGTGAGTAGAGCAGATTTCATAAGGTATGTTCTATACCGTGGTGAGAATTCCCTGGGAAGGAATGAAAGATACTTGGTATGAAGCCCAGGGTCAGGTGCTGTCCAAGAAAATCTATGCACAAAGTTTCGAAACCTGCATGAAGCCAGTCATTAGGGCGGTGACCGGAATAAAAAGTTAGGCCTAGAAGATGTGGGATAAGGCATAAGAGACATCCAATATGTAAGTTTTGACCAGGAAGAAGCCACTCTACCTGTGCTGATTGTATTGTGCCTTTATTTACAGAGTAAGTCCCCTTTGATAACCAGAAATCCCCAAGAGTGAAAGCTCTAGTTATGTATCCAAATACATAAGGATTATAATTAAGATAATTAAGGATTGTAAATTCCCAATTGATGATATCATAACCAAAGTGCCATATGTTGCCTCGATTTTTTACTTTTCTATAACATAACACCACCAATCTCTTTTCTGCCTTAGTAATAAGCACCATACCATCATTGAGTCTTTGCTCTGTATACGCAGGATACTGCTCTTACGCTAGATATGAAGGATCACAGCTTCTTCCTCTCTTTCCGTATCAGTCACTCATTACTGTCAACTAATAATGTATTTCTACTGTCTTGAGTTACTTACTTTTCATTCTCTCTATAATCACTCCAGTAGAGACCCTTACTGACTGCTCAGTAGAATTTTAGACTCCTGAATTCCATTTTATTTTCCTTTCTAATTCAGTAAGCTCTGACTGTAAAATATAAATAATAATAACTACTACTTTATGGAACTTTCATAAGGCTAAAATGAGACCTATGAAATAATGCATACATAACACCTAGTTTGGTGCTTGGTATATTGGAGTATTTAAGATTGGGTTTGACTGTAAGTAACCGGAAAGCTGAAAATTACTGTAGTTCAAACAAGATGTTGTTCTTGGTTCTTGTTCTTTTTCACATGAGTATAATCTCACTTGCAGCTACCGTGTAATTACCTGTACTAGACTAGCCTACTTACCATAAACAGCTAGAACAAACTATATATAAAACTTTTTTGTAACATGAGGCAAAAGGCAATGAATGACTGTGATCCTTGAAGTGAGGGAAACATGGTGAGATTAATGATTGCTGAAGATTTCCACCATGAGGCTTTCTCCCTGGAACAGAGTTAATCTCTCTGGACCAGGCAAAGTACAACAGTCTTGCAAAAAGAGACTACTTAGGGAAACTGAGGCAACTAAAATGTGGACTACTGTACCAAAGAAGGAGTTATAGAAAAAAGGAATTCTAAAAACTCAGCATCAGGTTTCTTTTTTAATTAGAATAGTTGACATACAATATTTTATTAGTTTAAGGTGTACAACATAGTGATTCAATGATTATATACATTATGAAATGATCACCATGGTAAGTGTGGTTACTATCTATCAGCATACAAGGTTATTACAATATTATTGACTATAGTCCCTGTGCAGTACTTTTTATCCCTATGACTTACTTATTTTATAATTAGAAGTTTATATCTCTTTATACCCTTCACCTATTTCATCCATTCCCACACCCCACTCCCTATGGCACCCACCAATTTTCTATTTATGAGTCTATTTCTATTTTGTTTATTTGTATTGTTTCTCAAGATTCCACATATATGTGAAATCATATGGTACGTGTCTCTCTCTGTGTGACTTCACTTATCATGATACCCTCTAGGGTATGCTGTTAATTTATTTTTCTTGTCTGATTGCTGTGACTAGGACTTGTTGAATAAAAGTTTAATAAAATATGTTGAATGAAAGTAGTGAGAGCAGGCGTCCATGTCTTTTTGTTCCTGATCTTAGTGGAAAAACTCCTAGCTTTTTACCATTGAGTCTGATGTTAACTGTGAGTTTGTCATATATGGCCTTTATTATGTTTGGGTGTGCTCCCTCCATACCTATTTTGTTGAGTGTTCTTATCATGAATTGATGTTGAATTTTGTCAAATGCAAAATTTCTGCATCTACTGAGATAATCACATGGTCTTTATCCTTCCTTTTGTTAACGTGGTATATCATGTTTATTGATTTGTGGCTAGTGAGTCATCCTTTCATCCCTGGAATAAATTCCACTTGGTCTTGGTGAATGATCCTTTTAATGTATTACTGAATTTGTTTTGGTTGAATTTGAATTGTAAGATTTTGTTGAGGATTTTTGCATCTATATTCATCAGGGATATTGGACTGCAATTTAATTTTTTTGTAGTGTCTTTGGTTTTTGGTATTCAGGGTGATGTTGACTTCATAGAATGAATTTGAAAGCATTCATTTGTCTTTTAGTTTTTGGAAGTTTGAGAAGGATAGTTATTAGCTCTTTATATATTTGATAGAATTCACCTGTGAAGTCATCTATTCCTAGACTTTCATTTATTGGGATTTTGGATTCCTGATTCAGTCTTGCTACTAATAATTGGTTTCGATTTTCAATTTTTTCCTGATTCAGTCTTAGAAGATTGTATGTCTCTATGAATTTACCCATTTCTTCTAGGTTATCTCATTTGTTAGCATGTGTTTCATAGTAATTGCTTATAGTCCTTTTTATTTCTGTGGTGTTGGTTTTAACTTCTTTTTCATTTATTTTATCTGATTTATTTGAGTCCTATCTCTTTTTTATCTTGATAAATCTGGCTAAAGGTTTATCAATTTTGGTTGTCTCTTCAAAGAACCAGTTTTAGTTTTATTTATCTTTTCTATTTTTTTTAGCCTCTATTTCATTTATTTCTGTCCTGATCTTATTTCCTTCCTTCTGCTAACATTGATTGGGCTTTGTTTGTTTTTCTTTTCCTAGTTTCTTTAGATATATGATTAGAGTGTTTATTTGATATTTTTCTTGTTTCTTCAGGCTATAACTCTGTGTTGCTAAAAACTCCCTTAGAACTGCTTTTGCTGCATCCCAAAGATTTTGGAATGTTATGTTTGCATTTTCATTTCTCTCAAAGTATTTTTTTATTTCTTTGTTGACCCACTGGTTGTTTAGTACCATGCTGTTTAGTCTCTACATGTTTGTGTTTTTTCCAGTTTTTCTTATAATTGATTTCATACCATTGTTAGTGGAAAATATACTTGATATGATTTTAGCATTCTTAAATTTATTTAGACTTGTTTTGTGACCTAACATGTGACCTATTCTGGAGAATGTCCCATGTTCACTTGAAAAGAATGTATATTCTGCTGTTTTTGGATAGAATGTTTTATATGTATCTGTTCAGTCCCTCTAGTCTAATGTGTCATTCAAAGCCACTGTTGCCCTGTTGATTTTATGTCTGGATGATTTGCCTATTGATGTAAGCGGAGTGTGATAGCCCCCTACTACTATTGTATTGCTGTCAGTTTCTCCCTTTGTGTCTCTTAATATTTACTTTATATATCTAGGTGCTCCTTCGTTGGCTGCATGCATAGTTACAATTATTACATCCTGGTTGGATTGACCCCTTTATCATCATATGATCCCTTCTTTACTTCTTATTACAGTCTTCATTCTGAAGTCTGTTTTGTCTAAATATTGTTACCTTAGCTTTTTTCACTTGCATTTATGTGGAAATTTTTTTCCGTCCTTTCACTTTCAGTCTGTATGTATCTTTAGTTCTGAAGTGAGTCTCTTGTAGGCAGCATATAGGTTTTGTTTGATTGTTTGTTTTAGTGTCTTTTGATTGGAACATAGACCATTTACATTTAGAGCAGTTATTAATAGGAATGTACTTACTGCCATTTTGTTACTGTTTTCTGGGGATTTTATTGTAATTTTTTGTTCCTTTCTTCTTTTGCAATCTTCTCTTGTGATTTGATGACTTTCTTTAGTGTTATGCTTGATTTCCTTTCTCTTTACTTTTCATCCATCTATTGTATGTTTTTATTTGTTGTTACCATGAGATTTGTATATATTATAAGTATATAGCAGTCTATATTAAATTGGTGATCACTTAAGATCAAACACATCCTAAAAGCCCTACATGTTTACTCTTCCTCTTCTACATTTTGTGTATATGATGTCATATTTTACATCTTTTTATCTTGTGATTCCATTAACTAATTTTTTAGATCAGTTGATTTTACTACTTTTATATTTCAACTTTCATACCAGCTTTTAATTGATTGATCTACTACCTTTACTATATGTTTTCTTTTACCAGTGAAATTTTTTCCTTTTATATTTTTCTGGCCTCTATTCTGGCCTTTTATTTTCTACCTAAAGAAGTTCCTTTAACTTTTGTTTGTCTAGAAAACTCTTTATCTCTCCTTCAATTTTGAATGATAACCTTGCCAGGTAGAGTGTTTTTGGTTATAGGTTTTCCTTTCAGCACTTTGAATATATCATGCCATTCCCTTTTAGCCTGTAATATATCTGCTGAAAAATAAGATAATAGCCTTGTGAGGTTTCTTGTAAACATAGCTAATTGTTACTTGTAAACATATATAACTACTCTAGCTGCTTTTAAGGTTCTTTCTCTCTTTTTCTTTAATCTCTAACATTTTAATTATTATGTGTCTTGGTATGGACTTCCTTGGGTTCATCTTGTTTGGGTTTTATTGTGATTCCTGGACCAAGATATCTGTTTCCTTCTCCAAGTTAGGGAAATTTTCATCTATTATTTATTCAAATAAGTTTTCTGCCCTTTTATCTCTCTTCTTCTGGGACTCCTATAATGTACATATTCATATCCTTGGTATTGTCTCAGAGATCCCTGAATTTATTCTCACTTTTTTTCTTTTTTTTTTTCTTTTACCTGTTCATCCAGAGTGGTTTCCATTACCCTGTCTTCCAGATTGCTGGTCTGTTCTTCTGCATCCTAATAATCTTTTGTTGATTCTCTCTAGTGTATTTTTCATTTCAGTTATTGTATTTTTCAACTCTGACTCTTTTTTATATTTTCTCTCTCTGCTGAAGTTCTCTCTGAGTCAATCCATTCTTCTCTCAAGTCTGATTAGAATATTTGTAACTATTACTTTGAGTTCTTTATCTTGTAGATTGACTCTTTCCTTAAATTCTTTTGCTGAAGTTTTGTCTTATTCTTCTGTTTGGAGCTTATGTCTGTCTCTTCATTTTGTTTGACCTATATTTTTTTCTGTGAACTAGGTGAAACAGCTACCTCTCCCAGTCTTAAAGGAGTTGCTTATATAGAAACATTCCCTGTGTAAACTGTGTGTAACTGGCAGCTTTGGCTGGCTGGCTGGAGCTCTAGTGGGTGTGGGCTGTGAGTCTCTGGGCAGCCCTGATGGGGTAGGCCTGATGGGATGACTGCAGCTGAAGCTGACATAGGCCAAATGGTTCCAGGGCACTCCAAGCTGGAGCTGCCCTGGTGGGATGGCTGGAGCCCAAGAGGGCATGGGCCAGGCGGTCCCAGAGTGCTCTGCACAGAGGGCATGGGGTGGCTGCCTTGGTGGGATTTCTGTAGCTGGTGTGAGCTAGGGGGCCAGGGACCACTGAGGCAGCAGACCAGCGAGTGCACCTGGACCGCATTCCTGTCACACTGTCAAGGTGCAGGGGGGAATGTAAACAAAGGCACTTACCAGCACCTACAACCCCAAAGTTCTAGCAGTTCCCTACCATTTGGTAGACTCTCTAGTCTGAATAAACAGGCTTTGTCACTTATATTTTAGTTGCCCTTTAAGCCATGCATGTGTGCTGGGAGGGGGAGAGGTTGTACACCAACCTAAACAAATCTGCACATAGGTTCCTTAGTGATACCCTTCCCTACTGCAATTCCTAGCACTGGGGCTAGGGTTCTGTTGTTACCATGTTTCCATCTTACCTGCAATTCTCTGTATGATCTCTCTATCCTAATGTGCAGAAGCTGTTCATTCAGCTCTCCATTCTTCTTTAGGAGGAATTGCTCTTATGTATACATGTAGATTTAGTTTTTGCATTGGCAGAGGTGAGTTCAGACTGTTCCTACACCACCATTGTGGACAAGTCTCTGTGTGGAGGTTTCTTGAAGGCAATGAACTTGATACTATATCTGCTTCATTGGTGGTTTTCTTTCTGCTCTTCAGAGGACACCCCTGCATACCCATTGTTGTGAATCATTAATTGAAGTTCCCTTGACTGGGTTCCCTTGAATACATCACCATCCCAGCTCATCATTGTCCCCCACCCCCCATCAGACGCAGGAATCTGAGGCCTGTAACTCCTTCCTGCTGAAGCCAGTTTACCTCCCACTTACCACCCTGAACTTTGATTTAACATTAAGTTACACATATATAGGATGAGCCTCTAGGAGACCAGGCAATGAAAAGATAACATAAAGGGAAGCTCTTGTCCTGCCCTAACAATTTTTTTTAAAGCCTCAAAAAGACCAAGCTAATCTATAAGTAAATTAACTGCTTGAGAAAGTCAAAGTCAATACTCTTTAAAAGAAAAAACAAAATCTAGACATTCAAAAAGATAATATTCATAATATCCAGCATTCAATAAGAATTACCAGACATGTATACAAGCAAGAAAATATAACCCAGGACCAGGAGAAAATTAATCAATAGAAAGAGATACAGAATTTGCAGATATTTTGGAATTAGCAGAGAAAGTATGTTAAAAGCTGCTACAAATATGTTTGAGGGTCTCAGGGAACATATGAATATAATGTAGAAAGAATGGGAAGCTACTAAAAAAGAAGGACAAATATAGCTTCCAGAGCCAAAAACTACAATATCTGAAATGAAAATTTGTTAGCTAGGCTTACCAACTAATTAGATTTAATAGAAAAGAACAATCAATGACCTTGAAGACAAAACTATAGAAACTATTCACACTGAATGACAGAGAGACAAAAATCTAGCAAATAATACAGAGCCTCGGTGATCTGTAGGATAATATGAAGCCATCTTAACATGCCTATAATGAAAGTCCCAGAAACCAGGAGTGGGGGTTAGATGGGGAACAAAAAAAAATTGTGTTCATAATGTAAAAATGTTTAAATTTTACATTCCCCAAGAAGTGTAAATACAAAGAAAATCACACCAGTGCACATGATAATGAAATTGCTAAAAAAACATGCAAAAAAAAAGGAATTCTTAAGAGCAGTGAAATAAAATGATACATTACACAAGAGGTACAAAGATGGAAATGACTGCAGACTTCTCATCAGATGCAATACAAACCCAAAGACAATGGAATAACATCTTTAAAGTGCTAAACTAAAATAAGTTTGGGGGCAGCTCAGTTCCGATTTGGTGCTCCATAGCATCGGGCACGCGAGCTCCTTCTTGCTCACTGATCCACCATTGTCAGTGCAATGCTTTCACCATCGTGCAAAATGGCTTTTCAAGTTTCATTCATTATATACACATTCCAGCTAGCAGGAAAAAGAAAGGGAGGAAGAATGATACATACCCTTTCTTTAAGGACACACACACACATTCTAAGTAGCACACACACACATTAAGTGAAACGAAGTTAAATAGCCATGCCCAAAGCAAGGTAGGCAGGGAAGTATAGTCTTAATTCCAATGACTATGAATTGAGACTAGGGACAATGACAATCTTTGTCGTGGTAGACAGTAAATAAGTATTAGTGTTTTTCTTTTCTTGATGCTCCTATTAACTAGCTGTGTTTCCTTGAATAGTCAACAAATTCTCATAGATAAAGTGACAGACTTGGAATAGGCCATCTGCAAGAGTCCTTCCAGTTCTGGTGACCTGGGTTCCTCCCTTGGTGCAAAAGTGGACATATAGTAGGTATTCTTTTATTAAAACAATATTCAGCAAATCGTGGTTCACAGGTCAAATCTGGCTCTTCACCTGTTTCTAGAAATGAAGTTTTACTGGAACACAATGATACCCATTCAGTCTCACCACTTTCATGTTATGACTGCAGAGTTGAGTAGTTTTGAGGGATTGTATGGCCACAGATCCTAAAAGATTTATTATACGGCCCTTTACAAATAAAGGACCATTCCTTCTTTAAACAAATAAATTCATCCATTTCAAGCAGGTTAAGAAAAGTCCAGTCAATAAAGTTTGTCTCTTCTGTTCACTCCCTCTCTAGCTTATTTTCTATAAGTTAAAAAATGAATACAGGATGGTCTTAATTTCTAAAGATTTCAAGGAAAACAAATGAGTGTACTCTGCCAAAGAAATAAGTGATGGGGTATTTTCTTAATTCTTAAAAAAACTTTCATCTGCCCTTGAAATACCAGGTTTTAAATACAGCCATCTTCCTCCCCACAAATTATACTGAAAAAAAAATCATTTTGGAACATATCCCCAAAAAGTGAGCACATAAAGCATAAAATTCTGGCAAAAATGCTGAAAATATTCTGCATTTGTAAAATATGTTCTCACATTAAGGAAAACGATCATAACCCAGGGGAACTAAAAAAGAATAGTAAGCCAGGCAAGGTGTGTCTGGAAAAGAAAATCATTAGCTAAAGGACTGGCCCCTGAGGCAGGTAACCAAAAGTTCAAATTATATGTACTAAAAAAAAAAATGTGGCAAAGATGGGCCTGATTCACAGTGGTTAAAGCACAGCTGCCAGATTCCCTGTCAGCAGTGATGTCAAAAGTTCAGAAAGTAACAGCTGTCCATAACATTTAGAGAGGAGTTACTTCAGTGGTTTCTCAGGTAATGACGGGCAGGGTCCATCTCCCTGAACAGGATTCTAAAAAGCACCTGTCAGGGTGTCCTTCAAGGGGCCTGAGCATTAATCAGGAACTGCGAAAGAGTTCAGCCCTGTCCTTGAGCTGACACCAAAAAGCCACGTGTTTGGGGTGGGCTGCGTCTTAGTGGCCATACAGAAGCCTGGATTTCCCACTCAGAAGCACCCTTTTCTGGAAATAACTAATTCTCTAGAGTCAGATAGACCTGGATTCAACCACCCACTTGCCCTTCCCAAGACATGTGGTCTGGGATGATGTATGTGTCTTCTGAGCCCCAGTTTCCTCATGTACAGATTGGGAAGGTGAGCTATCCCTCATGATTGTTAGGACTTCCACAGAGTCGGTGCTCGGTGAATGGCAGGCACTGCTGTCGTCGCTCTCATCATTACCATCATCATCGTTGTTGTCATCATTTTGGGGGCAAGATACGAGGCCTGGAGTGTCAAGCTTATTCCCCACTTTGGGCCAGACCCTGATCAGGACGAGGGAGGCAGCTAAAATGGCTCAGCCAGAAGGCTGAAGATATTGGTGTCTGTAGAGAAGTGGGACTGAAAAAAGGCAGAACCTAAGGAATAATGAGATTTCTGTGGTTTCTGAGCTCTTTAGAAAACTCTGAACCTGCCCTGGTCAACAGCATCCACAGAAGTGAGTGGGCTGCAAAAGTGAACAAGTGTGTAAGGGAATGTGGCTGGCGGTCCACCATCCTGAGTTACTTTTCATCAGCATAGGCAGAAATGCAATCACCTCTATTACTCTCATTTTTTAGGTGTATGTACACAGTGTCCCAGGCTTCATATTTCCTCTCTAACTTCATCTCCCATTCTGTCCCTCATTCAGGCTATTCCAGCCACCACTGTCCTCTGTCTCTTCTTTGAATTCACCAAATGCGCATCCACCTCCTGCCCTTTGCTGTTTGCTCACGTTGTATAGCTCTCTCCTTAGATGTCACCCTATCTTACTATCTCACTTTATTCAAGTTTCTGTTCCAGTCTCATTTCTTCACAGAGGACATCTGTGACCCAAAAATGAGATGCTGCTTCTAACCTTTACCTTCTGCCCCTATGTTGTTTCATTTTTCCCCATAGCTCTCATTTCCTGATACACCATACATTGGTTTATTGTCTACCTCAACCTGTACAGATACCCCTGAACTCAGCAGTCAGGTGTACCACAGAGTCTGAGTTCCTCCTATTCAATCCCCCGCCCAGTGCAAGAATCCCAGCCACAGCGTCCCAGTCAGAGGGCCAGCCAGACTCTACAGGAACATTTTCAGACTAGAAGCTCACCACCTAACCCTGTTCCCTGTTTTACTGTTGGATAGTTTTGATGGCAAAGGAAATCTTCCCTTTATCTGCTTCTTTGAATATCTATTCAGTTCATCCAATTCTCTTATCTACAACCATACAGAACAGACCTAATTCCTTTTCTATCTGACTATCTACTTGAAAACGGTGAGCACCTCTCACCTCAGTATTTGCAGATTCATGCACTAATCTCTAGTTGCTTCAAAGGGTGCTGAGAAATCCCAAAAGACAGGGGCAGAACTGCTAAAAGTAAGTGTTTGTAGTAAAAAGAGTTCTAAACTTAGGGTCAGGATAGCTGAGTTTGAATCCCAGCTGTGTGACCTTAAACTAATCATTCAAATTCCCTGAGCCTTAGTCTTCTTCTCTATAAAATGGGTATGACAATAATTATTATGATTACTGTCATCATGAGGAGATATGATACTGACAACTAGAACATCAACAATATCAGGAGACGGCCGCCTGGAGGAATTGTAAAAGGTGAGACTAGATATGGTGCTCTTTCTGTCACCTGCCCCATCACTACCACCTCCACATCCTTAGGGTGATTCTGGCGGCTCTCCATGGCCAAGCAGTATTTTTTTTTTTTTACTTCAGTATCTGGAAGGAGAAAACAATGCACAGCCAGTATATATACGTGTATAGGATTCTTTGCCCATCTAAATAGGACAATGTTTGCAGTGTAACAGAAATGCATTTTCTTCTCACCACTGTCAGACTAAGTCAGCTTCCCATTTCACATCCTACAACTGATGCCAAATGTAGGTCACAATTATCAGGGCTGACAAGGAGGCTGCCTTCAGTCCTGACAGAGTTTGGTGGTTTAACCAAGGGGAAGGGAAAAGGCTGGGAGAAGAAGTTGAGATTAAAATGTGCATGTCTTTGTGCCAACTCCTTCAAAGGAAAGCAGAATTTTACTCACATGTGTAATGAAATAGACCTGGGTTGCTTTGTTGGGGTTAGTACCTTGTTTGCAAACAAAATGATTCATAAACTTAGAGAGCTCCATTCAAGTTTCAGAAAAGAAAAAGTACCCTCAAGTTGCCCCATGTCCCTAAATGAATTCACTCATATTTTGAGAGACTCAGTCAGGCTTGAGTGGTACAGTAGGTGTTTCCCGGTACTCACTGGCTTATGAATATTTAGAGGTAATAAATGTCAAATTAAGTGTTTAACGATCTTGTTTACATGTAAAAGTCCTTGAGAAGGGTCTGTTAAAGATGAAGCTGATGCCAATTTCAAAATGTCTTTCTTTTTCTCTTTGGGGACAAGAAAATGTCCTTTAATACAATGAAGATTTTGTTGCTACTTAGTCCTAAATTTTAACGGTGGTGTAAGTAGGTGTTTGAATTTGTTCTTTAGAGTTTTAGGGATTTTCAAAAAAAGTGTTTCCACTAACAGAAAAAGCTTCAGAAGGAAATTTCTCCCTACTTTAACACTTACCAGTTTTCTGGAATTAATACAGCTACAAAAATGGAATCCAATCAAGGTTGATGATTTGTCACAAAGAACCCTGGGGCTTTAGTACTGGACAGAGCTGGGTTTAAACCCTGTCTCTGGGGCTTATTAGCTGGGTAATCTTGGTCAATTCCTTCAACCTCTCTGAACTTCAACCTTTCATATCTTAAATCTACCTCATTGGGTAGCTGGACACTCCAATGGCATAAATTCAATTAGAAATAGGAGATAATAGGTGTAAAAGGAACAGACACACAGATACTCAATATATGCTTGTTTTAAAATTATAATTCCTAAATACATTCACTATGCAATATACTTTGTACATGGAGACTAAAACAGCAAACGAGGGAGTCTTCAGGCATTCAATAACATACGTTCTTATATCGATACAATGAGAGTTCAGGTGAAAGTTGCCAGGCTCCATCAGTTTAGCTAGTTAGTTGGTTACCACACCAGAGTTCATATCTATCCTAAGCTAAGAACCCACTGTTGTAGAGCAAAGAACCCTGAACTGGGAATCAGTCAACTTGATCTCAAGTTCTCTGCCATTATCTGGGTCAACTTGATGATATCGCTGCTCTCTGACTGCATTTTCCCTCTCTAGGCGCTGGGAGTGACAGTAACACTTAGCTGTTCATGTTGACACATGAATCAAATGAAAGCCACGCATAAGCCACAAAGTGTTACTATGTTAGTGGTCTACTAACGTGCAAAAAGAAAGTTACCCCAAAGCTTAGTGGCTTGAGGCAACAAAGTTTATCATCTGACAGTTTTTGTGGCTTAGCTGGGTCCTATGGCTTAGGGTCTCTCACAGGCCGCAGTACAAGGGAGGAGATACTGAGTCACATTGTGAACATACCTATTTTCCTCCATGAAAACGTTGGCTGTTTCTTTCTCACTCTTGGCTCAATTCATGTTGTCCTGATAGACTGAACCACCTAATTTAAGTCTTTTTTTTTTCTTACTTCACCATGGCTCACAAGAAGCCATGCAGTAAGAATAGATACAATACAATGAAAGGGTCCTGTGTGATAAAATACAAAAGAGGAATTTAAAAAATATATAAAGGCTAAGAGTCAAAAATTTAGGCTGGAGAAAAAACACAAATGTAAATGCTAAACAAATCTATAAGGATCCCTCAGATCTGTCTGGCTCTGAGCTTCTTGGAAGCCAAAACAAAAGGGGACACCCAGTGAGTTATGTAGTCTTAATCATCGGAGGAAGAAATAAAGGTGTTTCTCAGGAGAAAGAAAATATTTATTTCCTAACAGTTAAGACTTTTCTTTTTAATTCCTCATGAGGTACACTAAATGATGATTTGAGTAATGACTTTACCAACTTCCCTGCAGAAATGCAGAAAACAGTTTCATAGGGCAATTTTTGTATCGCTTCTCAGTAAAAGCCTAAGGCATAGCTTCCGATTGCAAAGAAAATACGATACAAATGCAAAGCTGCCTAATGGTTTAGCTTGACCCAGGAACAAGATCTAGGATGCTTGTGATGTCTAATAATTGGTTGTGAGTGCCCACAGGCTGTAGTGAGAAGAATTGTGAGCCCTTATCTGACCTCAACAGGAAAGAGTGTGGCAATCAATTAGTGATGTCTGACACAGGAACAGGATAAGAGGGATGGCACAGACTCCCTGTATATGGACCCTGGTGTGGGGCAGAACTCTTCCAATTTCTTTTGACTAGAGCCCACTGATGTGTCATAAGACATTCCAGCACAACCATTGTCACCGCTATCTTCTTCCCGGAATAAAAAGGACTCAGCAATAAAAAAGAATTAAGAAAGCAGAAATAACAACAACCAAAATAAGACAAATTACTTAGGTGATAACAAAATAATCAGTAAAAATGAAACTCAACAGTGATTGCAAATACTGTATTTTATCAAATCTAAAGTGCCACCAGACTCACCACTATTATATATACATTAACAGAGGAAAAAAAGTCCACTTACTAGATGTGGCACAATGCTTCTTTAATATCTGTATATCTTAGAAATAAGGCATATTGTGATTGGTAAAAGAATATCAGCAATTGAAAACCGTGTGCAATTCCAGAGGACATGGATATGCAGTGGGGACAAAGAACACTGTTTCAGAAACACCCTACGGGTCCCCTGCCCACCTGTGAGCTCTCAGTGTGCCAGAGCTGCAAGGGGAGGAGAAAGGCCCCAGCCATCAGTATGTCAAGATCTGTCTTGTTTATTTTTCCACTCAATCATTCAGTTAATACCTACTATGTGCATGGTCTGGTTGTAGGTACAGTCTCAAGGGGGTGTCATAAGGAAACGGGAGATTGAACACAGAAATTCTTATTCTTGAAGTCCTAGACTTCAAACTTCTTCCAAGAATTTCTTCTAAGACAAACTTCTAAGTTTGGTTAGTTTTGTTTCCCTGACCATATTATGTAAAAAGTAGGTTTTACAGAGGCAAAGAATTTATGCATAATTGCCTCAAAAAAACCTTTTTATATAGAGGTAGAGATAAAGGTTCATTATAGATACCTAGTACATGGTAGATAAAAAATTAGTGGAAGTGTGGCTTTCTCAGTCTCTGGATTCTCTGCAAGTTGTGATTAACCAAAGGCATGTGCCCTCCCCTGAGCAGGGTTAATTAGTTGGACACTTTACATGGAGACCTCCCAGCATGGGAGCTGCGCACCCTGTCCCCACCGTGCCTGACTCAAGCCCACCTGAGGCGGCAGAGAGTGAGTTCTCTTGCATTGGGACAAGTCCTCACTGATCCAAACACGGTGCCCTGAGCCAGCAGCAGTTCCAACAAAGTAGCCAGCATGCTGGAGCCTGCAAAGAGTAAGAGGAGCCAGCAATGGAAACCTGGGAATGTCCCTAAAATGTTCTCCCTGTTAAACGCTCTCCCAAGTATGTCCATTCTTTTTCCCATTATTTAAAAGTCCAAGGCAAGAAATTACATTCCCTGAAGATGACCTCCCAGAAAATGACCACCTAGAGAAGCAATCCACCTCCACTGCACCTACTCAGCCCTTACCCTGTGGCAGGCACTACGGTGGGTCCTCAGGGATGTTGTCACCCGGGCCCTTCGCCAAGGAAGCCTGTGGTCTGGCAGAGGAATCAGGAAGGGGACCAAGAATATGGGGGGAAAAATGTCACTGCAATTCACAGCATAAATTCACAGTGGTCATTATGGCTTTCTAATTGGGTGGGGCCTAACTTAATTTATATCACAATTCTCTCATTCCTAAACTGCTCCCTCGCCCTCACCGAGATAAGCAGAGGGGCATGAACCCAAATACCAAAAGTCCCCACCAATTTTTTATTTCTGCGAAGTGATTGGCCTGGAGTAAATGACTCATTGGTTGGCAGAACATATTATTGAATCTTTGGACATGGCAAGTGGGCCTCTTAGGGTGTGGGGGGGAGTGGGAGGGGGGAGAGGAGAGAGGGAGCTGGAAAAGCAGAAGAGCCTGAGGGGAAGGGGGCAGAGCAGCCTAGCCAAATAAACCCCTTCATTACCTCCAACCTGCAAGTTTGCTGTATGCACAGATGCCTGTGAGCGGTGGTTTAAGGGGAAATGTTCTGTTCCCATCTGCAGTAATACAGAAGCAAGACAGAATTAGCTGAATTTACTAAGCAGAAACAGAAACTTGGAGGCAGAAGCACTAAGAAAACTCTCTTCTCTCATTCTGTGGCTGTCTCTCTCACAACTCTCACTCACACACACACACACACACACACACACACACACACTCATCAGAGAAAGGGAAAGGATTGGGGTCACCCACTGCCCATGGATGAGGTTCAAGCCAACTTAAATTTAAAAGTCAAAGGATAGAGAAACTCAGCTGGCATCTTGGTCATGTATAAAACCAACTAGAATGCAGGCCAGGGTTAAAGGTGTTAAAGAAGAAGACAGGCAACATTCTTTGACCTTGCTGGAACAAAATGCTTTAGACTTGATTAAAGAAACTGCCTATTCACCCTGGACAGTGGGATGTGGATGTGTGGACAGGAGTAGTTAATCAGGCCAGCTCCAAAATCAAAGTCTTGTGCCCTGGGGAAAGCTGCTTGGATTTTCTAAACCACGGCCTCTCCTTCTGCAACATATGGGTGAGTGTGGTTCTCACCATTAGATGAGATCTCAAAGTATATGGCATAGAGTTAGTAATCTGTAAGGGTTAGTTCTTCTGCAGTACCAGCTGACTTCCCAGGGTTGGACGGAAGACCATTAGCCACCTGAAATAAGTTTCTCCCTACTGCTCACCTGGAAGGCAAGGACATCGAGTTGCCCTGGTGAGAAGTAGCTCTCAGAGCCTGCAGGTCCAGTGTCTGCCTTTGGGCATTTCTGTTTGGCCCTGATGTTATAAACCACTGTTTGTTTTCTCTGTCCAAGGTGTCTTGAGATGTATGACAGGCCTCTCCCCAGCAGTAGTTACCTGGGGTTTTCCTGGAGGTTGGGTGCGCGTCTCTTAGAGGAGCCTTCAAAGGCAACCAGGTTAAGTGCATGTCAAGTACATGGCCTTGTATTTTAAGCAACATCATGCCAAACAAACTGCTTCAAAGGCACTCAGGTATTTTAAGTTTGAAAGTAGCATTTCCACAGAAAGAAAGTCAATCCTACTTTTATAGATTATTACTGGTATTGTCATCATCATCATTATCATCCAACATGCATTAGTTTCCTAAAGTTGCCATAACACAGCACTATAAACTGAGTGGCTTAGAACAACAGAAATGTATTCTCTTACAGTTCTGGAAGCCAGACATCTCAAAGCAAGGCACTGGCAGGGTTGGTTCTGTTTTGGAGGCTCCAGGAGGAGAATCTGACCCATGACTCTCTTTTAGCCTCTGGTAGTTGCCAGTGATCTTTGTGTTCCTTAGCTTATAGGTATATCACTCCGACCTCTCCTTCCATCTTCACATAATATTTTCTTCTCTGTACCTCTGTGTCTGAATTTCCCTCTTCTTATAGGACACCAATCATTGGAGTATGGGCCACCATAATCCTATATGACCTCATTTCAACAAGATTACACCTGAAAAGACCCTAATTCCAGATCATGTCAATTTACAGGTTCTAGAGAGACATGAATTTGAGGGACAGGAAAGGGGGTGACAGTAGTCAACACAGAACACAGGGTAATACCTAGTTTGGAAGTTCCAGGTTTAGGGCAGACATTGGAGATGGTAGGTATAGAAAGCCACAAATCTCTGAGATCTTATGACCTGTGACGGTCACCTCTGTCTGCCCTGTCAGTTTTACTAAGTTCTCAAAGTCGCATTGTGAATTAATCGTTTAACTGGATCCAGGGCCAAGATTCTTGATCTCTATCCCATTTCCTTCTCCTACACCTCTACTGCATCTTATAGGATTAGAATATGCATTATTATTTATGTTTCACTATGTGAATTCTGTCTTCTCATTCAGGTTAGACGCTCTTACTCATAAATAGGAATAAAACAATTTGGAACTCATAGGCTTGGCATGAAGATTAAATGAGAAACTATACATAAGGAACAGCTGGAAACATTGTAAGTGTTCAATTAATGTCAGCCAACGTGATAACTGTGCCTATTCCATCTTCAGTTTCCTCCAGAATTCATAGCACAGAGCAAGATGCAGCCAATGGTCAATGAAACTGTATGATAACTCAAATTGCATTACTATTCTCCCTAATGCTGCCATTACTGAGGATGCCATCTCGTGCTATACTCAGGGTTGGGCTGTATCAATTCAGTAGCAATTTATTGAGCTGTTCCTATGCGTCGGGCACTCACCTAGGCATGGAGCATTGATACAAAGTGGGAAGACATAGTCCTTGGCATCAAAGAACTCAGAATCTTCTGTGTATTAATAGTGAGTTGCCATTCAAATCACAACATGGTGGATGCTGTGGAAGAAGGCAATGTACAGTGCTTTGATGGAACAGAAAATATGATGGATTCTGCCTGGGGTACAGTGAAGTTTTTACAGAAATTATCTTAGAATGGTGCCTCCAGGAGAAGTAGGCTGTTTGCTGCATGGAATAGCATCCCAGGCAGAGAAAATAGCAAAAGCAAAGGCATTCTGACATGAAAGTCCATGGTGAATTTGAGTTGGTATAGGTACTCTAATAAAAACAAACGAATAGTGTATATGTTGGGAGGAGATGAGGAGAGCAGTGGGAGTTAGAATGATTAAGCTGACACCTTTTGCAAAGGCTCCTGCCTGCTGCAGCATGACAAGGATGAAGGACACGTCCCATCTAGCTTGCACTCCCAGGCCCACCACTTACCGGTAGGGCTCTTCAAGCAACTTGACCTCCTTAAGTCTCCATTCCCATCTGTAAGGTAGGGTAATAAAGTCTCCCACACAGTGTTGCTATAAGATTAAATAAGATAATGAAAATAAAGCTTTAACTCCAACACAAAAACAGTCACTACTGGTATTTTAAAAAATGAACTTTCATTTTTTGAGCAAACACTGATCAATTGCCCAAGGTGCTGACTTTTTTTCACCAGACAATAGGAAGTCTTTGGAGATTTCAGGCAAGAAATTAGTAAGACTGGTAATAGAAGAACACCAGAGGCAGCCAGAGGTTGAGAGGAGAGGCAAGATGGTGTCAGACTAAACTAGGACACTGGCAAGGAAGCTGGGGAAGCTGGGATGGATAGAATAGATAGCAACAAAATAGAACTGACGGGACTCAGTAACTGACTGAATATGAGGTACAGACCTAGGCTGGTCTCTCATTTCTGAATTGGGAGACTAAGTATCATTTATGAAAGCACAAAAGTCAAGAGGAAAAGAAAGTTCTGGAAGGGTAAGTTCACTTTTGAGTATCTCGATATTAAGGGGTCTATGGAATGATGGACAAAGATGCCCAGCTGTATGGTGACTCCAGAGGTAGAGGCAACAGTGTCACCAGCACACGGATGTCAGCTCATGCCCTGGCACGGGAGTGCACCCCCACCGTGAGTGTACAGAGAGAAAAACGCAGGCAGGAAACTCAGCCTGGGGAACCCTAACACTTAAGAGATGAGACAAAGTAGTGCCAGCAGTGGACAGCACAGTGACAGTCACCTCTGACACGGCCACTTAGAGCCTGCCTGCCTCTCATTGTGTATCAGAGCTGAAAGGACAGTCAGACATCCTCTAAGTCAACCTCTTCATGAACAGATAAGGAAACAAGAAATGTGACTCGCCCAAGGTAACACAGCTCAACAGAACTTGTTGCCGGGACTAGAACTGAAGCCACCTGGACTTCCGTCCAGGGCTCCCTCCACCGCTCTGGCTGCTGGGTTTGTCTAGAAGCAGAGTTCTCTCCCAACTAGGCTGACCTTCTTCCCTACTCTGAAGCAGCCTTATTTCTCTCTGTCTGGAGGAATGACCTGGTGACAGATTCCAGTCAGCTAATGAACCAGCAGCAGTTGTCTGCCGCGACTTCTTAATTCTCCCCAAATGTGAGTTCTCAACACGTGGCCACCGCTTCAGGCAAAACACACATTGCACTCCCAGCAAGATGCCCAGAAACCAGGCGGAGACTGATGGGGGCTCCTGGTGTGCAATCTGTGGCTCTGTACTTGAGTCGAATCTGGAGGTTATGATTAGAAACCAGAATAAACAGGCTAATCAGTATTTCTTTCTGATGCATGGAAAGTCAAGACTGTCAAAGAGCCCTGGCCCTCTGAAGACTCCTGAGGGCCCTAAGCAGCAGCAAGCGGCCAGTATACGCCAACAGGGAATTCACAGAGACTCTGCTCTGGCTATGCATTCCTGACACGGAGGTTGGAAAGCCAAGGGAAACCTGTATAGGGCACTTAGCTGCTAATGCAAGGCATTGTACTACGCTAAACAAGCATTGGGGGATAAAGATGTGAGGAGACAAACCCTCTGCCGAAACGGCATGCTGCAAGTGTTGAGCGCATGCTTGGATGAATGCAGTACCTCTAGCCCCCACCGTCCTGACGTACGTAGCCAATGGATGTGACTTCTCCATTCCAACATCTCAAAAGTGGGCTTGTGATTCCTATTCCCCGACCACAATCCTGCTCCTCCAGAGGGCTCCCACATGTCGCCGAATGGACAAGCCCTCAGTCCAGGGCCTCAGGCCACACCATTGGAGCTATCCTTGGTCCCTTTCTTTCTCTCATTCCTCATACTCTCCCTCCGCCAACAAGTGCTATTGATTCTCTCTTCAGCGTGCACCCTGAATCTGCTCACCTCTCACCTCCTCCATCACTGCCAACCTCCATGGAGCCACCATCAGCTCTTTCTTGTGTTGGACCAAGAGCCTCCTAGCTAGTCAGCCTGGTTCCACTCTCCCCATCGGCCCGTGGTCTGCTCTCCATCTAGCTGCTAGAGTGGGGCTTCTGAAACCTAACCAGATGATGACACGTCCTGCTTTCCATCCTTCAAAGGCTCTGCATTGCTGTTCCCTCTGCACAGAACAATCACCAGATATTTAGATGGCTTCCTCCCTCGATTCATCTAGGTCTCTGCCCTTGCCACCTCCTCAGAGAGGCCTTCCCTGACCACCCTATCTAAAATAGCTCCTGACACTCTCCATCCCCTATCCTACCTGATTTTTTCCCTGAGTATTTGTCTCTACCAGATTGTATATTTTTCTGTTACACATTTTTCCTATTACATATTTATATTTTTTATATTATGTATTCATCTATGTTTCTATTATATATTCATCTACTCATCCCCCCTTCACTGAAATTTAAGCTCTCCAAGGGCAGGAGCTCTTTCTATCTCATGCACCACACTATCTCCATCATCTAAATAAAACCTGTCACACAGTAAATGCTCAATAAACAGCTGTTGGGGGGGAGGAGTGGAGGGTAAACAGCTGTTGGGGGGGAGGAGTGGAGGGAGGGAGAAAGGCGGTAAAAAAATACATTTATTGAGATCATTTAACCCTCACAGTAGTCCTAGGAAGAAGGCAGGGCGAGTTCTCTTCCTCCTGTGCCTCTCCTCTCAGAACCTAGGAGAATTAAGCAAGGCACACCCAGGAGGCGCTTTATAACTACCTTTTAATTGATCAACATGTAATCGCTATTCTTCACTCTGCCAGTCATCTTTAATTTTTAGAAAACTTTATAGAGCCAGATTCAATTTGTATTATTTCAGGGAGTACTGGGTACCCCTTTTTAAGCAGTATTATGTTGACTGCTTGCTTATCATTATCCCTTAATTACCTGTCTACAAATGTTTCGTATTTAAGAAGTAGTTCCACATTGCTATCCTATGATGTTCAAAACAACCCTGGAGGGGAAAAAGGGGAAGTCCCATTTTTCAGTTGAAATCATTATGGTTCAGAGAGGGTCAGTGCTTAGCAAAAAGTCTCACAGCAAGTCATTAATAAAACCTGAATTGGAGTCCAGGTGTCCTGTCCCCGGAATCACAGTTCTATTGTTAGAAATAACTGAGTCATCACATCAGAAGGTAACATGATGTCCCCTAAGTGTGTTGTCTTCTGCCTCCAAATGCCTTTTTGCTAGGATGGTTTACTGGGGAAGGAGGCTTTAAACCAGTTTAACCTGTGATTGCTGGACAGTAGGAAATAATTGTCTCTAACAATGGTAGGACCAGAAAGTAGGCACCTATGTGTCACTTTCCAAGGACTAATTTTTTTTTAACCATTACAGAAGTCATTGCCAAGGACAATTTACTTTCTATTAGCAAAATGGAACCTGATATTATTCAAAACTGCTATTAATCATAGGATGGAGCGGTCCCCCTACTTCACCCTATCAGAAATGGGAGAAGACTGCTCTCTGAGTTAATGATGTGCACTTCCAACTACACCCTGGGCAAAAAGACAATAAAGAAAAAATTAATTAAAATAATGAAATGCCCTGTAATTAATGGGACTGTTGTTATTTCTGTGGGAGACATTATCCCTTCTTCTGAATCTCCAAAGAGGATTTAGCAACAGCATTTATGCTAGAATATTGAACAATGAATTCTAGGATTTTAATTGTCAGGAAAATTATCATAGTCATGCTCAGATTTATGTCCCTTTTTTTTTTTTTGCTAAAACAACATAATACGGAATTCTCTGATTTTTTAAATAACATATGAATATAGCATTGCTTTTAGAAATGTATTATTCTTATGTGGAATAGTCTTGCCCCATGCCCTCAATCTCTTTTTTGCTATCAGATGAATTAAATTCCTGCTGTCTCAGTGTCAGAAATTTTGAGCTGGTAGGGCCCTTGGAGACCATCTAGTTGAAACTGCTTAGTTTCCAGATGTGAAAGCAAAGATTCAGAGGGGTTCAGGGTTGCCTTGGTTTCCTGTTTTATCAAAGGAAGAGTCCCCTCTCATCTCCCTTCTCAACTTCTCCGCCATAGGGTAGGGCTGCCACAACTCCAAAGGAAAAGATGTTGCAGGAGGAAGCAACAGTCATGAGCTCAAATGATCAATATTCACACACGTACGACCATTGCTTTCCCTTCATTGCTCTGACATTTCAAGGCATGTTGGCAGAAATGAGAGCAAGAGGACATAAAGACGGAGGTAGCCATTTCTCCCAAGGGGGAATGTTGATGCACTGATACAATCAAAATGATTTTTTTAATTAAAAAAAGAAAGGAAACTTCGGGGCAAGAATCCATAAGAGGAATGATGGAAAACAAATGTCTTCAAAATATTTCCTGTGCACCAGGCTCTGTTGCAAGAACCTAAGAATACAACCCCGAAGGCCAGTAGTATTATCGTCTCCACCTACAGGTGAGGAAACTGAGGCGAGGAGGGGTACAATTCCCTTGCCCAAGGATCCAAACTAGGGAGTCACAAGAATGGGAACTGACCACATGCAACTTTGTATTGGAGGTGATATTTTTAAGCATGACCCTACTACCATCTCTTGTTGTCAGTCGGGGTCCAGTCCATCCCATCCCCTAGAAGCAGCCACTGTCTCCAGCAGAAGGAACACACTCAGAGCCTGAGAGATGCTGAATGCCCCTGACTAGCTCGTCTTCCAATTTCCTGGGGCTTGGGTCCCACTTGCTCAGGGCTTTTTCTGAACAGGACATTTGCAATAGGCAGTTTCTCCAGGTGCCAGTTGGAGCCTCAGAGCTAAAGGTGGGGTGCAGTAGACATCTACCATAGAGAGATCTGGAAATGTAGATATACTAATCTAGACATACAGATATAGAGAAACAGTAGTTAGATATCTAGAGAAAAGGAGGAAATGGTCCTACATTTTCTGAGTTTCTGGTATGCTCCAGATGCCTTCCATACCCTATGTTATGTCACCCTCATCGACCAGATGAGAACCTCTGAGGCTCAGAGAAATGACTGCCCCCCACAAGGTTATGCAGCTACCCAGTGGCCAGCCATCATTTTTTTTCCTGCATCTAACTGGCTCCACAGTCCTTGCTCTTAATTGCTATATTGTATTGCCACTCAGGTCTTGTTTTTCACGGAGTTTATTGTCAATTATGTGTTGAGGGCATAGGACGCTGTGCAGGGCACAAGAGATGCTAAAGGACCAGGTTTAAAGAAGCCATACTGAGCCAGGCACGGGTCACTGGGGATCCCAGAAAGAAACTCAACCACTTTGGGTAGCCCCAAGGCCAGCCAGCGCCCAGGGTAATTTCCATGGCACCAAGTTCCTCCATGTAGCACTGTGCAAAGTTGTAATTGTCAAGTTAAGCCTGCGTGAGGCCTAGACTCCTCATGGAGTACACCATTCTTCTCACACAACTCTCCCCACCTCTCTCGCCCCACCATGGGGAAAATTATAATCATTAATCTCAATGAAGAGAAATATCAGACTTTGATTTCCTTCCCATGGGTCCCCATTATTCATACTTTAAATATTTGGTAGAGCTAAGATGACAAGTGTAGAAATAATTCCCCAGGAAAAGAAAGAGCCAGGACTGATGGGTACTGTTTTCTCTTGGCTAGGAGGCCATGCTTGAAATATTACCCACCTGTCGCTTTGCACCTTCAAGGTATAACAGAGACTTGACTCTACCACTTTCCAAAAAGTGAGCTAATTCCTTGCCATAGACCTTTGTGGGGGGTGGCAGGGGGACACGCCTTTGCTGACACATCCTTCCCCCAAACCACCTTTTCCCACCATCTCTTTCTCGTAAACTACCCCCAGGTCCTTTAAGGACCAGCTCCAGATCCACTCTCTGACAACCTCCAGCCGGAGGAACACACCAAATGGACATCCTATGTCCACAGGAGGTCTATGAACTCCTCTGGAATCCTGACCCATGTTGTTCTCCCCCAAATGTCTGGGACTTCGATGGTAAGAACTGGCTCCTCCTCATGGTGCCACTGGGCCCCGTCACAGCCGTCCTATCCTGACGGTACAGGAGGACTCTCATAGCCAAAGGCACTTCAGGTACAACTCGCAGGATTAAAAGAAAAATGAAGTACAACAAAATGAAATCAAAGACATTCCTCTCGGCCCCATGTTAGGTTGAAGGCCTACCTCTCCCTGGTTAGCCACAGCATCTTGTATTTTTGGTTGGGGGACTTTGTAGAAACATGGTACAACAGAATCATTTATGGTTATTTCACTGGACTCCACCTGGTGCAAATAAAGTGAAAGCATCCAAGCTGGCTCGGAGCAGGCCTGGCAATGGCAATGAATTCCTAAGGGATCCAAGACATGCCAAGAGTGAGTGTGCTTGTCATGTCAGGGACAGTCACTCAGGGGACATCAGATGGCCTTTCTCTGTGCCCCAGCATCCCCCTTCATAAAATGGACATGCGATCACACACACACCCCCAAAGAGTTGGTGTCGAATTTTAAAAAATAGTATGTGGGAAAAACACCTTTATGAAGGGCAGAAATGAGGCTCCAGGAAGCTCAAACTAGTATTCACCAAGCATCCCCTCTGACTCAGGCATTAGCTCAGTGTTTCTACTTATAATTAAATGGAAAATCACTCACTTACCCAACAGACCTATAAGGTCAGTTGTTTTTTTCTTCCCATCTCCCAGAAGTGGAAACTGAGACCCACTTACAAAGCCAGGAGTTTTAATCTGGGTCTTCTGTCTCCACAGAACGTATTCCCTGACACTGTGATACTTCCAATGAGAGTATTTCCATTTTAGAGAAATGTTTCCTGGATAATGAGAGGGGCAAGAGTACATCAAACCTTTGCTACCCCAGAGACAGCAGCCTAGACAGAGAACTAGGCACACAGCGTAAAAGGCAGCAGAGGGTGCAGGTCAGTGTGCGGCTTCTAGGTGCACTTGTACCTCACCATCTGGGAAGCTTCTGAACAAGTAATTTAGCCAGCCCAAAGTCTCCTCATCCGTAAGTGATGATAGAATATCCACCTCCAACAATATGGGGGAGAATTAAGTGTGTCGACCCATTCACTTCAGCAGCGAGCACACAGTGAATACTAGTATCAGCTCTCCTTAAAAATATTAACTATCATTTGCTTAGAATACATGACAGTCCCCCCAAAAAGGAATTGAGAGCTACAGTGCAAATGGGAAACAAAAGAAGGGGCAGCTGTCTCAAACCTGGATATCTATATTGTTTGCAGGGCAAAGGGGCAAACATTGAACCAATCCCTAACATGAGTAAGACAGCCTATAATGAGTCAGGTCCACTTCACTTGGGGCTCTGCTTCAGATTGATTTAATTGATTTATGGTATTTGGTTTGCAGAGGGCTTCTGGTCACCATCGGAAATACTTTATTCAATCAGAGCTGCTGATAGGGGTGGGCGCAAGTGGAGAGTTGATGGAGGATGGAGGTGCCAAAGAGGAGCAATAATAGAAAAAAATACTACTAGGAAATGATTTCAAGTTTATATTGCACATTTATAGCCAGTCATTTGACCCTTGAAACAGTGTGTGGAGCTGGGTAAGACAGGTGACTTCATACAGTTTACAAATGGAGAAATCGGTGCCCTGAGGAATGAGGGAAGTAGAAAAGGAAGTTGGCAATTATCGAGCAACTACTGGGTAGCGTAATTTGCCAGTGTGTCAGCAGCTAGGCACTAGAGGTAGAGAGCTAACTAAGCTATGTTTCCTTACCCTCGAGTAACCTGTCCTTAGTCTGACAGGAAGCCCTGACTGAAGATGGTCATTTCAACACAAAATAGTAAGTATGTTGAGAAAGGAAGGCATAATACAAGTCAGGGTAAACAAGGGAGCCTCAAAGAGGAGGTGATAGATAAATTGTTGTAAAACCTGCATAAGAGTTGCCAGGTGAAGAGAGGAGGGAAGAGGTTTTCCAGGCAGAGGAAACAGGGTAATGAAAGGGGAGGCGGGAGTTACTGTACAATATAGAGGATGAGAACCAGTTCTAGGTCTCTGGAGTGTAGGGTTGAGGCAGGTCAGGGAGAGGTGGACCGTGCCCTGAACAGATGGAGGGAGTCAGGCTCAGGTCACCTAAGGCCCTACGGGGCATCCTAAAGAGGTGAGAGGGTTTCCTGTAGGTGGTGCGCCACCGCAGGAGAGTTTAAGCAGAGCGATGGCACAATCGATTTGTGGTTTTTGAAAGATCATTCCAGCAGCTGAGTGGATGATGAAAAAGGGGCAAGGAAAGGCATTTAAGGCTGGAGGCAGAGAATCAGTATGGTGGCTATTGCAGTGGCCCCGGGGAGAACAGAGGATAAAGTCTGAACTAGGACAGTGGCAGGAGATAAACAGAAAGGGAAGAATTTTGAGAAGGTGGGGTCAGCAGGACTTGGTGACTGCCTGGATGTAGGGAGGGGCTCAACAGAACTCATTCATCTCAGGCTTCCCACTGTGACTTCCCGACAATGTCACCTTGGAAGGCAGCAATTAGATGGAAGATTGAAAAGATAACGGGTACAGATTTCACACACTAAATCTCTAAGGACTCAGAAAGTGACAGAGGTGCAAGATGCTAAATGCTGCTTATTTTTCGGATTTCGGTATCTAAAAGACTGTTGGTGGATGCTTCAAAGCTCCATGTAAGAATATCCACTCAGAGATGTACAGACTCCATAAATTCCTAGTCAATTTCTTCAGACATGGGGCACAATTTTTAAATATGGGGGAAAAACAGGTGAAGGGAGAATGACATTTTATCCCAATCATTTTAGAAACAACCTGACTTTGCTGATGGGAAAATAGACCTTGAAAAAGTGCAATTCATCAATACAGCAGAGGTCAAACTCCAGTAAATAAAAGAAAATTGCTATAATTGCTGATAAAATGCAGCTTTTGTCATTTCATTTATGCATTTCAATTGCAATTAGATTAACAAGGATTTCAAGGGGGAGAAATTTCCATTGCAAACTACTTTTCAGATTGAACAAGCAAGGAGTTTCAGAAATAGCTCAGAATCTACAATCATGGGCCCAGAGGGACAGCCAGGGCCAGGTCTTCTACTCTATAATCCTCAAGTCCCATCTCTAGTGAAGTGCCTATATTTGCAGCCCTGATTCCTCTGCCATCTGGGGAGTTAGGGGAACAGTCCAGTCGGGGTGTAAGCCGTAAGGGGGTGCACTGTCTGTAAAGAATTTAAGGTGCTCATAAAACCAAAAGTCAGACTGCTTTTTTATCATCCCCATGTTCTAGCAATTCTAAACAATATCAGTGATAAAATACTCCCCCCGGGGGGGTTCTCTCTCCTCCCATCATATTGTTTAGTAAAAAACTGACAATAATGAATTTTTAGTCTAACTACAGGGCTCCAGTGTTTAATGATGGACACTATTCACTCGTTTCTTCATGCACTCATCAAGCATGTGCATCCCACCTAACGATCATACTCTCCTGTGAGGTTGGTGCTATGGATCCAGCTTTATAGCGGGAATTGTGAGGTTCAGAGAAGTAAAGAAACTTGCCCAAAGAAATCGAAATCATTGGTAAAAAAAAATCAGAACTGGAATCTAAGGCTGTCTTAACAAAGGGTGCAGTTTTCCTGACAATAGTTGACCCAAGGTACCATTAGTCTTTTTCTGGAGGCAGATCCCTGTCTCTCAGTCAACAGGTTCCAGTTGATTCCCCTCAGGCTTCCTTCAGGAGAAGTCAGCCTTCGGGGTAGGTGGAAGTTGAGGAGGGGGTGTTGTTTAATATCCCAAATATAAGTGGGACTTATAAAATGTAAGACCTTTTTTTTAAACCTAACAGTCCCCTCAAATTAATATTTCTATCTTGACACTTACTTAATGGTAACAAAATACCTCTATGCCAATGGGAAGAAAGAAGGGCAAAGGAGGAAAGGAGGGATAGGAAAGTCATTTTCTAAATGTATTGAGATACACAGACCTGACTCTCATTTCTAAAAACTTCCAGAAGTCAGACAAAGATAAGGGTCAGACAGAAAAAAACTATTCATGGAAATATGGTAAACTCAGCTGCAACATTCCCAGAGCATCGACACCAAAGGGCTAGAAACACAGTTGTGACTGAGTTAGACTCCAGCTTGCAGAGCTCATGTGAAGGGCTTCTCCTGCCTCTTTCACCATTAGGGATGATGTGCACATGGGTAAATCCCTTGTTCTCCAAAAAAATAACTAAATATTCATTAAAGACACCAAAAATGATGACAAAATTCTTTTTAAAAATTAGCTGCAACAATCAACCTCATAATCACTGTAATAACATATAAATTTAACAAAGCATCATTAAGAATCACTCTTGTACACGTGGGCATTCATAAGGTAGGTTATGTGCAATTGCTGGCGCACCAGCTGTTCACAGCCTCTAACTCTCATACTTGTAGAAGAGTATGGATGCCAGTGAGTGAGATGTATGAGAAAGCACGGCGCTCTGGGCAAAGCAGTGTGGATTCCCAGAGGCTGATGGGATTGCTTCCAGTTAAAGAGCTAGGGCAGAATTCCCAGCACTCGTGCCTTTAATATGGGTCTTGATAGAATTTTGACAAGCGTAGCTAGGAGATGAAGAACAGGGTTTCAGGTTAAAGGAATAGCCTGACTAGCAGCACAGTAGTGAGGAAAACTCAGCATAAGGCCCCACAGCTAGACCCGCAAAACCAAACAAATCTGTAACAGAATTAGGAATTTAGCTGATATGAGTCTGGGGCCTTTATGCCAACGTGCCTTAATCATAGCAGTCTCCACAACATAGAAACTTCTTCCACCTTAAGCCAGAGCAAACTCAAATACACCATCTGTTGAGCCATGCTCATTGGCAGAATGTCATTCTCATTGAAAGGCATTTACTATTAAGTCCATATTGAAGGTATGAAAATGGGGGTTCAAAGCAGTCAAGATACAATAACTAGAAATGATGCAGCTGTAACAAGTGCCCAGGTTAATCAGACTTAGAAGGCTGTGGCCCTTGCATTGCACTAGATCGCCTCAAAGGCTCCCTCTAAGTAGTCAGTTTTCTGGGTCCTGCCAGCCACCTTCACAGTAGTGGCAGGAACGCAGCACCCAAGGCTGGCTGTGACCTTCCCTGACCAGAATCTGAGGCCCTTATGCAACTAAAATCAAGGTATTCAAGAATGACCTCCTCAAGTCCTCTTCTCCCTGTCACCAAGGACAGCTTGCTGTTTTGTACCCAGGACACTTAAATGCAGATGATGAAAGTAATGCCCATCTTATAAGGTTATCATTAGGTTTCAATAACATATGAATGTACTTACTGCTGTTTCTTACACATAGCAAGTGTTCAATAATTAGTTGGAATTATTCATTCATTTAACAAAATCATAAACAAGATGCTACCCAAGCAATAATGTCAGCAGAAATGGTAGAGTGGGGAACTCCAAAAGCCCATCCCTCTACCAAAGCAGTGAATAACTGTATCCCAACTCAGGAATGTCCAGTTTTTGACAAAAATCATGTCATTAAACAAACAAGAAAGCAGGTCCCATCCCTGAGCCTTTGCTCACTTTAGCCTTACAGATTCTGAATACTGCCTGCAAGAGAGACCTTGAAAAGCTCTGCCCAAAACTAGATCTTTAGCCCGAATTTCAATAATTAAAGTAAACTGAATTATTAAAAACTAAACAAAGCAAAAAAAAAAAACATGGCCCATACTCAGGAAAAAAGTTAATGAAAACCATCCCTGAAGTAGACCAGACATTGTACTTATTAAGAGAAGACTTTAAATCAACTATTTAAATATGTTCAAATTGCTAAAAGAAACCATAGAAAAGAACTAAAGAAAACATTGTCTCACCAAGTAGAAAATACCAATAAAGAGACAAAAAGTATAAAAAGTAATCAAGGAAAAATCATCACATTGTGTGCCTTAAACTTAGAAGATGATGTACATTAGTTGTATCTCAATAAAGCTAGAAAGAAAAGATGCTTAATATCATTAGTCATTAGGTAAATATAAGGCAAAAGTACAGTAAGATACCACTGCACACCCACTAGGATGGTTATGATCTGTACTAATGGAAAATAACAAGTGTTGGGTGGATGTGATGGAATTTGGAGCTTCATACATTTCTGGGACTGTAGAATGGCACAGCCTTTGGAAAACAAGTAGATGGTTCATTAAAAAATTTAACATAGAATGATCACAGGATCCAGCAGTTCCCCTCCTAGGTATATACCCAAGAGAATTGAAAATAGGTGTTGAATCAAAAACATGCATGCAAATGTTCATGGCATCATTATTCATAATAGCGAAAAGGTGGGAACTACCCAAAGTTCCATTATCTGATAAATGGATAAACAAATGTGGTATGTCCATAAAATGGAATAGAATTCACCCATAAAAAGGAATGAAGCAGTGCTACATTGTACAATATAGATAACCCTTGAACACATGATTCTGAGCAAAAGCCAACACAAAAGAAAACATATCATATGACTCCACTTAAATGAGATGTTCTGAATCCATGAATCAGAAAGCAGATGAGTCACGGAGGCCTGGGGGGCATGGGACAATGAGAAATGACTGCTTAACATGGGTTTCTTTTTGTTGTGATATGAATGTTCCAGAATTAAGATAGTTGTGATTGTTGGACAACGCACTAAAGCTGCTGAATTGTACACTTTAAATTGGTTAAAATGGTGAGAAAAAAATGGATTGGCTAGGGGAGGAGGTGAGAGATGCTATCCTCAAGGAATAGCCAGAGTAGTTGTGTGTACATCAAAACAAGGGTGTGATGTGTATATAAAAACAAATAAAACACCCAAAAATTCATCAATCAAAATCAGTGAGGGAAGTGAGAGGCAAATAAAATATCAAACTACAATATTAGAAGTGTGTGAACATTTCAAAATATGAAGAACAAAATTAAAAAGCAAAGCACAGACTAAGAGAAATCAACAAACAGGACAGATGGTTGTGAGTGTGTGTGTACATGTGTAATGTACTCACAAGTGTTTAAGAACCATGCAAAAGGTATAAAACCATGAACAGAACAAGAAGTACAAGTAACCCCAAGATTTGCAAAAAACATTCAGGCTTGCTAGCAATTAAAGGCAAATTAAAACGTGCTAGCCTTGCTAGCAATTAAAGACAAATTATTTAAAAAGAGAAGCCAGTTTTAGTCCATCAGACTATTTCAACAATAATACTCAATGCTGCAATAGTGCAACAAGGTAGGCATCATAATGTATTGCTTGTATAACTCTATAAACAGTTATAATCCAGAAAGAAATTTATCCACAGGTATCTCAAGGCCTTAAAAATATTAAAACTCTAAGAGTCCATAGCTTTTAAAAAATGAGAAATAAAGACATGGACTCATAAACAAGGATTTTTTATTGGAATTTTAGAATTTTTAAGTAAAGTATTTATGCTCATTGAAAAACATTTCAAATAATAGTAAGTATAAAAAAAAGAGCAAAGCAATCAATGAAAATCTTGCCATCTAGTAATAACCATCTTTAAAATAAGGTGACCACCTTCCAGATACATTCCCAAACCTGTATGCAGGAAGATGGATAGGTGAGGCTGGTTGGTAAGTACTTGGATAGATGGAAATAATTTTATAAAATAGTCTCATGTAATACTATTCAGAGCACAACACACCATTCTACTTTTACTTAATTTACATAAAAAAAGAAATTGAAGGGAAACTAGGGGATTATTAAATCTTAGACAGCTGTTTCTTCACCACAAGAGATTTCATTTATGACACAGTACGTTTAAAATACTGTATTAGTTTCCTAGGACTGCTGTAACAAAGTACCACCGGTTAGGTGGTACAACAGAAATTGTCTCAGATCTGGAGGCAAGAAGTCTGAAATTAAAGTGTTGGCAGGGCCATTCTCCCTCTGCAGGCACCAGGGAAGGGATGGTCCAGGCCTCACTCATAGTTTCTGGTAGCCTCAGGTATGTCTTTACTTGTAGACAGCCATCTCCTTTGTGTCTGCATGTCTCTGTGTCCAAATTTTCCCCTGTTTATAAGGACAGCAATCATTCTGCATTAGGGTCCATCCACCCTAATGACCTCATTTTAATTTGATTACCTCTGAAAAGACCCTATCTTGAAATAAGGTCACATTCTGAGGTACTCCCATGTATCTATTTAGGGGGACACAACTCAACCCGTAAGAAAAATGTAAATAAAATAAATCTTTAAGAAAAAATATTCTGAAAATATCGTAAGTTTGACTCATATTTTTTAACTCCATGGCCTAATTTTAGACAGTACTGGTTGACCATTTGCTATGAAATTTGAGAAAATTAGGACTTTCATAATAATTCCTCCTCCCCTGCTTTATTTCTCCATCTTTGGATGTAATTTCATTTTGTCAACATTCATAATATTTAAATTCTGTTGTGTAACTATAATTCCTGTCATTGTTTAGTCTTGGTTTTATTTTTGCTTTATTTAAACTGATTCAATGCTAACCTATAGCCCTTTACCAAACATCTCCATTCTAGAATTATGTTCATTGATCCATCATATGAGGGCTGAATGTCATTAAGCAGATTTTTTTCTTTTTTTAATACAGAGTTCATATTTATAATCTTTGAGTTCCTAAATATTTGAAAATTGAGTATTCCTCTATTGCACTTACAAAACTGTTATTGTGTAACACAGTTTGGCTGGATTATAACCATCATGGGTCACACTTTTCTCACAGATATTTCTCCACCATCTTCTGGCTTAGAGGGTGGCACTAGCTTTTCTGCTGGATCTTCTCTATTCATGCCACTGAAAAACCAAGTATTTTCTCAGGAAATATTCATGGATGTTGAGTCCCTATGTTTACTTTTGAATATCTACCTTTTGCCTTTATACTTCCACAATAATTTAGTCACATATAATCATGTTTAGTCCATCTGTCATTCCCTCAGCTCTTTAGGTATTGCTCTATTACTTGAACATCTTTGTGGAGAAATTTGAGGTCAGTTTGATTTCTTTCCTTGAAAGTGACTTGTTTTCCTCTGTTTAGATGCCAGAGGGATTATTTCTTCATTATTCCAGGTTAGTAGTAACAAGATATTCTCATTTGTTTGTTATTCTGATTCAGTTTTTTAGGAATATGGTATGCCCCTTCTGTCATTAGATAACAGATGAAATGTATGTCTATCCACTCACTGGGTTCTCTTCAGCAGAGACACCAATTATCCTTATTTTTGAATCAGCTTTGTCCTTCACGTGTTTTAACTTCTTTCTACCTGCCTCCATCTCTGCCCTTTTCCTTAGCTTTCACTGTTACTGCAACACATCTTTTCTTTGTGTCAGAAATACAATTTTCAGCTGTCTGATTTAGTGCTTTGGTTTATGATTTATGATTTCTGTAATATTGGAGTTCACATCCCCAATTTTCTTGGCATTGTGAACTCTCATTTAATCTCATTGTGTTGAGTTGTCATTTAATTTCTCATTGTTGAGCCCTTGGGGCCTTGGATTCAGATTCTTGTTATGTTCCTCTATATTTGCAAAATACACAGTGGAAGTTTTCTTTCATCCTTGAGATATGTTTTCTTTCAGGATGGGTTTTTCATTTGTCTTTTGCAGGCAACAGTCTTTCTTTTACCTGCTTGTCTTTTTCTTTCTTCCCAGGTGGGGTGGGAACGATGTTTGCTTAGTCGCTACATGGTTTCTTTTCATCTTCCTCAGGCTGAGGAGACCTATTTCTTTCTGTTTCTAGGCAGTGTGGTTAGATTTCCCTAAACTGCCTTCCATCACATCTGGTAGCTCTTCCTTTTGCAGCTCTGCATCAATAGCTGTGGCACTGCAACACTAAGCAGTTTTTGGTGCTCAGGCAGTGCTTGCTAACATGTTTCACAGCATAAACATAATACCCTAGAAAAATGGGCAGGCTGCCTGCATTGGCTTTAATCCTAAAATCCAGGTACTAATGAACTAAGGATATGAGGCTTTCCTCTGGACCGCGTACCCACATTCTTTCTCTGCTTCTCTCCAGATGTGACTAGTGAGAAGCCAGCATTTTGCTCAGTCCCCTCCTCCCCCCACTCTGGCTTCTGACTTGGTGGGGTCGGGCTAGAAACCATACCGACAGGGTTGGAAGCTTTCCTTGAAGCTGATGGCATGAAGTTGGAATTCGTTTTCTTATTTGGTGCTCCTGAGGATTTGGTGGTGGTGGACTGGATGGCAAGGGGGTAAGGAAGCAGGTTTTTATCATCTGTTGTTCATTTCGTGAGAACCAGGGGAGAGCAGCTGTTCAACTGCCTTCATTTTGCCTCCTTTGATAGAAATTCTGTGTAAGTACTTGTGTAAGTGAGAATCTAAGTGTCCAATAACAGAAGGGAGATAATTAATCCTTGCAAGTAATCCAATAAGTAATCCTTTTAATAAATATTAAATAGTCATTAAATGTATTTTTGAAATTATATGAGAAAATAAAATTCTCACAGTGTAATAAAAAGTACATAAAATGATATGAACAGTATAACCCATTTATGTCTTGGTTATTCAGAGAGATAGATAAGAAAGAAAGAAAGAATCCTAGAGAACATTTAATCATTATGCACATTTTAGAACCTAGAAGGAAATACACTGAAGTGTGCATAGCTGTTATCCTAGGTGGCTACTTAACCTCTTGCAACTTCAGTTGCAACCACAGAAACAGAAACTGCTCCGAGTATTTGACACAAAGGGAATTTATGGCAAAGAATTGGATGCTTAGGAGATGGAAAGCTGAAAAGCCAACTAGGGAAAAAATGAGGCAACTCATAGATTAGCCACAGCAAGAAACTGAAGACCCACCCCAGGGTCAAAGGGAGCTGATGATGTTTCCACAGCCCAGGGCCGCAGTCTACCTGTGGAGGATGGAACCATGGCAAACCTGCCTAGGGGAGGACAGTGCCGCAGAGGAACACAGTCTCCACCCTCCCCCTTTAGGACAATGCTAATGCAGAACCCAGGGGAAGCCGGCCAGTTGGGGTCAGCATCCCCTGCCGACTGAAAGAGGAGAGTTTCAAGAGATGAATCTGAGGGCAAACAAGGCCAGATCCAGCACAGTTTCGTCTTCCATAAAACGGGGATGGACAACTGTCCATCCTACACCAGGCAGTTGTTGGAAGAATGATGGCTGTAAAGGTAGTGTCGGGACCAGGTCTTGCCCTGGTCAGCCCACTGTTTCAGGGACGGAAGGATGCCTGGGTCCATGGGATCCAAAAGGGAGTCAGGAACTACACAAATATATTGGACATCTCAGTAGCATTGTCCAGCTGGAGAGCAGGTAAGCAGGGGACAGAGTGGGGGCACAGGCTGCAGGTCACTCAGATTGAGGGAGCCCTAGATCTGGGAGGGACATTGTAGTCGCTCACAAGTGAGTGACAAGCCTGCTGACCCCCACCCAGCTGCAACTTCTCACCTCTCCTCCACCCTACCCTTGCTCAGGGGTCGACCCCAAGAGCCAGTAGCTAGTAGCCATTGGTACCTGCCGCACTCACATCCAGACACATCCCAAGCAGTGACTGTGCCAGTAATCCTGCGAATACCAGCATATGCCAAGAACCCCTACCCTACCAGCAAATCTCAGCGCCCCTCTGTGTGGTATTTCTCAGAGTTACTTGCCTCGTCCTTTTTTTTTAATTCTCGGTCTTTACAACAGTGGAATGAGGTGTGGGATCATAGCCGCCAAACATCCTCCTTATTAGCATCAGAACTACAGTCAAAACACATTATGCTTGGCTAATACATTTATTTTTTATGTAATGGAAATGCCATCAAAGCATAGTTAATCGGAATTGAATTAAATCATAATTGGAGCTCTTGTGCACAAGGAAGAGAAATTATTCTTTATTGTTGCAGACCGCAAATGTGCCAACTGTAATTTACTTTTTTTTTTAGCAAATGACCATTGTTGCCCAGAGCTGTGTATCCAACCCTAGCTCTCCAGCATAGGCAGTGCTAGGACACCTTATGTCTGCAGGGCCACGGATATGGCAGTGATGGGGAAAATGTACTGAGCCTGCATGACCCTGCCCAGCTGGGCAACCTCTGTAAGCCTTTCTCCTTCTCTGTGAAAGGAGGATGCTGAGATGTGCGTCGATTAGGGGCTTTGAGAAGAAATGAGAGGATACACTCAGAGCCCCTGGTCTCTGGTCAGTCCTCAGTAGAGGGAGCTCAGACCCAGGCCTGGTTTCTGTACCATGATCTCTCCACCATACCAGTGGCTCCTAACCTGGCTACGAGTGGGAGTACAGAGATAGCCTTTTAAAATATAAATAGATACCTGGTTCCCATCAAGGGCCTTCTTACCAAGCCTTCTAGTGGTGGAGCCTGGGACCCAGCAGCATGCTTTGTAAACTCCCACGTTCTGATGGCAGCCAGATTTAAGAACCACTACACTAGACCTCAGTGTTCCTCCTAATCACTAGAGCCGCTGTGCCTGTGGCATCTCCAATAAAGCAAGGTAAAACAGACCAAGCTTTTAGCATCGGGAGACTAGAGAACTTTCACATAAATGGAATAGCTCAGACCAAGCTGAAGCAAGCATTTGCACACATGCAATATGCATGCACCCAGAAAAACTTCCATCACCAAACCATGTGGCTTATTCACCGCCCTACCTCAGTGACTGGCAGGAAGCAGTTATAATCCAACTCTAGGAACTCTTCTCCTCCCAAGCCTGGGTTTGGGGATATTTTTCTTCTCCTCTTTCATAGTACATGTAGAACAGGTGAGAATCTTTGTCATCACCCTGTAATGAGGGTGGGAATCATGCACTAGACCGTGAGCATGATGAACCCAGTGGTTCCCATCCTTGGCAATGATTCATGACCCGGGACGGCCCCACACAGGTGCTCTCTCCGCCCTTCCCTCCCAGAACTGCTAGTCCCTAAGTCACACACAGAAAGGGAAGGGCTAGTATCTCAGGTTTCCTGAGACCTCTGTGGACTTTGAGCTTTCTCAGTGGTCTTTATAATAGCAAGACCATCCAGAAGTGGCAAGGATACCATAGCTTAGAATCATCACCTCCTGAGCACCTGTAAGTCAGACAAATTCAGGACCTACCAGCATAGATATTATTATTTCCACTTGAAAAGGTGAAAGAAATGAGGCGCAGGCAGCCAGGGAACTTGCCTGATATCTGGAATGTTTAATTGTAGCAGGAATTGAACAGCATTTATGCATTCTTGTTATTCTGCCATGTGTATTTCCCCAAAGTGTGTGCATCTTGATCAGAAGATCAGGAAACTCAGAGAGAGGGGAGGAAGAGAAAACTTTTCAGAAAGGGACATCTTTTACCCACACACTGAATTGCAGACACCTTCCAGGGGACTTTGCAAAGTCTGGACTAGTTCAATGAGAACTTTTTACCAGGGGACAATGATGGAGATGCAGGAAAGAACACGGGTTTAGAGGCAGACAGCCCTGGGCTCCTGCACATCCCAGCATCCTCATTTCCTAGCTATGTGTCTTTGGGTAACTCGGTTAGGTATTCTAGGCTGATTACCCATCTGTAAAAATAGAAATGATGCTTGCCTCATGGGTTACATAGGGATCAGATAAAATGTATGTGAGTACTTAGCATAGTGCCTAGCAAGTAGCATGCATTCCCTAGGTGGTGGCCGACAGGCAGTAGTAATAGTAATAGCAGTAAAACAGTAATGTGGTGCCTGACACATAGTAAAAGAATGTTTAATACATACTATTTCTCATGTGCCTGCTCCTAGGCTCAGACTCTCCAAGCTCAGACCAAAGAATCTGGAGCCCTGGATTCTGGCACTGGTTGTGCCTCTCACAGGGTCTGCGACCTGAGGGATATTTACATTACTTCTCTGGACTCCAGTTTCCCCTTTCTAAACTCAACAGGTTGAGCTGAAAGGATGCTGCTGAACTTCCCTCAGGATATAATAGGGTGTCAGTCTCCATGCAGTGAAAAGAGGGGGATCTGTGTCCCATTTCACTGGGACAGAGGCAAGAATTAGTTCCTGCAAACTGATGGAGTCGACAGGACCTTGGTAGGACTGCCCCTGTAGCAGGGAGGTCAGGCCCTAATTTTTCACCCTTGGTCCCTAACCACTGAGGAAGAGATGACCTGACAGTGAACCTGGTCACTGTGAAATGAATTATGAGTTTGTTACCTGCCCCCCCCCACCCACCCCCCCACACACAAAAAAACACTTGGGACATAGTTCGAAGGCAGGCAGGAAGGAGACATTACATCCAAGAAATAAAAATAAAAAACAAAAGGGGGTGAGTACTTTTAAACACATATATTACAAGCATTTAAAGCTAACAAATGGATTTTTTAAGTCCAAAGTAATTTTTAGTGTTTGATGATGGAGTCTTAATTCCCTGGGCTCTGTTTCCAGTGGCCTTGTTTTAAGCACAACTCTCCAATATTACAACTGAAAAGAATTTAACACACAGGGAAAAAGCCTATTTTTTTCTACCCACATGAAAACAGTAACACCAGCTCCTCAGCGAGCCTCAGCATTGCCAGCCCTCCTGACTCCCCTCTGCTCTGTGTTAACCCATTTGTTTTATTGTCAGCCCTCCCCCACTGCCTCTGCCCAATCCCCCCTCCCCTGCGGAGTCCCTTGTGCGGAGCTCCCATTTGCAGTTCCTCGGCCTAATTGCTCTGCACCACCCCCAGAAAGTGTATCCAGAAGTTGAGGCTGACATAAAAGGGGAGCTTTGAATGTCTTTTTGCTTTATTGAAGTGTCTTTCAATTTGTGGCTTTACCAGGATTATTTGTCAGGATAATAAAGGAAGAGGAGGCAGGGAAGAAGGCTGGAGGGTTACGGAGGGGTGCTTGGGTGAGGAATGAAGGGTATACAATGGCTGTGGAGAACCCAGGGTGGAGGAAAGGAGCGGGAGGGGCCCAAAGCAGAAAAAAAAATCTGCCCTGCTTAAAATGTTAACAAGCTGGCCTCATGGGCATTATGTAATTATTTGAATTGATTTATAGGCTTCTTCACGTTACAAAGGATTGGAGAACAGTTTCCAAAAAAGGGCAATCATAATAAACTTAAGAAAAAATTGAAAAGGGACAGGGGAAAAGAGGAAAAAAAAGTTTAAATGCAATGGGAGAAAACAAATAGGTGCAAAACCTGGCTCCGAGCTTCCAGGCTGCCAAGGCAAAAGGAGTAACTTGATGGTTTACGTAGGGCTCCTTATTGCAACAGAAGAGCCAAGAAACATCCCAAGGCAGGACGTGCTTCTCCTGTATCAAACCAGAGAGAAACTCCTGACTTAGGACACTTCATACAAGTCAGGGAGTGATGTGTAGATGCAAGAAGGTAATTCAGAGGCTGCTGTCAAAGAGTTTGAGGAAAACCAAAGCCTTAGTCCTGCAGAGCAACGGTAGGGGGAGGTTTAGGGGGCCAGGGCAGCCAGGTCAAGGGGGTGCATCTCGTAGCACTTGGATCATAGCCAAGTGTCAAACTGACCTTTCACTGGCACATGAAATGTTCTATTTCAGGTTTCTGTGAGTTGGGAGGAGCCTCGAGATTGGGTAACATGGAGAGAAAACATCTCCCAAGCTGCTTGCGCATGTCCCATATCAAAATCCAAAAGTTCTGTTTTCTGTACATTTATAGAGAAATTGTGCCATATTTATTCTGTGGCTTCTTTCACCCCCTGGTACACCACTGACAATCCCTAGCCATTTGAGAAGCACTGAACAGAATGTCTGAGTGGTCTTCTCTAAGCCTCCTTCCACCTCACAAATTCTGGGACTCAGGCTTTGGAAAATGACTCTGGAACAGGGATGGGTGTGAGCTAAACAGGCAGATGAAATCCTCACCACAACCCAATCAAATTGTCCCTCTCTCTATCCCCATTTTACAGTTGGGACAGCTGAGGTTTGGAGAAAGTGAATTGCTTGGGAAATAAGAGAGTACCCATAATGAGGTTGGTATCCCAACAGCAGGTCATGCAGTCCTGATCGCAAGGGCATGATTTCTGTGAGCTTTTCAGCAGCCAGGCTCTCAGAGGAGATGTTCAACCCGTGATTTATCCATAAGGTTGAAAACAAATAATTTTCTCTGGAAACACACAACAACTATTTGTGATACTAAAACAACAAAGGTTTCTCAAGAATCCTCCAATTGTAATAGACATAGAAATGATTGGAAAACTATAAATGCTATAAAAGTCAGCTTATTTTTATTATTTATTAGGAAATAATGCTAATGCAACAGGTTATCCCCCAAATCTCAGTGATTGGACATTTTCCACATCGCAGGTCATTCTGAGCTGCCTAAGGAATTCAGCGGCCATTCGGGGACCCAGGAGTCTTCCATCTTGTGGCTCCGCCCTCCTTTAAGTCTTGTAGCAGTAAGAGAGCGGGATCATAAAGGGGAGGTGTCTAGGAACCATGACTGGCAGTGACACACAGCCCATGCACCCACATTCCATAGGCAGAATTGAGTCACATGGTCGCACTTAACTGCAAGGGAAGCTGGGATATTATATAGCTTGATGCTGGTGAGCTCTCACAGTTCTGTGCCACACACTTCTTTTTGGCCTCAAGTCTCTTTGCCCCACCCCACAGGTCTGTGGGTCTCTGTATATTGGGTCCCTGATTTTCCTTCACCCACCCCCCATGCAGCCTACCACTCAGGGTTTTTGACAGAATCAGACGTTGACAGTGATGCAAAAGCATTTACGCCAAGGCCCTGCACCATGGAGGGTCCCCTTGTCCTTCAGCTCCATGTGGTCATGTCAAATGGTCCTTTAGATTAATTGCACTTTACATTCTCTCATGAATCTCGGTGCCATGTGCTCAGATCACTTTACCATCATTAATAATACAGACACACCTCGAGGAGGCTGCCACATGTTAGTGATGAGGAAATGGAGGTGCAGACAGAGGTCAAGTGACCTCCCAAGGCAGCCTGTAAAAGCGTGTAAACCAAGGAGTGATTTTTCCAACTTTAGGGCTGTTAATTCTCATTCTTGCTGGAGGAGAAAGCTAACTAGTACGCTGAGGGAGGAAATAAAATGGGACCCTAGCAGGAGTGTCAGCGATCCATCCTACGTACGCAACCCTGCATGAGTTAAAACCCAGCTCTCATGTTCTCTGGCTCTGCAACCTTTGGCAATGTAATTAGCCTCTGAGAGGTTTTTAGCGTGCCTTAGTTTTCTCATCTCTAAAATAGGGAAAGTAATACCTATTTCATAGAGATTGTGTGAGGATTAAATGGGATAGTCTGTATCAAATATCTTTATGTCTGGAATATACCGAGGGCCCCAAGGATGCTGGTTGCAGGGATGATGATAATGATTATGAGCAGCTCCAAGTACCTGTGCGATTCCAGTGCTTCCGTCTGAAAATGTGTTTAAGAGAAAAAGAATCCTCAGCTACTCTCATCACATCCACAGTGCCTAACGCTGTCTGGGCCAATAACAGAGATCCTATAAATACTTGGTGATCTACTAAAGTTGCCCAGAAAACTTCATGACAAACTGAAGTCCATACAGCAGGTTATTATGAACCGGATTATGAACCCGGCTTTAACTGACTCCTTTATTTCTCTCTTTTCAGACACAAATCTCTTCCCAGCCATACCAAACTCAGGATTGGCCAACTGTGTACTTGGCTATGGGGCCTTGCAAAAATCACTTCCCTTTCTGCACCTTACTTTGCTCATCTATAAAAATGGAGTGAGATTTGTTCCTGCCTCATAGGACTGTTAGGAGGACCAAACAAAAGAATTCATATTACGTGCCTGGCATCTTCCAGGCCCATCTAGAATGGTAGCTACTTAAAGCAAGATTAATTCCAAGCCTCCCAGCTGGTGGCTGTAAAGCTTCTGAATACCCAGCACCCAGGTGAAGCTGAGAGTGTCCACTCAGGGCGTTCATGACTCTAACAGGATTGGAAAGGCAGGACTGATGGCAGGGGGCAGGGTCCACATTCAGAGCAATCTGTATCCTTCCCCCCACCCCACTCCAGCAGGCAGCACAGGGCATTCGATCATGGAGAAAGAAATCCAATGAATGACATGACCGAGGTGTGGTGACACATTGATATTAATAAAAGAAAAGAACCAAGCATTTAATGAAATTATGCTAAGATATCTTTATGTCTGGAATATACCAAGTAGTGGCCAAAAGATAGGAGATGATAGGATGGTGATGAGTCGCTCTAAACACTGCCCATTTGGAATGCCTCTGTTTCAATATATCTTTAAGAAAAAAGGTATCCTGCACCATGCGAAGTATGTATGAACGTAATCTCATTTATTTTCACCTTCCTAATCCTGCAATAAAGGGACCCATTTTGTAGATAAGGAAACTGGAGAGCAGAGAGCTTGAACCGCCTGCTGAAGGTCACCCAACTAAAGGTGGGCAGACCAAGAGCTGAATTCTGGTCTGTGGGCCTGCAAAACTCCAGCTCTTCGCCACCAAGCCGCCCTGCCCCTCCAAGGCAAACTGGCTTCAGTTCCTCGCAGCTGCCCAAGGAACAGGAGCCTCTGAGTCTGTGACTGTCCAAAATAACTAAGGTCTGATGAATCGAGTGCCTGCTCTAAAACCTGCTTTCTCCATGCCTCAGGCCAAGAGTTCAATCACCTTGTGTCTTACTTTCTTCATCTCTAAGCAAAAAAACTTATCCTTACCTACACAATGGGACTGGGAAGATTAATCGGATGCCCCAGAGTGCTTTTAAGATGAAAAGTATGGATTATTTGCATTATTATTTTAATAGCTTTGGACTTTGGTATCCCCAGTTTACACAGAGGTGGAATACTTGGGAGAGGGAGCTTGTGAGATTCATTTTCTTCAGCCTTGTCTTGTGAGCCAGGCAGGGAAACACAGATACCTCTCGACGTGAGGTTAGGGGTAGGTCATCCCACACCCAGCTGGGTACCCTGTAGCCCTGAGGGCTGATGGCTGCCCACAGCCGTCTGAGAAACTGACGTTCAGTGAACCACAGAACAGCAGTCTGCTACCCTCCTCATGACCAGAATGTGAGCATGCCAAGGACAAGGACCTTGTCTGTCTTTATCAGCATATCCCCAGCACCTAGAATAAGGTCATATACATAGTGGTGCTCAATAAATAAATGCTGAATGGATGAAATGAATGATTTGGAGTGTGTGAGTAAGTTAATGGATGAGCAACAGAATGAACCAGGCAGTGTCAGAGTAGAGAGAACACACAGGAGATTCTCTGGGGCAGAAAGGAGAAGCACAGGAGACATCTCAAGGCTATCCATATTATGAGCACCTACTATGTGCCAGGCGCTATGCCAGGTACTGGGATAAAAACAGAATTTGACAGTCCCTACCCTTAAGTCAGGTTTGCGGAGAGTTATAGCACAGTGCATATGGGCTCTGATAGGCAACTACAGAGGGGGGCACGTGTGATTAATTTCACCCGGAAGGTCGGGGAAGTCAGAGGAAGTAGCACTCTAGCTGGACCCTCAAGGAAGAGCAGGGTCCCTAAGGGATGGGGTAAGGAAGTCCCCTGCATCAAATGGAAGTTCCATGAGGGCAAGGATACGTGTGTGTGTTGTTCACAAATGCATCCCAAGCTCTATCGTAACACCAGATGCACAGCAAGATCCTGGGAGCAAGCACACGTGTGTACAGGGCACAGGTATTACAGACAGACTGGCCAGCAAAGCAAAATGGTGAACGTGTAAGGATGATGAAGACTTACTTCGTTTTACTGTGAGGCGGAAGCTTGTTATTTGCTGAGGAGCAACAAGGGACGGGACTGGGCAAAGGGGGCAAAACACAGGGCCTTGAACACCATGCTCACACTTGGGAATTTGGAATGTTGCCTGAACTCTGTCCTTGCATATTTCAATTTAATCTTTCAAGCATTTTTTTTCTTCCTCCTACAGCTTTCCTCTGCCAGGCCAGAGGGCATGCTCATAAAATGTAAAATCTGTTTAAATAATTAAACCTGTGGCCAAGAGCAGTGGTCAGGGTAGAGGACGCTGGCCTGTGACATCGTAAATCACTGCCATTCCTGGTACTCAGTGCAGCCCAGGAGCATCTGGGAAGGCATGTGAACAGTCGGCGGGCCTTGCGGTGCCGGGAAGCACCGAGTCAGCACTCTGCACAGGGTTTGGGATGAATTATGGAGAGCAGGCGGGGCATGGACTGCCATCCCTCTGACAGCCAAACAGCCCTGCTGACAGACAGAGTGAGGCTTTGACGCCCCCTCTGCTGGCTCCAACTCGGCTTCCTCTGGCCCCGGCAGAAGGACCTGCAGTGGGGCCGGGGTGGGACCAGGCCCCATATGAGGGCCCTACGCGGAGAAAGGCCAGGCTCATCTGGCTGGGCCCAGGCAGCTGCCACACCGGCCTTAGGGAGAGTGAAGCCCTAAAGGTCTGTGGAGTGAATCAAGGAGCACATAGGTGAGGAAGGAACACAGGGCAACCCCTCTACTCTCGGGGGTGGGCCTCTGCAGTCCCTGCTTGGCCCAGGTATTCTCAGGCACTACCAGTTTAGAATTGAGTGCCTACTGTATGCCAGGCTCTTTGCATACATTATTTCATTTCAAACAGTGGTTAAAAGTAGAAACCCTGGCCCTAGACAAACCAGATCCAAAACTAACTCATCCACTCAGCTGCCTGAATTCAGAAAATTTATTTAACTTCCCCCTTCATCTTTGAAATGGGATAAATAATAGGATTATCATGAGGATTAAATGAGGATTACACACACATCAATCACCTTGAGTGCTGCCTGGCTCATGATAAATGATAGAAACGTTAGCTCCAGTGACCACCCAACTAGCAAATACTCACTGAACGTCTGCCCATATGCCAGGCTCTGGGATACATGCTTCATGCACAGTCTCATTCATTCATTCATTTAATGAATATTAATAAGTGCCTACTATACACCAAATACTATATGAGGTAGTTTGTCTGCATTATCCCATGGATTCATTCCAGAAGCATGTATCGAGTTTGTATTCTATGCTGGACCAGAGTCAAGGATTTCTGTAGTACATAACTTCCTAATCCTCCCTGGAGTAGCCTGCTAGGGCTGCCCTAGCACAGTACCACATACTGGGTGGTTTAAACAACAGGAATGTATTGCTCCACAGTTCTGGAGGCTAGACATCCAAGATGAGGTGTCTGCAGGATTAGTTCCTGCGGAGGGCTGTGTGGGAGGATCTGTTCCCGCCTCTCCTCTCGCCTCTGGTGGTTTGCTGGGGATCATGCACATTCCTTGGGGGGTGGATGCATCACGCTGATCTCTGCCTTCCTTTCCACATGGCTTTCTCTCTGTGTCTCTGTGTCCAAATATCCTCTTTTTGAAGGACAGCAGTCTTTTGTGGATCAGGGTCCACCCTAATGACCCCATTTTGCCTTGATTACCTCTCTAAAGACACTATCTCCAAATAAGGTCAGATTCTGAGATACAGGCAGGTAGGATGCCAGCATTCCTTTCTGGAAGCACAGTTCAACCCACGACACTCCCCAGCAGTAATATCCCCTGCTCAGACTACTCGTGGACTACCAAGCATTTGCCCTAGTGAGAACCACACCGGTATCTCACCTATCCACTCCTTGAGCGAGTGTTTCTTCCTTGAATGTTCTACGCTCCACTAGGGGCACTGCATAGACAGCAACTCAGCTTCCTTATTATACTGTGCATATTTTACAGCCAAGATGCCTAGGTCTTGGGACTGCGGGTCTCCCTCAAAGCCCACAGACCTCCCCAGAAGCCTGCTGCCTCTGAAATTCAGGAATCTTTGCTTCTTCTGTGGCCCACATCGAGGGACACCCACTTTTCCCTGTCCTTGGTGGGAACCCACTTTTCCCTGTCCTAGGTGTCTAAGAGATGCAGTTACTATGCTGCTGGTACTTTAGAGCATCAGGACAGATAAGAAAGAAACCCACCACCCAAGAATGGACAACAATCCCATTAGTCATTTGACAGAGCTAAAAATAGCCTTGTGCCAGCTATGGCGAGCTGATGGGACATTCGGTGTCACAAAAGCAGTAGGGAATTGCTGGTTCTGGTGGAGGCTTAGTCAGGATCAAGGCAGGGGAAGAAAGAATAGAAAAGTTCACCCTTAATGAGAAATGACCTTCATAACTCCCTGGGTCTGCCTAGAGTTTCCTTTGTAGAATATTACATTTTCCCATATCTAATTCCAATTCGTCTTACCACTAGTGTGGAAATATTAATAATGATAGTTTTGTTTAGGCCTTTTATTTATTTTAATATGTATAAGATGATTGTTTTTCCCCCCTTTATATTCTTTTCTCGTTTTATATGGTTCTCGATACTTACGTTAATACATTTGACATCCCGTCGGGTGAGGCTAATGCCCTTGACCCTTCACTATAGTGAATTCCCTGGGGGGGGCCCCTCCGCTGCCCATGGATGTCCCTCTCGCCCATCAGGACTTGTGGCCACAGCCAGGACTGACCAAGCAGCTTCTTCCTATCATGCCTCGTCCTGACCTGGCCCATAGTTGTGGGGATTAAATGAGTTAATACAATGAAAGCACATGGAATAGCAAATTTACTGGCATATAGTAAATTTTGTTAGTGTCAGCTGTTATTAAAACTAAGAGTTCATACTGTTTTCAAGACAACCTTGCTGGTGATCAACTGGAGGGCCTTTGTGTCATAAATGAGCATAGGAGAGGCTCTGAGAAGTTCCGCCACAAATAAACCTGCTGAACCATTCAGAATGTTTTCCATACTTTCCTCCTGGCATGCTCCCCTGCCCCAGCTATTCCAAATCCGAAGGTCTGCTTTCTGGGGACACACCTTTGGGAACTATCTGGGTTGGGGTATTTGGAGGTGAGATGGGGCTGAGAGGAGAGCCAGGACCTCGAGATGTCGATCTTTCCAGCCCTGGGAAGTTGGTGCAAGGATGGAAGGAGGGATGTGACCCCATGAGAGTCATACTGGAGGAGGCCTCCTGTCAGGCAGCCTCTGTCGGCTGGGGGCAAGACCTAGACCCATGCCAGGAGACCAACGAGAAGGCTGTGGAAATGGCCCGGAGGGGGCAGCAGGTTTAAGTTGGAGGTGGTGGCTGCGGGCAAGAGGGAAAAGGGTGCGTATAAGAGGTATTTAGAGGACAGAATGCTCAGAGAGAGCAAAGGGGGTGTGGCTGATTGAGGCATACCCCCAATACCAGACTACAGAGCCCCCCACCTTGACTCGGTAGACCTAGCAACGAAAGGAGAGCCCATGGGTTTCGCAGCTCCTGGGAGGGTTTGGAGAAGGTCCCTAGGATGAGTCTGCAGCTCCTTCTCTCAAAATTTGTCTCAGGGACACCTTTCCAGGGTATCATGAGGGAGGAAAAGGAAGCTGACGTCGCTAACCTGAGCTCTGAGTTGCAGCACTTTTCCACTTGCTCCCACCAACCTCCTAACATGTTACATATGCTCTCTTCATCACTTTCTTGACATTTGCACTCTCTGCTCAGATTCCCAAGGGACACAGCACACAGGAAGCTCCAGCCTAATTGCAAGAAAGATCTCAGACCTGGGAGGGCAAAACCATGAGCTCAAGGCCCATCTCCAACCCTTCCCAGCTTCACGCCCTTAGGAACTCAGTTCATCTCTTTGGGCTCAGTTTCCTCATCTGACAAATGGGGTTGATAATGCCTTGTGCGGCTGTTGTGAGGATTAGCTAGGATGCATGTCAAGTGCTGGCAGGTGACCTGGCCACAGAAGTAACACCACAAACAGCTGACACTTACTGAGACCATTCTGCCTGCCAGGCACAGCAAGAAGCCCTTCCATTCTTGCTCTCCTTTGGGCCTCCAATGTGGTAGCGCTCTTCTTACCCCCACTTGACCAAACTGGGACTGAAGATGGTGGGTAACTTGTCCAAGATCACATGCCAGTGAGAGGCTGGGGGCAAACCCAGGGATTCTGGCCGCTCCCTTCACCACTCTGCCAACAGGGAGAGCTCCTCGAGAGCTTCCTGCAGAGCCGCCGTAAGGAAGTCGAGGCATTTCACCCTTCTGAGACCTGTGGTGCCAGGTGTTGCCAGTGAGTTAAACACCCAGCTCAAGTCTCCACCCAGGCACCAAGAACCGTGACCCTCCCAGGCCTGCTCTGGCTTCCAGCAGAGGGATGGCCACCATTACTGGCAGTGCCTGGACCCCCCACTGCGGAAGGAGAGGAAACACAGAGAACTGGGGCTGTGAGTCGCAGACAGGCCTCTTGGAGCCCAGCCCTCAGGCTGACTGCCTTTCTACTTGGCATTTCCTCCAGGCACCTCTGTGGCCAGACATTAAAAATAGCCTTCAGTTTTTCTCCAGCCAGCCCCTCTGCCCATGGAGGACAGGATCCTCGTGCTTTCTGGGCAGTGATATCTGCTTCCTTCTGGCCACTTTTGGCCACTAAAGCACTAGGTTATCTCGGCAGAGGTTGTTCCAGATCCCTGGCTGGGCCTGCAAAGCTGGAAGGAGGTCATTGATCCAGCCTCACAGCTGAGTGGTCTCCAAGCCCAGCTGTGCAGGCAGGGCTGGCCAGGATCCTGGGGTGGGGAAGGGGGCAGTACGGAGGGGAAGGGAATGGGAAGTGGGGGAGCTGGGTAGAGAAACCAGGTCACAAGAAGGAGAGCAGCTGGAGAAAGAAGAAAGAAAAGGCCTAGGTGCTTTCTTCCAAGTTTGGAACAGATTTTGGAGCCAAAGCAAAGGGGGCAAGTCAGAGGCAGAAGAATACTAATTAGCACAGGCCTAACAGCTGCCCACTGTTGGTGGCCGCATCCTATGGATGAACCAGGGGTGGGCTGCACAAAGGTCCCAGGCCAGGGTGGTGAGTGGGGCTGCATCCTGTATGGGCTGTGGTGCCCAGAGGAAGGGCTACCTTTCTTTAAAGCCTATTTCACAAAAGGCACTCTATGGATTAGCCTTGGCCGTGCTCATGGGCATCTAAGTATGCCCAGGGGAGTACTAACAAGATTCTGTTCTCTCATTTGATCCTCTAAGCCCTGCCGAATAGATCCGATTTCCCCATTTTACTGAGAGCCAGAGAAGTTTAGTTACATGTCCAGATACCCAGAGCTAGTAGTAAGTAATGGAAGTAGATCTTGACCCCTGATCCCTCTGAGCAGAAAGCTAATGCTGTTTAAACTATGCTGTTGGAATTAGTTATAATAACAACCATCAATCCATTGATTGCTATGCCAGGCATTGTGCTAAATATTTTACATACTTTCAGTCTTCAAAATAATCCTCTAAGGTAGCAGAAGTCATCTTCAAGTGGTAGATGCAGAAAGCTGAGATGCAGGCAGGTTAAGTAAGTTGTCCAAGGTCACCCATTAAGTGGCCCAACTGGGATTCAAACCCTGATTTCCCTACTTGGGACCCCTTGCTCCTAACTGCTGTAACCCAGAAGGTGTTTGAGGTTCCCTTGTCTTTTGAAAATGATGTAAAAACAGACCTGTACACCCCTAATTACACCTGAGCCCTCCCCAGATGTCTGCAAATTCCCTGGAACTTGGGCTTTCACTGCACAGGGGGTTCTAATTTCCTCTGTTCCCAGCAGTGGCTTTCGCTCGCCCTGCTGCCAGAGACGACCAGGGTGATCGGGCATCCCTCAGTGAGCATGCTGGAGACCTTTCCTACCCAGGCATGCTCCATTCTAGCCCCGTCTGGGGCACCACCCTCCAGCTTTGATTTCCCCAAGGTGTGCTGCAGTTTTTATGAAGGTCTGGGGCATGGAAAGGGTTTATATCACAGCAAAGCAAATTACATAAATGGAACATTTGCCTCCCCAGCCTTTGAAGGCACACAGCCAACCCACCTACTGGCCACCATTCCCCATGGCACTGGTGCTCCGCCAGGTTTCACAGGCTCTTCTCTCTCTCCTTCATCCTCCTCCCCTCTGCTGTCACCCACAGTTTCCTATTATAATCTTATACAAAACAGCAGAACTTTATGTCCTTCCAGATTGCCCCGCATCTTCCTCTGCACCCCCAAAGGAAGTGGCCCCCTGTTGTATTTTCTTAAATTCAATTCTCCCCCTACAGTTAACTCTAGTTAAAATAGAGTAATAGTGGCTAGAATGCATTTTTCACACTTCATCCCTTTGATACACTACCACAGATGGAACCGGCTGTTTTTAGAAGTAGGGTGTGCCCCACCACTGGAGGTAATCGAGCAGAAGCGGCATAGACAGATACCAATAGTACCATTCAAGAGCATAGACTCTGATGTCAGACTGTCTGGATATAATGTTGGTTCTGCCACTTAGTGTTAAGCCTCAGTGTCCTCATCTGAAAAATGGGAAGAATAATAATGTCTTCCTCACTTATTGGTAATATGTACCAGTAACCACCAGATATTGATAGGATTGGAAAAAATGATGTATTTTAAAGGGCTGATCTTAGTGCCTAGAAGGTGATAAGAAAGATTAGCTATTGTCTTATTAGTTATTTATTACACTTGTTATTATAATAATAATAAATTTCTTATTGTAGTCCAGGCTGCTACCACAAAATATACACCGGGAGGCTTAGAAACAACGGAAATTTCTCACAGTTCTGAAGGCTGGGAAGTCTAAGGTCAAGGTGCTGACAGATTCCATCCCTGATGAGAGCCCACTTTCTGGTTCAGGGACATCCACCTTCTTGCTGAGTCCTTACAGGGATGACGGGAGAAGGGAGCCCTCTGTGGTCGTCTTTATAAAGGACACTAATCCCATGCAGGAGGGCTCCACCCTCATGACCTAGTCACCCAAGAGCCCTGCCCCCAAATATCATCACATTGGGGGTTAGGATTTCAACACATGCATTTTGTGGGGACATAAACATACAGTATATTGCAGCTCTCATTGTTTTTTATTTATATATTCTTATTTTCTCCTAACCCTAAGACTCTAATTCTATTCTCTGTGGCATTACCACAATCTGTCTCAGAAACTGATACCTAGTAGGCATTTGATAAATATTTTTAGAACAAATGAATGGAAGGATAGGTAAAAAATGAAAAAATAAATAGTAAGAGGATAGTCCTAGGTACCAGAATGGCCTCATGAATCATTCTTAGTGCTTAGTGGTTTGATTTCAATTTCTTACTAATCACTCTGTGTGGTTTCTTGTTTGTGTGGTATTGCAGACAGAAGAAAGTACAGTCCGTTCTACTGTAATGCCACATATGTGTTCTAGCAATCACTGTCCTGTGCAAAATTAGGCACCGAAAACCACAGGGTTTATGGCAAAAAATGGAGTTAGGGGCACAATACTCAAAATCTTTACCAACAATTTTTTTTATAAAAAAGGATGAAAATGTAATAAGAATGGTAGCACAGTTTTAAACAGATTAAATGGTTAAATGCATAAACTGCAAGAAATATGACACTGTATTTAAAAAAAAACAGCAGTTTGCTTGTGGAAGTAAGCTTTGGAACCATGATTATCTAAAGGATAATCATCTAAAATTGGACAGAGAACTGGAACCCAGATCTGGATTGGTATGGTTCATACCACAGGCAGTGATGGATGTTTGATATGCACGTGTGTGTGCATTTTGTGTATTCTCTTACATGACTCTGCTCAGCTGGGTTTTTGGCATTCCCTTAATGCTTTTCACTGGGCAAAGTTGTGTTACGCTCACATTGTTCTCTCCTATAAATTGCATTGGAACAAATTCCTATTTTCAAAACAAGCATTTCAGCAGAACTGACTGCACATTGTTTTGATGTTTGCATTTTACTGCTCATTAGTCCTCTTCATGTTTCTGCTTCCCACCAAAAGGGAGCTAAATGATTGGTGCCCCTGCCCTCCAATCATCCATGCTTTCAACATGTGCTTGTTGAGCACCTACTACGTGCAAGCACTGGCAACACAGGGATAAAAATACAGATGGTCCCTGATTTCAAGAGCTTATGGCTGTAAGGACAATTGCAAAAAAAATAAGCAAAGTATTTATGCAGTACTGCAAATGATACATTCTGTCCCTTGGCAGGGGCATTGCTAAACTTGGTAATACTGAAGTCACCTTCACATCGCAGGTCAGCCCGCCCTGTAATAAATCACACCCAGCGTTATATGCCCACGGCCCACGGTTTACACTGGGGTAGCTACCTTCTGTAGAATGCCCAGGCTGGCAGTGGGAAAACCCCCTGCTTCCTAATGAAAACATGTTCCAAGAACCCGGTAGAACACAGGATGGCTAATTTGGAGGCAGGGCTGGTCCTGACCGAGTATTAGTTTTCCCCAATGTCCCAAGGATGGGTTTTCATCCTGCTGAGAACTTTAGACAGTACAGTGGCAACTCACCTCTCCCTTTGTTTAAAATCCTTCAACAGCTTTCTGTTTCTTTCAGTCAAAATTCCAAACCCCGTGTCATGGCCCAAAAGGCCTGGTATGATCTGACTCAGGCCTGTCTCTTCAACCTCATTTCGCTAAGATTTGGCCACAGTGGCCTTGCCTTTGTTCTTAATCACATTGCCTCCTCTGGACCTTTGCATCTGCTGTTCCCTCTGCCTGGAATGTTCCTCCTTGTCTGGCTCTTTCTTCTCCTCAGAGTCCTTCCCCAGTGGTTATCTCATCAAAATGTATCTTTTATTCATAGCTTCACTCATACACTCATATGTAATTTCTTTGTATGTTAGTTTCCTATTGCTGCTAACACATTACCACAATTTTAGTGGCTTGAGCAACATAGATGTATTCTCTTACAGTTCTGGAAGTCAGAGGTCTAAAATGGGTCAGCAGGACTGCATTTTTTCTGGAGGCTCTAGGGAGAATCCGCTTTCTCGTCTCTTCCATCTTCTAGAGGCCACCCTCATGCCTATTGGTGGCCCTTTCCTCCAGCTTCAGTCTCATCAGTGCAACCTCTGCTTCTGTCATCACCCCTTCTTCTCTGATCTAACAGCCTAGCTCTTTTAAGGGCTCTTATTACAGTGAGCCCACCCAGATAACCCAGGTTAATCTTCCCTCTCAAAGTCCTTAACCTCATCGTATCTGCAAAGTCCCTTTTGTCATGTCAACTAACCTTACAGATCTGGGAGAGTAGGGTATGGATGTCTTTGGAGGGGTCATTATTCAGCCTCCCATATTTTGTTTATTTATTTGATTACTTGTTTACTATCTCCCTATTCATTTCTAAGTCCTGTGAGGAAAGAAACTTGTCATATTTGATGTTGTTTCCCCAGAACCCAGCATAATTCCTGGCACATAATATGTGCTCAGTAAATATTTATAGACTAAGGGAATTGATGGGTGGGAGTTTGAATAAAACTATATTGAATCCCAGTTTTTTAAAATGGTATATAGAATACTCCCTCCCTCTTCTAGTTAGAAGACAGGAGCACTAAATATTCTCTAAACCTTGTAACTAGCTAGCTGTGTGAGTTTGGGCAAATATTTTCACTTCTCTGAGGCCCTACCTGTAAAAGTGAATACAAGAAAAATACTCACCTCAGAGATATTGTAGGTATTAAATAATATTATAACTAGGAAAAGTACTTGGAGACTGTAAAGCTTTAGCAGTGATAATTACTATTACATAGATCATAGATGAGCAAGGCCGGGTCTAACAGGGAAATTACATACATAAATAATGCAAGGCACACTTATGCTTTACTAGGGTTACCACGTGCTGAGGGAGATCAAAGAGTGTAGAAGGAAAGGGTATTTCCAGTTGGGGGACTAGAAACGAATGGTGGCAGGGAATGACAGAGAACAGGAAGGTATAAGATTGTTACCAGGAACCAAGTATAAATAATTCCCCGAGAGCAGAACAGGCAGAAAAGGGAGATGTTAGAGGACCCATTTGCAATGACCATCTGGCTTGTTAAAATTGATTAAAGGTAAAAAGAGAAAATAGAGATCTATGTCTGTAGCATTAAATTACTCCTCCGATGAGCAGGTCTGCAAATTGCAGGCTTCTCTTGCTGCAATCTCTGAAATATCCAACGACATGACTTCAATTTATAAAGAAAATTCATTTTAAAACTCCACTAAAAGCAGGCTTCATTGAGAAATGTTCAACATTGCTCCATTACTTTATTAAATCCCTTTTTTAATATGTAAGGCAGCATGGTGTTCGGCAAAAATAAAACCAGCTTTGTTTAATGTCCTAACTGGGAAATAGGGACAAGGGTGTGCATTGTATTAATCTTAAAACCTTTTTTAAATTTTTAACATTTTTGTAATAAACTTAGAAGGAAAAAAAGTAGGCTTTGGAGTGAGAGGGACCTTAACACAGGAGTCGGTTCCACGGCCTCCTAGCTGTGAGATCTGGAGCCGGTTATTTACATGGCTAAGCCCCAGTTTTGTCTGCTGTCAAGAGGCAGTAGTCATGACCACTTCACAGGTGATTGTGAGAAGGGGAGGTAGAACAGGTAGCGTTCCCTGCTTGTGTCACAGAACCTGCCACACAGCAAGAAATCAGTAAATGCCGCTTCCTTAATATACAAGGCATATCCTGGTGGAACTGCAGCTGTTCTTTCACCAGTGATGTCAAGAAGTCACTCCCTTCTCTGAGCCTGTCTCCTCTTCTAGAAAACACAGATTTTCACCTAAGATTTGGGAATAGCCGCAAATGCCCTCTTGCCTGCCAGTCTCAGCCACAGCCACCTGGATACTTGGTTGCAAAGGATTCTGAAGCTATATGCTGGTGTGTTGGGGCAGATCGATTAGCAATGCCTGCCACGGGCAGGGTTGCGGGAGTGGTGGCATTCCAACTTTGTATTTGGTGTCTTGAGTTTCTGACTCAGAAAAACATTAACAAAGATACTTCATGAGAACCTCCTCTTCTAAGGGTTATATCACACATACACACACACACACAACATACACACACATCACCATTACCACCTCTAGCCCTCCAAGCAAAATTAATACCTAACTCTTCTATATTTTCAGAGCTTTGGGTAATTATCTCCATTATCTCACTATTGCCTTGGTTTGAAGGAGGTATTTGTTTGTGTACCTGTCTGTTCCATTAGGCCCTAATTCCTTGAAAGCAGAGGCCAACTCTTAATCATTTTTGTAAAACCAAAGAGGAAGTAGTATATTGTAATAGAATGAGCATCTGCTTTGGGTCACCTTCTGGCTCTACCACTGCAAGAATGCTCAGACCTCAGATAAGTCACTTTATTTCCTGAACCTCTGTTTCCTTCTCTGTAAAGTGGAATGATAGCTCCTCATATAGTAGGTATGGTAGCCAAAGTGGGTTTGGGATTAAGAGACAAAGTAGAAGTCAACCCTAGGATTCAGAGAAAGGAGAGAAAGGCCTAGAGAGAAGTGAGAATGTATAAGGTGCCCCAGCGGGAACGAGCATCAGGCCAGATCCAGCCTGAGTCTGGACAGGCTGGCGCCACTCCAAGAAGGGAATGGAGCCAATCTCTCGGCGGAAAGCACCTCCCTCCAGCCTCTTTCCTGTGCCCCCTTGAAAACCTCCCATCAATATTCAAGAGTTACGGGTCTGATCGGGGCTGGAGGATTGGTGAGAACACTGACTTAGGTTGGAACGAGGTTGTGATGACTGGTTTTAATAACAAAGCAGCTGCCAAGTGGACCACAGGGGAGAGATGACTGAGGCTGTCCCCTGAGAGGCTCTTGAGGTCAGTGGTCTCAGAAGTGCAAGGATGGAATAATCTGCAGGTCAGAGGAACCACAGTTCCCCACATGGGTGATTGACTGCTTCCTAGATGGTAAGACCTCCTGAAAGTTCAGTGAGGTGGGCCTGGTCAGGGCCTGCCACAAGGGGGAGCCCAAGGGGCTGAGGCCCAGCGGGACAGAAGCCAAGGTTAGGGGAGCTGAAGGCGCAAGGAATGCCTCAGAAGGAGGCTCACGTGTCCTGGGGCGCCCCTGCATACCCTTGGCAGTTGCTCTGTCTCAGGAACAAAGATCAGTGTTGAACTCCCACAACAGCGGGCAGATGCAGGAAGGGGGCAAGTTGTAAGGAGCACGCTGGAGAAAGGGAGCCTGTCCCCTGTAGGGCCAACTCTAACTTTTCCAGCCTCATTTACAGAGGAGGGTCATCCAGGCTTTAAGGAGCAGCATAGGAAAGAAGCAGGGGGCTTGGTAAAGGCCTCTTGAGACAGTAATATTCATTTCCAACAAGTACACCTTAAGTTCATGCACAAAGGAGAAACATGATTTCATTCCACTTAGAGCTTATTCTTCTTAATGCTGAGGAGTTGTAAGATGAGCATTCGTGGGACATAAAAATTACGATCATGATAACAACAATAATAAAAAGCATTTAAGTTTGTAGAGCACTTTATACTTTACAAAATGCTTTCTCACTCATTGGCTCATGTGAGCCTCCTAAGAGCTCCCCGAGGAAGGCAGGATGATGGTCATTATCCCATTTTATGGGTGAGGGACCAGCAACTCAGGGAGGTGCAGGGACTGGCCTGAGACCCCACACCGAGTGGACGCCAGAGATGCTTTCCCCAAGTCCTGGGCTCTTTGTTCAGCCTTCAGAGAGACCTAATCATCCGTGGATCTCTTCCTTGTTCACTGCCCTGCAACGGTCCCCCAGAGGACAGCCTGGAAGATACCCTGGCGAGCCCCACGGAGGCCATTGACCCCCCAGGGCAGCTTCCATCGGCACCCTGCTGACAAGGGAATAGTTGGCTCATTAGATCTGAAACACATGGTTGGACACATCCTCCACCAGGATGCTCAGAAAATAAGCAAAGCTAACTGCAGAAGTTCCAGAATCCCACCTCCCTCTGTAAACATTTGGGGACCTCACTGGTGTCAGCTTCAAAGACAGCTGCATGTTTCTGCCATTTAGGAGTAAAGGTCCTGGAGAGTGACAGGTCTCAAAACTGGAGGAGCCATGAAGAGAGAGAAAAATACGGAGACAAACGGAGAGACAGAGAGGGAAGGGAGAGAATAGAGAGGGTGGGATTTGGAGGAGAATGGGAAAGAAAATGGGGAAACAACGGAGAGAGGGTGAGAGGAGGAGAGAGAAAAGGCCAGTTTGAGAGGAAAAGGAGTGGGGGGCCCACAGAGTAGTTGGGAGGGGGTGGGAAAACGCCTGCTTTGAAAGCAGCGAGATGGAAAGCATTTATTTTTAAGAGAGCAGATTAAATATCTTATTCTCCAGTCCCCAGAATGTAAATTTTCCTTTCCTCACTCGCTAATCAAGCTTAAACCAATTATAAGTGCTGAAGAGCTTGGCTTAACTGCAACAAAGAATGTGTCCAGTGAAGCTGACCGCTGTCCAGTGGATATGTAGCAGCGACAGAGGACAGGAGATTAAGGAGGCTGTCCTCACTCAGGCAAAGCCAGCCAGTCCTACACAAGAGCGGCCGAGCACTCGCTTCCCAGGGGGACAGACAGCTACGCCCGAACTAGAAAGAAGGGTCCCCAGTACTCCTGCAGTTTGTGGCAACGGCCGCCAGCAAAACGACTGCAGGCGGTTGCTCCATCTCTTCTGCCCCGCAAACATGGGGAGGGGGCGTGGCGAGGCATATAGGCTGGATTGTCATTGGCTGAGAGGCTGCTGGGTGGGGCAAAAGCCTTGTGCGGGGCGGGTTCTGGCAGCTGGTGAGCATGCTACCGCCACTTGGGTGGGCAAACCCCTACGGAAGTAGTTAATAATTCAGCAGTTGCCCTAAAAATACTGTTACATCCTCTTATCCAGTCTTTGTGATGTACTAGCACTTTATTAGAATCCTGTTCCAACATCTATTGCCGTGCAACAATTTACCCCAAAACGCTCAGCTTTCTGTAGGTCAAGCGGGCATAGCTTGTCTCTATGATCACAATGTCTGGGCCCTCGGCTGTGAAGGCTCAGAGGCTGGAATCATCTAGAAGCATCTTCACCTCATATCAGGGTAGTTGAAGGCCGTTTGGGGAGAGCCTCAGCTGGACCATTGGCAGGACACTTACGGGAGGCCTGTACGTCCTCACTTCTTATGGGATAGCCCCAGGGGTCCAAACGTAAGTGACATCTAACAGGGTGGAAGCCACAGGGCATTTTATGGCCTAGCCCAGGAAGTCACCCAGCAAAACAGCTGCTGCATTCTAATGTTTACAACAAGCAACAATCAAGCCGAGATTCAAGGAGAGGAAAAAATTAGGGGTGGGGTGGGTGCAGGGCAGATGTCAAGATTCTAGAAGAGCATGTCACATGAGAGCTATTGTAGCCATCTTTGGTAAATACAATCTGCCACCACTTTGAATTACCTTTTTTTTTTCTTAAATAGCTACAAAAATCCTATAAGGTAGCATTATCCCCCATTTCTGGAGTGAGGAATCTGATCTTAGAAATATTTGGTAATTTTACCAAGATATCTTAGCACGCAATTAGCAGAGCAGGATTTGAACCAGAGCAGATTCCAAAGCTGTTGCTCTGTGTAACCACATTTGACCAATTTCCTGAAACAAGAATAAAAATAACAACGTACTTGCAGCCCTTACAACCCTTCCTATATGCCAAACATTGTCTCAAGCAGTTTTTCTCCACCTCATTGAAACAAAACAAGTTGCTACCATTTATTGAGATTACTATATGCAAAGTATTCTGTAAAGTACTGCAAATGTACTATCTCCAATCCTCAGAAGAACAGCCATAAGAGGCAACTATTATGCCTATTTTATAAAAGAGGAAACTGAAAAGAGATATGATGTAACTTGGTCAAGGTCACAAAGCTAGCAGTGCTATACTGGAAACTGCCCTGCATTATCAGAAACCAGAGCAGGTGGGCAGGCAGTGGACACTGAGTAGGGACCATTGATTCTGCACCAGACTACAAGAGTAGAGAAGAGATTGCTGTGGGGTTGGCCAAGAAGCTATACAAGCCTTTGGAAAACTGGACATGGCCACCTTACATCTGACTTCTAAGTAATTTCAGGGTTTTAAGAGACCAGAAGATGTGACCTTCCCTTCTCTGAGCCTCTCAGTATATGGGGTAAGGAAGTAAAGGTAACCCCTGCCTCAAGGGCTCCCAGTCCAGAAGGGAATATGATTATGCAATGAACACATTAAGAATAGCTAAATGCATAGAAGAGAGGGTGAAAATACTGGGTTAGAACCTGAGAAAAAGAATTACTCACTGAAGCAGAAAGAAGGGAGCAATCTCTCTAACAAGAGAGATCAAGGAATACTTTCTGGAAAAAGTGACCATTTGTGTGGGACCTTGAAAGATAACACAGAGGTGAGAGAACAGAGCATTACTTTCTCACTTCCCATCTCTGTCCCTTTGCAGAGTCTTACCCTCAAACAGCTATACCTTTAGAGAGGATTAAAACATACCAGTGTGTGAATGACTGATTGCCTCCTGAGATATTTTACCAAGAAACTCGGAGGAAGCAAAGGTTCTTTTTTGCAGAAAGGACATATGCCCTCCTTGGAATATTATTGATGGAGACCTTGTAACCTCTAATCAAATTCCAAAAGGTTGTGTCTTAGACGCCATTCTATTCTTACCCCAAAAAGTAAAATTACATAACATAGGACTGCTCTTCAAGGATGGAAATTGCTGGGGACACATAGTCGACCCCAGGAGAGCAGTCAGTGATCCAAATGGAAGCCATTCATCTCCTTCCGCAGCAGTGGCTCTCAAATCTCACCTAGCCCAACTTCACACTTGCAGCTGCCGGCTTTTGTTGTCAGCATTGTTGTGTGATCTGAAACAAGTCAGACCTTGATGGGCCTCAGTTAACACAGCTGTAAAATAAGGCCAAATTAAAATTAAATATTAAGGTTTTGTGACCCCTGTGGGATCCCAGTCTTTCTACGAGCCAGAAATTTCTTGAGAACTCTACCATAAGGCATCACATGTAATTTCTGTGTACTTTTAAAAAACTTGTTAAAGACCAATAGGTAACCACATCCCGACATCTGGCTTTTAGTTTTACTGTGACATGGGCTTATAAGAAGCCCTAAGAATTTTGAAAATACCATGAAAATATAAGTACCCAGGAGATTTGCATACATTTTTTAATTTGAAAAGGAAAAAGAAACTTTCCCTGTAGATAACCCAGGAAAGGTAAAGCAAAATAAAACATAAGTGAAAAAAAAAACCTCTTGTATTGATATTTTAAAAACATTTTTTAAAAATCTATCTTACCTTCAAATTATTGTGGGGAAAAATTATATAAGCATAAATTAAGAAACTATAAAGTCAGCTGATGCAACAAACTTTGTAGCCCAGGAATACCAATGACCTAATATTTATGGGACGTGGGGCAGAATTTCCAGCTCCGGGCAAGTTTCAAAACCACCCCAACCCCCAGTCTCTAAGATGTGAGAGTGAAACAGTGAAATCATGCAAACGCTCTTCAGGATATGGTCCTTGCTGTGCAAATTTAGACCCCTCAGATTCTTTTTATGGAATAAGGAACGATTTAAGTCAAGCTATAAATAACGTATTTATAATTGTTCTAATTAGTCCACGGGGTGGGGGGACGGACATGAGGTTAAACTGCTCAGCATGCAGGATTGGGAAAGTGCTGGAAGCTGGGCATGGGCCAAGAGATGATCCTCTTCCAGGAGGCTGTGAAATCTGTTTTGTCTAGAGATTTTGGAGAAAGGGTTAGCCTGCTGTCCTGGCTTGGCAGGGCTACAGCAGGGAGAGGTGCAGGTTCCTGGTGGCTACTGGGATCGTGTAAACTCCTAGGTGTCTCTTCCCCCCTCTGTCCTTTGTATGCCATTGGAGAGCTGCTTCCCTGCACTGGCCACTCCCGAGCCCCACCCTTCCACTCCCCAGCCCCACCCACACCACAGACACACACACACACACACACACACACACACACACACACACACACACACACACACCCCTTACGCACACCCCCAAGCCCGGCACTAGGGCTCTCAATCAGTCACAAGTAACGGTTCAAGGTCCAACCAGTGTCCACAGAAAAGACAAGCAGAACAGATGCAGGGCTTTCTAGGCAATAAGCCCTCATCTCTTACTTTCATTGCAGTACTATAATTTGAGTGTGAGAGAAAGAGACAGGACGACGGCCCTCAGGAAACCACCTTCAATGTGCATTTAAGAGCCAGTGACAGCACTTAGAAGTTCAGTAGGTAAGCAGTTTCCAAAATTTTTAGGTAACATCTTAATATCATGATATATCACATTTAAATACCCAAATCCTTGGATTTTGTTGCACAAGTGAGAAAATCTGACAACTCTGGGTACCTGCATTCCCCCCACAGGTGCCAGCAGCATGAGTTGAATCTGCTAAGCAGCCCCCCATTTAAATGGGGCCAGAGGTCTGCAATTCACCACAGTCAGACCTGCCCCCCTGCCACACCATCTGAATGACCCATCTAGCCTCTGTGTGCCCGTAGATTGAAATCTGGGACCAGGGTTGCAAGCTCTGAAATGAGTAGATGTGGGTTTTAATCCTGTTTCTATCATGTATTGACCTTGGGGCTTTCAGCAAATTTCTTAATCTCTTTGAACTTCCGTTTCCTCATCTTAAAATAGACATAAATGAGTTTCTACCCTATAGGCTGTCATGGGGATTGATACAATGTATTTAGTATGTGTATAACATAGCAGTCCCTCAATAAATGCCAACTGTCATCATTGTGATTACAGCCACTATCGCTGCTAGTATCCCTCCTACCCTCCCTGGGGGTTTCCCATTCATGTCACTGAAAAGCGTTGAGCGCTCCGGTGGCTGGTTTCCCGCAGTCCACTTGGGTACCAGGCATGGTGCCCTCATCACTCCGAGTTAAAAGGCACAGGCCAAACCAGCACGTGGCAGGAAGGTTAGTTAGAAAGGGGGCTTCTGCTTTGGATGGAGAGACAGATGAACCATCAGTTCCTTCCTGCCGTGAGAATTGGGGTATTCAGTGGCATAGCTATCATTTCTTACATCTCATTTCATCAAATCCTGACAACAGCCCTCTGAACTAGATTATTAACATCTTCATGGCACAAATGAGAAAATAGACTCAGAGAGGTCAAGCAACTTGCTAAAGTCTCCTGAGGGGTGGAGTCAGAACAGGAAGCCAGGACCTCTTTCTGTCCCTTCTCAGGAGACCTATTTCTTGCTGACTGAGGAAACTTCTAGAACTAGAATTTCCAAAGTGGGGTAAAAACATGGCTGCACACAGTGACAGCTGATTGTTAAACAAGCAGAATGTATGACTCCCAAATGGATATAGCCCTATTCTTGGGCACCAGGGCATGGTCCTGAGGGCCAAGCTGCCCTAAACTGGACTGAACTGGATTATTTCCTGGAGCCCAAGGTATTCATCTTTATCTCCCGAGTGACTGTTTCAGCAACCTAGCGAAGGACTCCTCTGAGCCTCAGCTCATCTGCAGAAGGGAGAAAAAAACAGTGCCTACTTCCTGCAGTATACAAGGATTACCTGAGTCTCTATGTGTAAAGCTCTTAGAACAGTGCCGCCACATGGTAAGAGCTGTATCTTTACTGGCTGTTACTATTACTGTGAGAGTGTTATCCTTAAAGTGAACTCCACACGTTTTCCACTATCCTGTCCTGCCTCCTATTTTGGAGTGTTGATTGTCTTAAAATAAAACTTAATGTAAAGGAAGGAAGGGAAAAAAGCAGGGAGGGACAGGGAAAAGGAAAGCGGTCGGACTGCAAGGGGGAGCACGAGATTCAGGTCAGGGCACCCCTGTGGACATCTGCTGCTATGAGACCATCCAAACAGGCAGAAAACGAAGGGATGAAGTACGGGAGCATAGAGTACTCAATCCACTCATGCCCTGGGACCCGAGTTGCTTGACCTCCTCTGATGGAGGGTGTGGCTTCAGCTTGGCACACCAGAGTGGAAGGAGCATCGTGCTGGGCTGGTTTCCAGGCCCTGCCCGTCACTGACGCTGTAACTTGGGAAACACACTGGTCTCTCCCAGCCTGTTTCCCCTCTTTCACTTAAAGAAAGGGTCTGTTTTGTTTTCCTGGAAGTTCCCTTCCAGTCCTGTGGCAGGGGAAAGCAGGATGAGGGAAAGGCTGCAACCTTCATCACCAAATGGAATGGACTTAAACATGGACCTGCCTCTTACTAGCCTGGGGCCTTGATCGTTCCAAGGATTGGGCTCACAATATCACAGCTGCCTCTTGTCCCTCCATCATTGTGATTCTCCAACTTCTCCAACTAAGGGCACTTGTCCACTGTGCCTCAGAGAGCGCCCTTGTCCCTGGAGAAGGCAGTGAGCCCACTTTTATTTTCCTTCAAATATGTCGGCCCTTTCATCCTTGGCTTACTTGGAAAGGCAGTCGGGATGGCATTCAGGCGGGTCCTCAGATGCTGTGGTTGGGACAGCTCATGAAGGACAAGTGCTCTCAAGGCCATCCCAAAGTTCCCAGGGTCCGGCCAGGAAAGCTTCCCTTCCCTACATGACCGAGCCCATCATCCTCTGGTTAGCTGCCTGATACTCACACCTTTGAGACGCCTTCAGATGAAGGGAAAGCAAGGGCCGTGAGACTAGAGACTTGACACAAAGAGCAGAAGAGTTCCTAAGTTGCAGACACTGCTCGGAAGAAAACTAAGAAAACCCAGATTACTGCTGGGGACGCTAAGGGAGTACACAGAGGATCCAGTAGGGAGCCCTCTGAGAACGCGGAGATGGAGTGGGGCTGCCTTCTGGGCCTTGAAAGGCGCAGTCATGACATGATGTCTGAGCAGCATGCCTGTGGGGTAAGCCAGGAGCGGCTTTGTTCAGCCTGCTCTGTGGGGCTGGAGTTAGCCTTTCTCATCAGATGAAATCTGAGTTCACCTGGGGAACAAAAAGGCCTCCAGTCACTTCTGTCACCAGAAAAGGTTCAGTTCGGTCATTAAAGTGTTTCATTTTCTAAAGAAAGAATGTGTACATCAAACCTAATGTTACTATCGTCAGTGTTGGGCAGTATGTCCATGGGGTTGTTTGTTCTTTTCCAACGGGTGCTTGTTAATTTATTCTCTGTAGTTCTGAAATTTCTTGAAAGTTCATATCAAGCATAAAGAAGAGAGAAAAAAAGGAGAAAAGGAGCATGAGGGAACTAAAAGGAGCATGGAAACTAAGTTTCCATTTTGTTCATTTATTGAGCATCTACTATAAGCACTGTGTTGGGTACTAGGGATCCAGTGATGAAATATCCTGGGACCCTACCCTCAGGGAGCATGGGGGCTCGTGGGGGCCTTTACATGGCAATACTTTTAATACTATGGCATCCCAGTGCATGTGCATTTAACTTAAGCAATGTGGTCGGCAAAAACGGGTCCCCAAAGATGTCGACATCCTAATACCCAAACCTGTGAACATGCTACCTTACACAGCAAGAGAGATTGCAGATGTGATGAGGTTAAGGATCTAAAGGTGGAAGCATTCTCCTGGATGGTCCAGGCAGGCCTGATGGAAGCACAGGTGAAAGAAGGAGGCAGGGTAGGAAAGTCAGGGAAGGAGATGGGAGGCCTGAGTGATGTGACTTAACTGTCTTTGAACATGGAAGTGGCCACAAGCTAAGGAATGTGGGAAGTGTCTACAAGCAGAAAAACACATGGAAATGGATTCTCCCCTGCAGCCGCCAGGTGTCACACAGTCCTGCCAACATCTTGATTTTGGCTCAGTGAGACCCATTTCAGATTTCTGATCTCCAAAACCATGAGATAAGTTTGTGTTGTGTTAAGTCACTGAGTTTGTGGTCATTTATTACAGCAGCAATTTCAACTAAAATCATTCAGTAAAGAAAAGGAGAAGGAATAAAAGAAAAGGGAAAGGAAAAATAGTATAAAATGTGAAGGGTTTAAATAGGGCAGTAATTCTGCCCACCCTTCTGCTGACAAGGTATGTCCAGAGCTGACCTGAAGTGGGTGCATGAAGCTATTTTTATATTTGGTCTCAGTTGTAGTGTGAGCATCTTGTGGGGATATGCAGGGACAATGATAACTCCATGCAGGTTTCCACATTCTATTTTGATTTTAGAACTTAAGCCCTACACCAGGTATTCTATTGAAACTGAGGCAGTTGAGTCTAGTGGTGAAGGGCTTGGACTGTGGAGTCAGACAGACCTGAGCTGAGTCCCTCCTCTAGCCCTTACTGGCTGTGTAACCTCAGACAAGCTACTGAACCTACCCAAACCTCGGTTTCCTCACCTGTAAAATGGAAAAATAATGGCACCTTCCTCTTACTTTGTGGTAAGAGTTAAATCAGATAATGTATATAGAATGTCACGCTTATAGTAAATTCCTGACAAATGGTAGCAGTTAGTACAAATGGAATTATTATTGGGATTATCTCTGCTCCTGGGACAGAATTGCCTTCCGAAGGGGGTAATTTGCCTCCGAGATAATTTGCCTGTCTCTCGTACCCCTTGTGCAAGCTCATTATGAATAAGCTTCCCAATCTTGTTTGTTTAGTAATCAGTTTTGCAAAACGTAGGGTCCTATGGGGAAAATAATGACAAGAGGGTCCTTGGTAGTGAAAAGGATGGGTATGAAAGACCTCATTATTTCCCAAATGTAATTAAACTGACATATAAAAAGGGGAACCCATGTTGATAAACCTACCACAGGAGGGCAGACACAGGACTAGAACTTTCTGGCTTCCCAGCCTGCCTCTAGGTTCTTATCCAGCATGACACATACATACAGACCATGTCTAATTACAAGGCTGCTTCAAAACTAAAAAATCAGACTAAATATCACTGATGACCCTGTTTCAAACTAGGGCAAACATGAGCATTCCTGGCTCTGTCCCCTAATGATTTGTGTATCTCCACTCTCCCACATCTGATTCCTGAGATGCAAGCATTAAATCTCCAATGTCAAATACAAAGAGTGGGTCTTCTCTGTGTGTCCAGCCTGCCAACATCCTTCACTGCCATCACCTTTCCTCCTTGCAGAAATTTATTATAAGATTAAACAGACAAAATAAAAAATGCACAGAAAAATTAGCTTTTGTAAATAGGCTTTAAAGGGAAGCCGCTTTTAGCCAGAGTTAAGGAGAGCTCCCTTCTAGAAAGCATGCCTTTCTGTCCCTCCCTCCCCGAGCTGCCAGTGAAACACATGGGTTCTCAGCTTCTCAAAGAAAACAAGTCTTTGGCCTATTCTACTGAAATTTGGAAATACTCTTGAATTATTTGGGGCCAAAACTGATGAACTTACTGAATGGCCAAGTAGGAGACCGTGAATTCTCCTTGAGGTTGTGATGGAAGAAGAGGAGCAGACCTGGAGTTTCCTGTAACAGTTTTAGAAATGAGCCCACAAAAGCTATTCCCCAAGAGGAAAGAAACCCCAGCATTTTGAGCAATGGTAAAGTATTTGGAGTTTGTCTTTAATTTGGAGGAGAATTACAAAAGTAATGTTCATATTTGCTGAACACTTAGTACATGATGGAGGTCTGCTGATTATTTTCTATAAATTTATAATTGTCATAGCTACCCTTTCAAGCAGATATTATCATCATCATCATTATTATTATTATTTACCTTTCATAAATGAGGAAACTGAAGTTGAGAGAGGATGAATAACTCATTCAGGGTCATACAGTTAGGAAGAGGAGAAGGCAGGACTCAAACCATATCTCAAGTTCAGAGCTCTTCATGGCATGCTGTTCTGCATGTGAAACTTCTATAAAACCATAGCCAGCAGAACACTCTGAAAAAGAGAAGGAATAGAATGCCTTAAAACCTTACCATCATGTTTTGGTATCTCTCGTTGTCTGGTACATTCATTTATTCAACAAATACGTTGAGCACCTGCTCTGCTGGGAACAGAGTGATTAGCTTGAAGTATTGAAAGTCTCTGGACTAGGAGTCAACTCAGGAATATGAACATCAAACATTGAAACATTTAAAGGAGAAGAGCAGCATGATCCCCAGTTTTCATTTAGGAAACATCTCTCACTACATGGGAATTAGCTTGGACTTCCATCACACACCAGGGTCAAATGAGAAAACAACAACTTGTAAGGCCGATTCCTCCTTCCTCCTCTAAGCTTCCCAGCATTTTGTTTTTCCATTTATATATATATATATAAAACTAAGTGGTCTTTGTCTGATTTCTAGACTTGTTCTCACTATTAAACTGTGAGCGCCTTGAAATCAGAGTTTGTCCAATTTTGTTTCCCTAGCATCAAGCAGATTGCCTGGCACATGTTCCACAACTTTTGCTAAATGAATGACTCCTTGTTCCCATAATGTTGAATTATATTCATTACCATTTAATAGGAGGAAAAAAATCTAGTCCAGAAAAAGCTTTGCATGATGGGAAAAAAAAGATTATTTACATCCTCTAACAATTCAGAGCACAATTATTTTTCACATCCAGGCCTTAGTGAAATATCGCTATTGTTTGCTATGTGGTCACTAATGTCAGTCAGATGAAAAGGCCCATCAGTGACCCACCATTTAGGAGATGGATCTATGTTGATCCTGCCATGTTCAAGCACTTCATTAATGGCAGCTGATTTCTTTTTAAAGTTGAGTAAAAATTGTATCATTTAAATTTAATAAAGTGGAAAATTGTGGTTGTGATTATTATTTTACTTACAAGGCTAATTCTCAGGATTTCTTGCCTTTTAGAAAGCCCCTTTAATGTGTCAAGAGTCATAATAAATTAATCAAAAAGTATGGTAAGAACTGAAATGTCAACACAGGCACAGCTTCTCATTTGATTATTGTGGATCTTAATAAATACTACGTATGTTCATATTTTTAAATTACATATATATTTTAATCTATTCCCTTCCCAGTTTAGAATAGTTTTTATCCTGGGAACTTTTATATTCATTTCTTTGGGAGACGGTTTAGTCCTAGACCTTATAATAGTAATTTCTGGGCCACCAGGACAGTCTCCTGTACGGGAATAAATGGGAACCCATTCATTCGCTCATTCATTCAGGAGCACACGTGAGCTCTTTGTTTTTTACAGGTGCTAGATTAGTCTCTGAGGATGCTAAACTGAAAAGTCACAGTCCTTAGTAGGGAGCCCATAACCTGCCAAAGAGAACAAACCAACCCTATTCATGCTTTGTTAACACTATATAGGACGCTTTTTAAAGGAGAAAATTCACACTGGAGAAACTTGAGTCATGCCTGGTACTTCAAAATGCCAATGACAGTGACATTTGGTAAACACCACGCTTTCCCCTTTTTGATGCCATTGCCAAAGAATGCCAGAGAAGTTCGAAACCCAGACTTCCTCTCTGGAATGGAGGAGGATACAATACATCATGGGCACAAAATGTTTTAAAACCTGTGAAGTGCTGTTCCGTAAGGAAGAACCATTTCAGCACCAATACTTGAGGCATGTCACAGTTCATGCAGGTTTGTAAGGTCCTTTACCTCACAGAGTAGGCTGGGTTTGAAAATGACATCCCTGTTCTACAGGTACAAAAAAAAGGACAGGTGACCAAGTGGTTTGCCCATAATGCCCGGTTTATACGTGGCTATAATTCACAGTAATTCTGGTTGTTACCGTCTCCCTGATTTAATCAGATGGAGTATTTTAAAGCCTGTAGCTCGGCTTCTGGTGCATGGCAGGTGTGTAGTGAATGTTCCTTGTCACTGGTTTTCACTAGCAGTTCTAAATATTGCTGTACAACCCCCACCCTCTCTCCAGGGGGTGGGTCTCTTTCTGGGAACACCATGGAATAGAGCAATAAATGAGGAAGGATGTTTGACCTCCTGCCAAAAAACCAGCGATTGTCCACTGTTTACAGTAGCATGCCATGCTCTGTAGTAAAGTGTGTGTTTAAGTAAATTTTACTAATAATCATTCATAACACTATCGGATGTTTGCTAATGATTTACTTTTTAAATTTAGAGTATATTCAAGGTTACTCCTTTAACAAATGTCACTGTCTCTCTCTAGTGTTCAAATGTGCATTTTTAGAGGAAGAAAAAGGGTGAAGGTATAGCCAGGCTACAGTGGGAATTGTCTCTTCATTCATCCACTTAGCGTCATCTGCTGGTCCTGGTTTTAGAGATACCAGTATTCAAAGGCAGTGGTGTTCCACATCAAGAGCTCTGGCCTGGGCTAGCCTATTCCCTCGTCACCCACCAGCCAGCACCCTAAGTCATGGGGTGAAGAAAGAGGCCTGGGCAATGTAGAATAGGAACTGGGGGAGACCTGTCTGTAAAGGGTAATCCTGAAAAGTGGAAGAGTCCAGTCCAGCGTGCTTTGGCCAAAGGGTATCACATAGATGGGTTGTTCTTGGAAAGCAGGTGAATGAGCCTGTGGAAATGAATGAGCCACCAGGAATAACTTCCAGTCCCCAGCCCTTCCCTGGGAAAAAGATTGTCAACAGCTGGGTTGGAGAACAGAGAAAGGCTGAGAGAATGAGGCCACGTAGGTGCAGGCTCACCCACACAACTATTTCCAGGCTCTTTGGCAGCAAAGGTTAACTCTGGACTCATGAGCTGGTGGAGAGAAAGCTGTTCCACCTCCCTGGCCAAGCGGGGCTAAGAGCCAGATGCAGACTGCCTCCTGTAGCCTCTGACCTTCTCTAACCTGGACAGTCATCGTCAACGCCTGGTGCACTGCTGCCTCCCTGGGATCACCCTCTCCTCTCCTTGGGGGGGAGTCCCTGTTCCCAGTTTCATATTTTTTCCTTTTTCCTGGTTTACTTCCTTGTTTCGGGGGGAAGACATTCTCCAGTAGTTTCCACAGACAAGGTATGTGGGAAGGAAAATGTTCTGAATCTTTGAATATCTAAAACTGTCTTTATCCTACCCTCATACCTAGAATTCTGAGTTGGAAGGAAGGCATTTCTCCACTGTCTTACAGTTTCCAGTGTCGCAACGGAGCAAGCCACGAACTTCCACGTTCCTCATCCCTTCTCTGGGTCTTACTCCTCTCTGGAAGCATGTAAGGTCTCTTTGTCCCCAGTGTTGTGATTTTTCACTATGATGTGTCTGGGGCGAGTATACTTTTATCCATTATTCTAGGCACTCGGCGGGCCCTTATGTCTCAAAGCTCAGAGCCTTCAGTTCTGGGAAACATTCTTGCCCTGTTTTGTTGATGATTTCCCTACTCAGGTTCTGTGTCTTCTCTTCGTGGAATCACTATTATTGAGACACGGAATCTCCTAAATTTGTCTTCCTTCCACTTTACTTATCTTTTTTCTCCTCTTTGCCATTTCCTTGGGGAATTGTTTGTTTTGCTTTCGTTTTTGCTGTACCTCCCAGGAGATCTCCTCAACTTTCTCTTCCAGCCCTCCTCATGGGTGTAGTTTCCCAAAAGTTACTCTTTTTTGTGGTTTCTACTCCCAGTATGGAGTCCATCTCCTCCACATCCCTTTTCTCTGTCTGTTTTGTTCTCCATTTTTCACACTAGAGGCCCTCCTCAGAAGCTGGTCAGTATGTAAGAACTGAAGATGAAAGCTGGTTGGGAGCACAAGTGCGGCTGGCCCGTGTGAGGGCCACTGTGTATGGGCTGGCTGAGCCATGCGGTGGGAACCTCTATTGTCAGTCCCTCTGGCTCTTTCTTCTTGGAACTCATTGGATTCTTCAGAGAAAATCCTTCGGTTGCCTATAGCAGTAAGCACATCGATGGTCCCCCAAAGATGTCTCTGTGCTAATCCTTAGAATCTGTGAATATACTACTTATATGTCAAAAGGGACCACTATGTAGATGTCATTAAGTCAAGGATCTTGAGATGGGACATTAACCTAACTTATCCACTGGGCCCACCATAATCATAATGGTCGTTATTAGAAGGAGGCAAAAGGTTGTGACTATGGAAACAGAGGTCAGAGTAGGAGGAGCCATGAGCCAAGAAGCTCAGGCACCCACCAGAAGCTAAAAAAAGGCAGGGAGGAAAACAGCGTCTCTCCTAGGTCCTCCATGAGGAACACAACCCTACCAACACCTTAATTTTAGCCCACCCCTACCTACACCTTGGTTTTAGTTTAGTCTGAAACTGATTTCCGACTTCGGACCCACAGCCTGGCCCTGGGAGCTGGCAGTGGGGAAGGCCTTGGCGGTCGGTGTGCACGTATGCACGTGGCATCTCTGTGCTCAGACTGGTGCCCTGCCTCAGCTGCACCTGGTATCCTTCAGTCTAGAGAAACTCCACTGGACACTCCCCCTCTCTAGAAAATACATCTCCAGTTTCTTCCCTTGGGTTGGGGGTTAGGTGGAGGGTGGGAGGGTGGGAAGGAGGCTACCTCCCAGAAATGTGAGGCAAAGAGGGAGTTTAGGGATCTAACTGCTCCCCTCCTCACAGTCCCTGAAGTGGCTGGAGCTGCGAATCCCTGAGCCATTTGCATATTCTACAAATGGCGACCAGGCTGACTTGCAGCTCTACCCACCACTGACTGGGGTCAGGCTTTCTCCCATCTATTGTCACTTGCTTTCGAGCTGCACAAATGCTCACATTATCTTCTCTCCCATTCTCCCTGTTTTCATCAGCTTATGCCTTAAAAAACAAAAACAATCAGCTCTTCCTGTAGTATCAGTGGAGTGTCCAAGAAAGTAAAACTGGACATGTGCTCCATCTGCCACCTTTACCGAGAAGTCTTCCTTATACTTACTGCACACTCGAAGCCTGAGCCCTGGCAGGTGAGGAGGGGGCACTGCTCACACCTTACACACCCCTCTCCACCACAGTGCAACTCTGGGTCTCTGGCTGCTTGGAATGCCTCTTCTGACCAATAATCTGGGTCTCCCCATCTAAGCCTTTCCTCCCGATTTATACCCAGCAGCTTCTGGGCAGGTTCTGGGGTGTGCCCCAGCATGGTTGCAGTAGTTGTGAAAATATTCAAGTCCTTTCCAATGGGGTCCTGGAGTTTTAGGACTCCAACATATGAATTGGAGGGGGCACAATTCAGCCTCTAACTCTGATGCTGGCCCAGGATTCCAACTGCACTGTGGCCCTGCCGTAACTCTGGTCACCGATCCAGGAAGAGCGGCCCTGACCTGCGACCCTCTTCCTCTCCCCCTGCCCACCTGGCCCAGGACACCCGTCCCGCCCTTCAGGACACCCGCACACCTGGGCTCCCTCCCTCAGCACATGAAGGGAAACCATGAAGCCCTCTGTGTTTGGTGTCAGATTTTTATGTCCCCACTGCTAAATAAACTATTTTAAAATAAAAATGAAAATAGTTTAAACTGTATACATGTATTGTATATGACCCTTACAAAAAAATTTCATTTATTCCCTTGAAGGCTTGGCCTACTTCTGTTCACATTTCAAAATTCAGTTAGAAAAGATAGTAAGAAATCTTTGGACAATGGCGGTTCAAAGTCCAATTAGATGGGCCTTAAAAAATGTCCAGAGAATGGCAACCTTTGTGTTATGGTGGATAAAAGAAGAGGTTTAGGAATCAGACAGACCTGTATTTAAATTCTACTTCTACCACTCATTAATTGTGTGACCTTGAGCAAATCGCTGAACCTGTTTCCTCATTTGTAATGATCCCTACGTGGCTCAGGAGGCCACTGTAAGAAACAAGTGATGAGGTACCCGCAGGGCCTACACAAGGTCTGGACAGGAGAGTGGGTTGCTAAGGAAATGCAGGCTCCCTCCATTCCCACCCAGAACCCAGACCTTCCCAGACAGATGCAGCACCCCGCCCAGCACAGCCCACCCCAGCTCTGTTCTTAAAATCCTCCATTCCCTTTCACCCAAAGGAGAGAGTTTGTGCAAATCATGTTAATAGATTCCTCTGGCTAATTCACTTGGCATGTAGATGGTTTTACATTTGAAAGGATATTTGACAGTTGCTCTCAGTCTTTCTCTGGGGCCCTAGGGAAACTGTAGGAAACTCTTGGGATTAACTTCTGGCTCTCAGCCCCTCAGACCAGCTCCCATGCTTGCTAATGATGCTCTCCAACTTTTCCCGTTCTCCCCTCCTCCCTGCTTCCCCCCAGAGAAGGTAAACATAAACTTACTGACCAAGTTTGGAAGGAAATTTAAAGGCAAAAGAGGAAGAAAATGAGTATTTCCTGAGCACTTTTTTTTTTTTTTTAATCTGTGCGGTTTTTGACATCAGTTGTTTCATTTAGTCTTCCCAGCTGCCTGGTGAGGCAGACATACTTCCTTCCCATTTTAGAGGTAAGAAAACTGAGATCCAGGGAGTTTAATTAACTAGACCAAAGCTACACTAAGTCGCAGAGCAAGATTCATGGCCATGTCAGGCTGAATCCAAGTCCAGTTTCGAAGTTCCAAGCTGCTCCCCCAACCCCAGGGCCTTCAGATCTCCCTATAATCTCTTTCCTCAGCTCTCTCTTTTAGCTTCCATCACTTTCTTCTTCATGCTTTGGTTTCTTGCAGCCATGTCCTAGCTCCTTGACTCTTTGAAACCAAGAGGAGTGCCTGATTTCTTTTTTCCTTCACATCCCCCATGGTGCCAAGCATGTAGTGGGCACTTAGGATGTGTGTTCAATGGATGAGGAGTTAAATAAAATAAATGAGTGCAAAAGTAAAAGAACTTAGAAATTAATAGGCAATACATCTATAAATAACTTAATTTGCAAATGAATGGATGGATGTTGGAACAAACGTAAGAAAATGTAGATGCTGCACATGTGCAAAAATGAATGCATACGCATTGATCAAGTGGCTGGATTGCATGAATGGATTAATAGGTGAATGAGTATGTCAATGAATGTGTGAATTGATGGTTCAGTAAATACAAACATGATTGAATGGATATTGAATGGTCAAATAAATATATGATGGAATGAATTAATTAATACATAATTTAAGTAATGTAAGGTAGAGTGACTGAATGAATACCTAAAGGATCTGAGGAATGCACACATGCAGGAATGAGCCAATGAATGGGTGAATGAAAGTCTTCCCTTATTTCCCCCAAGACTGCTCCCCTTGAGAGTGCCAGTGATGAGAAATCTAATATTCAAAGGGCCAGCTGCAATTTCAGAGGCAGCATTCAAGCTGAGGCTGAAGATCTGAGGGCCAGGTTAAGGGTCAGGGCCCAACTGCCCATAGAAAATACCTTTGCTGGGAGTCCCAAATAGCAAGTGCCACATGTCCTAAGAATTAGATACCAAGTTGGTCTTCAGGAGCCCACTGGCTTCCTCAAGTGGGAACTGTGGGTCACTGCTCCTGGGAGCTTCAGGGTATAGCCAGTCCCCTTCTGTTCCTGTTCCCTCTGCCCTACCTCCCCATGACTTCCCTAGTACCCAACTCCACCCCCAGCCCAGAGCATAGGCGGGCAATGACAGACAAGGAAAGTAATTCTCAGCATCCAAGAACAGCTTTAATGAAGAGGCTGCTGCAATATCTTTGCAACACGCAGCAACACACATGTTCGATTACAACAGGTTGAGCCATTGCACACTCCCCAGTGCCAGGGCTTGGGGAAAGAGGCAGGAAGAAACACACACCTAAACACTGAGCAAGAATACACACTTCCTGACACAAACAGCCCAGAGGTCCTGGCTCCATCCAGGTTGAAAAAGCTGTAGCATTTCTTGCAAGAGAGCCTAGCTGCTTTACTCTGCCTGCCTATCACTGAGCAATGCTTTTCTTTGCTTCTTTTTTTTCCACTTCAGAATCTGAGTCACAGCAGGTTTTGAGTGACTGACACCTTCTCCTCTCTTGGCCCTGGGAGCTGATTCATTCAGGACCGTGGCAAACCGGTATTTCAGGTCCCCCCCTGGCAACCCCCAGTGCCCTCTCTCCTGAGGATTTCACTTCTAAAGGACCCTGAGGAGACACGACTTCTGGGTGAGAATCAACACCTTCTTCTTTGTTTCTTTGCTGCCACATTTGGCCTGGGTCCCTGAATGGGAGAGGTTGGCTGGCTGGAAAGGCTGTCCTGGAAGTTAGGAACTGCATGTGAAGAGGCGTGCCGGGTTCCTGGGCTGGGGGAGGGGGCACAACATAAATATTCTTCTGAGCTCAACTTCCCACTTTGAATTTACAGTCTTGTCATTGCCTTATGATGTAGCCTTAAAGTAAACCCTACCACCGGAGGTCAGGGAGCCTATTTGGTCTCAGACATGTGCCAGCCATTGAATTACTCATTTCAGCTGCACACATGCACCTGGAGGGCAAGTCCCCACTCAGCTGGAGCTTGGAGGGGGGGGCCTGTGCGGTCTGACAGCCTCAGGAGCTGAGGAGGCTGCACTGATGTTAGCATGACACCTTTCCTCTCTGCTTTGAACAGAGTCAGAGGTTTACATTGCTATTCCTGCCTGCCCCTTCCTAGCTCTGTTTTGTGGCTTGTCTGGGGAAGGGGGTGGAATAGGGTGGAGGAAGTAGGAGGAAGACCTTGGCCTTGGTGACTAACTCCAAACAACAGCCACTGACAAAAACAGTAATGTGCAAATTACTGATCTTTATTGGACGCTTTGGGGAATATAGTTGTTTGTCGGGAAATGAAAGAGAATGTTTGTGCTTATAAAATTATATGGAAAATCAATGTGGTGTTAAGTATATTTTTCAGTTATTTGAGTCAAGGACTGTTCTCCAGCCAATTCTAGCAAGCTCTAAGGGAGGCAGAGATGTCCCTAAGCACAGCCAAGGGGGCTGAGCAGAAAGGTCAAGCTGCTGTTTATTACTGTACTTCTTCACTTGGGGAAATGCCCGAGTGGGCATGAAGTGACACTGGCCATGCAAAGTTCTCCATGTGGTTGCTAGCCTTCAGTCAACAGCATTGCTCAGGACTGCTCGACAGAGCACTCTGAAGCCTAGCTCTGGTTTTCATTTTCCTGTGCTTCAATCTAGAGATTCTCAGCACTGAGTCCCTGTCACAGATGGGGTGACCCCCGAGGTAATGGGGAAGTCATAAAAGCATGTTGCAGGAGAGGAGACCAGAGCTGTCTGAAATGTGAGAGAGAATGAGAGCTCAGCCTCATGTCCATGGCTCGAGAGTCGGCAACCGTCAGCAGAAGTTAGATGTTTGGTGCTTGGTGCTCCTCAGCGGCATCTGTGGGCCTGCTCAGCTGTTCCCCGGACAAGGACAGGCACTGTGAAGGAGGGCGTAGGGTAGCCAGGGCGTCTGCCTTTGCAAAGCATTCATTATTGCATTGTCAGTGAAGGTCTGTGACATGACGGGGTGAATAAGAGTAAGAAGCCAAGCCAACAGAACTTTTCAAAGATCAAAGACTGATAGGCAAGAAGCCACCAACAAAACACCAACTGTGACTATAAATGCTTTATAGTGATAATAAATGATAATCAATGATTTTAAGACACAGAACTGAGGGCCACATAGCCTGCCCTGCCACACTTCTCTGCTGTGTGTCTCAAGGCAGCTTACCCACCTCTCTGGGCTTCCCATTCCTTGTATACCTTGTTTTATGAAGCTCCTTAAAATGTTTTCCTGCTCTCAATCCTGTGATCCTATGAGGTCTTATTGGTAATTGAAATGATAGTTCGGTAGATGAAGAGGGGACCAGGACTAATGGGAATACAAATTTTGGTCATGTCACTTACAAGCTGTGTGTCTTAGGTCACTGAACCTTCCTGTGCTTCAGTTTCCTCATTTGAAAAATAGTCTGTTAGTTAATTTGGTTTATCTTTTTTTTTTTCCTCAGTAATGCAGTGTCTGTCACAGTGGATACATGAGCTATTGACATTTCAACAGTAAATAAAGAAACACATTTTAACAAAATGTCCTGCTGTTCAAAACACTTATGGGAATGGTAAAAATAAATAGTAAATCTCAACTAATGATTATCAAAAACCAAAATGATCCTTTGTAATTGCATGATAGAACTGCAGTCAGATACCCACTGCCTAACACCAAAAACTAAAAACCACTATATTCACATTCCATCTTTTCCCCTCTCGTTGGCTCCGCCATCTGTGACCTGGGGGTGATCACCAAGGGTTATTGGAAATTAAATGCTGTAATTGGAGAATTAAATGTTGTAATACCTTTCACACAGTGCTTAACGCACCTGATAAATGGTACCAGTTATGTTAGCATTTATCATTCAGAATCCATAATTAAAAAAATAAAAATAAAAGAACAAGCAAAACCTAGATCTGTTTTTTACATAATTTCCCTGATACTTGGGCCCTGATTTCCCTGCAGAGAGCTTCTCAGTGTTCCTCTTCTTTCATTTTCTCATTCACTCATCGTGTATCTAAATGGTGAAGGTAGCTGAAAACATTATGCAGATTTTACTAAAGTATTAGAAATTTCTCAAGGCTTCAACTGTGTGGCAAACATGATCCCCAAGTGCTTATTTTAGGACCCAAATCTCCTCGCTGGAGACCAGTGACATTTGGGGGTGTAATTTGGGGTCTGACATGACTGCTGGCTATGATTGTGACATACAGCAACTATAGATGCAAGCAAACCTTACAAAGTATTTGATGATATAAACAAGAACCACAAATCCCCCCATTCTTACTTTCATTGGCATAGAAATGGATACAATATAATGTCTTCAGAATCTCAAGCTACTTGCTAAATTCCCTGCCTCATTTCCAACGTGAGGATATAAGTTCATGAACATACTGATGTGGAAGGCTCAGTTTCCAAAAAAGGAGCAAAAAAATTCCAAAGTCTTTTAAAATATACTGGTCAAAATTAAGTAATGAAAATATCACTACTGTGTATTTTCAAATTTACCTGCAATAATATTTGCTGGTCAGTTTTGTCCTGTGGACTTCTCTGTGGACCTCTATAACCTGCCTTTTCTTCCACCATAAGCGTGGATACAGTATTCCTTCCTTTTCCATCTCGCTCTCTCTCTCCCCCTCTCCCAAACCCCCCCACCCATATTTACTCGGGGAATTGCAATTCCCTTAAATTATGATCTTCCCTCCAATGCAAAAGAGAAAGGAGCAACAGGTTAATTTAAAAGTTATTTCTTTAGGAAACAAATATACTATGATCTCAATTATGAAGAGAAAAAAGGAGCAAAAACAAATCAATAAAAGTAAAAATACCAATCTTAAGGGTAGAAATACAGTAAAATTTAATTGTGGTCATTTTTGCATGATAGAACTACTTTGCTGTATTTTCTAAATTTACTTTTAAGTAAAATGTTTTAATATTTTCAAAAATCATTTTTTTATTAAGTAATGGTGCTTTTTCAGCACAACATGTTCCTACTTACAGTCAAATAGTAACTAACAACATGTCACCTTTGTGGTAGCAAACGCCCCCCTGACATTGTGCCCTACTTTTATTTTAAGCAAGCATCAGAATGCGTTTTGCACATTACTACCTCTGTGGAGAGACGACAATAAAGGCATGACTGGCTTGTCTTGACTTCAGCTCTGGGTGAAGGCTTAACTGTAGGAGGTTCATACCTCTACTCCTACTATCCTCAGAGTTTGACTCAGCAGCTACTCTATATAATGAGCTCCGTAGCCGGAGCTCTTGGGGACCGGGTGTCTGTTTAGACTTTCTTGGGGATGCCTCCAATACAGCTGCCAATAGATTTTTTTTCTGATTTATTAATAACATCTTTTGGAGATTTTTTTTTCTGATTATAAAAGCAATACATGTTTCTTACAGAAAATGTCAAAGTTAAATGTAAAGAAGAAAATGAGACACGCATAACACATATTTCCTCCATCCAGAAATAATCACTGTTGCACACTTGTGAATTTCTTTCATCTTTGTGTCCAAATGCATATAGGAAGCATTTTAAGCAGTTGAGATTATATTGTGTGTATGTGCATCTCTGTGCATATATATGAATATGTATGTCACGAGCATTTTCTAATGTCGTTACAGCTGTTTTTTTATAACAGTTTTTGTGCCTGAATAGTAATACTTGTACCATAATTCATTTAACCAGGTCTCCCTTCCTGGGCATTTAGGTCTCCCTCTTCCCCAATATTTGTTATTGTAAATAATGCTGTGATAAACAGACATAATTCAAATTCTCATCTTTGTTTATTTCCTTAATATAGATTGTTAGAATTGGAGTAAATGGGTCCAAAACATTGACATTTTTTAAACTTTTTATAGCCAGCCAAAGAAATGAGCAGGGAACAATAATTATAAGCAAGTTATGTATGTATCAAATTGAAGAAAGTAAAAACATTTCCCACATGCTTATAAATATTGGGAATTATTTTTCTTTTTCACCTTTAACATACTGATATACAAACGCTAGTCCTTTAATATTGTTTTAATTTACATTTTTTATGATTGGTGAGATGAAATTCTTATTCATGTTTATTAGCTGTTTGTCTTTGCTATAAATTATTCGTTCATGCCCCTTGCCTGTTTTTCTACTGACTTTTTCTCATCAATTCATAAAAGATCCATCTCTATTAAAGATGTTAGGCCTTCGTCACTTCTATTAAAAATATTTCCTTAGTGTTATTTGCCTTTTATTCTTTAATAAATTTTTTGACATGCAGAAATAAGTCTTATGTAGTCAATCTGATATATTTCATTGTTGTTTCTTCCCTTTATTATCTTTAGAAGTGCCTTCTCATTTAGAGATCAGATACTCACTCGCAGCATTTTTGAGTTTGTTTTTAATATAAAAATAGAGTGTGAGCTGTGGCAAAGGATGAATCCCATGAATTTTTTCAGGTAACTAGGGTTTCAAGAGGCTCTTTCTACCTCTTGCATCATTAAAACAAATTGATCATTTGCATGTGAGACATGCCCAGTGGTTCTGGAGATGCAGGCACAGGGCAGAAGAGCAAGTGGGAACCTGCTAAAAATCGGGGAGCAGGAATTTTGAGTAAGTAGACATGGTGTTTCTACTGTCATGTACCAAGCATGATTTTAAATATTAGTAAGTGTTTCTACTGTCATGTACCAAGCATGATTTTAAATGTTAGTAACTGGGAAGCCATTTGGCAGCAGGCTCTCCTAAATACTGGTCTTAAAAAGTGAGTCTGGGAGAGTTGTGTGTCCATGTGGAGAAGGGTATGTTCTGTCCAGCCTGGCCACTGCAGGAATACGGCTGTGGTCTCAGGTGGCAGATATGAAGCTAAATGATTCTGAATTAGATCTTTGCTCTGGGTCACATCTGACCAACTCGATTTTCCCCTGTCATTTCGAGGCAGTGGTTTTCCGCTCAGAGCTCTGGACCCAGTGAATTGTGCAGAGAAAAGGAAACCAGGGCCTCTGGGCAGCAGCTTGATGGTGGTAGAAAGAACATAGGCTTTGGAGCTCAACCATGCACAGACTCTTTGCTCTGCCAGTTCCCAGCCGTGTGGTTTTGAGCCTTCATTTCCTTGTCTATCAAATGGGGATGAGAGTCAGCTTGCATGGTTATTGTGAATACTTCATACGTGGCAGATGCTTATCAAGTGGGAGGCTTGGAAATGAATTGATTTGCAGTGTGTTTTTTGGGTCCCATATTATAACACAGAGGACTGTGTGTGTGCCAGCCCACCCAGCAGTCCTCTCAGGGGCCACCACACTACAGTGACGTCCTTGTTCCAAGCCAGAATCAGAAGAAAGGATTTGCTGTCTTCAAACTGATGAACTTACGTATATTAAAAATCTAACCAAGATATAAAGATAGAATCACATGCCAATTTATTGAAAAAGGTAAAATTACAGGGAATCAGGTGTGTCCTGAAAAATCAGCCACGTCCTTAACACAGGTCTCAGTGCCCTTCACACTGGAAACTCATCACATCTTCCCAGAAGGTGGCCTTGTTTTTAATTAATCTGAATTATCATCTGAGAATAGCTTGCACAATGCAAAAATACTGATTCAGTATGGTACCATGGAGAGTCACTTTATTATTGGAGGCATTAATTATTAATACTTCTTTAAATTTATGTTTAAAAATCTTTGTGATTTATTAGGTATTAGATAGAATTAAATAAGAATATAATAATAGCAAGCAAAATTTTGCTCTTTATTGAATAGCTACTAGACACCAGGCGCTGTACTAGTGTGAAAGGTAGAAAGAAGGCAGGTGTGGGTATGCTAGCCAGGAGGGCAGACAATCATGCCAGGTCCATCAGCTTTGCCATTAAGAAGTTAAGTCATCTTGGGAAAAAAGTTACAAATGTGAACATTTCAATATCCGATGTATACACACCTTCAATCCCTGCTCTGAGTGCTTTAAGAAGTAGTGCTATAATCCTGAAGTATTTACTGATTTGATGTATATGACATACTTGAAAGGCAGTAAATAAAATTTAAGAGTTGCAGTGAAAGACCTTTTGCGTCACTGCCTAGAGGTACAGGGCCTTGAAAGTACAGGACCTGCAGGGTGTCAGAAAAGGTGGGGACCTTTTGGAAGGTACACATGTCAGCCCCCTTGCTCTATAAATGCAGGAGTTGGGGCTTCCAGGAGGTCTCTGACCTCCACAGACCCCACAGCCAGTTAAGAGCAAACCTCTCCGTCCTTCAACTTCCTGTCCAGTGCTAGCTTCCTCCAAACCCTGGAAAGAGTGCCCTCGGGCGGGAACCCACCCGCCTCCAGCAAGGGGGTGAAAAGTCTGCTGAAGAGTTAGACAGAACTGAAATCATTCCTTTCTGTGTAACATGAGAGAAGTTTTCTAGTCTTGCTGATCCTCAGTTGTCTCATCTGTAAAACAGGGATAATTACAACCCCAGTGGCGTGCACCCCAGGCCGATAAGAAAAACAAATGAGAGGATGTCTATGCACGCTCTTTGGAAACCAGGAGGAGAGCCACACATTTTGTTCCTTTAGGACACTGTTCGAAGGATAAAGCAGAGGAAATAGAGTCAAACCGTCTGGTTTAGAATAATCCACAAGTCCTTCCAAGTCATGTAGATGACACCTCCAGCTTCTTTACATACGTTTCCAAATAGCAAATTAGGTAGGGGAGAACTTATGCTGTAGAGAGGTCTTTACTTGATGGATTAGACCAGTGCCAGAAAAATTTCAATCCAAATAAAGGGAAAGGCATTGTTTGAAGGAGAAAAATGGATGTTTCTTAGAACATTAAAAATATGTGTTGCATGTTTGTCATGCCCTTTGCAGTGTTAAAAAGCCCTCTGTTAGCTTGAGAATAGAAGAATGTATTATGTATGGGTTTAGTCATAAAATTATCATGTCGGGCATTCTAAGTGTAAAGGTGTGCCATCTATTCATGCAGTATGTACATATTTAGGTATTTCATTTGCTTAAGAAGAAAACTGTATGTGATCACAAGGGGAGCTGCTAAACTGAAAGGAATCTCTCAGCTCCCCGTTTGTGTTCCGTTTGGGAGTAGCCAGCAGAAACCCGAGCTCACCACAGAGCATCTGCACTAGTAGTATAGGAAAAATGCCAGGATTTTCTGGATTTGGGATCCTCACACATGTTAGGCAGATTCAGAAAGCACTCATTTTCACAAAGGGTGAGGTAGAGGTATAGTGGAGGGAAAAATTCTGTCCTGAAGGCAACTTTCCTGCGTGGAACCTGGTCCAATCAGCCTCACTCAAAAATACACACTTCTTCTGACACATGGTTGCAGATCGTGCCTCCACCATTCTACCCCACCTTCATCAGAAAATGTAGCAGTGTGCAAGTGCTTCCATATGCTAGAAGCTGGTTTCTCCATGTTTGCTGAGGGGAAATAAAGAAAAATGTCATCGAGTAGCCAGCTTGAATAAAGAAGTCAACAGTTTGCTGTACACATACAGATTGAGCGAGAGCAAGCCGCAGAGTGAACCATAAATAACTTTTTCAAGCTTGCACACCTTAGTTCACTGATTATTGAAGTTTTGCCACAAAATGGCCCATTGGCAGGAATGTAATTATAATTTACATAGCAGATGGGATAATTGAAAACAGTAAAAATATGGCTCAAGAATTCTGAACATAGGAGTGTTTGAACTGGGAGTCAACATACGGCAAACAGAGCTTGGCATCAGAAGTCTTGGAATCTAGGCCCTGCCACTAACTAGCTGGATGATCTTGGATGGGCCGCCATACCTCTCTGGGCCAATGTCATCAATGAAATACGGAAGCAGTAAAAATGCCTATATCACAATATTGTACAACAAATGAAGTCGAGTAAGCAAAATTGCTTTGTCAACTGCCTTACGTTAAGCAGACATCTGAGTGCTATTAGTACAGAAATGAGGTCACGGGTTCAGTGCAAAGAGCACTGGCTTTACAGTCAGACTGAATGTAACTCTTGACTCCACCTCCTTGCATTAAACTCAGATTTCCCGGCTTTTGGCTTCAATTTCTTTATCTGGAATGTGGAGTCATCAACAATGCCTATTTCACGTCATTGAAGCAATGTACATGGAAGCATCTGGAAACCTGGAAACCACTCCAAAGGGACCATGTCTGTGTTTGCTCTCCATGGTATCCTCCCTGCTTAGCACAGTGGCTAGAACATTGTAAACACACAGTGAATACTTGTGGAATGAAAAAAATGATTCTCATTTTTCAAAGTCTATCCGCAGTCAGGGCAAGGCCAGGTAATATGTTGTTTCCAAGTATAAACCTCTTTCCTGTTCCGCGGTTCGGCAAGTCACGACTTGTTTTTTTTCTGAAGGAATGAGTGGCTGTTTCTGCCATCTCTGTTACGCTTTCAGATTGGGAAATGTGATCAGAGATGTGAGGGAATACTATTCTATGCCAGCCTGATGATTTGCCCAGAGACACACAGCTCTTAAGTGGTAGAACCAGAAGTTGAACTCAGGTCAGACTAACTCAGAACTCCCTCCTTGTCTTCCTACATGGGAATGTTTAACAACCTGAACACCAGCTGTTATCCAGGGAAAGCCCACTTGAAGGACAGGTGCTAGAAACTTCTGCCTTCGTTTATGAGGCTGGTGTCCGTGGGAGGCAGAAATGGACACTGCTCTGAGATTTCAGCAGTTCATTGCTTATGCTACATGCATAGGAATTACAGTGTACTTTTCTGTATGGCTGTAGGTAAAAAGCTGTCTGTGGCCCAATCTTGGCAAATTATTTCAGGGGAAAGTCAAATATCCTGACTTAAGCATCTGAATCATTTTCCTTTAATAATTTCCTAATCAGAAATTTTTGTTGGTGGGGAAAAAACTACCAGCAAAGAGTCACAGATTCATAGTCATTTTGAATTGGTGGGGAAAAAAAAATACCAGCAAAGAGTCACAGACATTAGAAAAACAGAATTGATGAAAAGATTTCCCCTTCAACTCACCTGGCCCTGTGCCTTGCCCCTGTGCTTCCAATATCTATAAGAACTGGAATAACCTGCAAGCTGGATACTGTTCTCAACTTGATACTTGCAAAGATAGCTTAAAAGGGAATTACGAAGTCATGAAATCACAAAACCTCCTAGAGCCCCACCCCAAAGTCCTTAACAAATGCATCCCGTCTTTTCCCTCTTACCCTCAGTCTTAGACATCTTTGCTGCTCTGACTCACAAAGTCAAAACATTTCTTGTCTTTAGACAGTCCTGCCAGCATTCCTATGAAAGCCTGACTGGGAGGCTTCTGCATTGGCCATTGACATAGTTTTCTTCTACAGAAGAAAAAAAGAAAGTTCCTTTCTTGCCACACATGGATTTGCACTTAAAAATGTGCTCCATGCTACTGTAACATCATTTCATTCATCTAGTTAATGGCTATCATGGGTAAAGTATAGTATTATACTTAGAATTCTGTGCACAGAGTAATTGCTCCAGATATATGTATAGAATATTACTGATACATACAGTAATGGGAGTTTTGACAATACTGTGCTTTTAAAGCCTTTTAAGAATACCATGGGCATGTCTAAAAGGAAAAAAAAAAGGCAGTATGAAATGAGAATTTTAAAATGCTAATATGGGTATAAAATAAAGCTGAGCCTTAACCCTTGTCCATAGTTGATACTGTATTAACTTAATCTTCATCCTACTGTTCAACCTTGACTAGATTAGTTCACTTGTCTCAAAATATATCATTAAGCATGTGCTGGGCATTAGGCATATCATAGTCAACAATACAGACACCTGCCCTCTTGAAGTTACAGAACTGCAGGAAAGACTAATATAGAGTAAGCAACTACTGGTAATGCTGAGGGTTGTTTTAAAAGAAAAAAGAGTGAAGCATAATAGTCAGGTTTGAAAGTTTTCTTTTTTGGGTCTACTACAAATATTATCCCCTAAACACATGCTTCTTCATTGCCTAGAATGCCCTGCCAAGCTTCCCTGTGGAGGGAATCATTCAGACAAATGTTATGTTGTCTCCTGTGTTCCTTGATGCTTAGAGGCAGAATTAGTGCCTTTTCTAGACTGTGTTCCCAGAACGTGGTCCGAGTCCTTTTATTAAAGGGCTGTTTCATGCCTTCCAAGGGTTCTGGCCCCAAAGTCAGGCTCTTTGGGTTTGAATTAGAGCTCTACCATTTACTAGCTATGTGGCCTTAAAGAATTAAGAGTTACATAGCCTCTGGCCTCAGTTTCTTCATTAGTAAGACAGAAATTTATAATGGCACCTAACCCTTAGGATTGCTGAGGGGATTAAATGAATTAAGCATACACAAAGCAGTTAAAACAATGCCTGGCATGTGGTAGGTTCTTATTAAGTATTGGATCTTATAATACCTACTACTAATTAATACTTTGTTTTGAGATTATGTGTTTAACATTACAGTCTTTCTCACTAGACCATAAATTCTTAGATTTCAGAGCCCTTTATTCATTCATCCCTCCATTTCTAGCACTTAGCACATGGTTTGGCACACAGAGGGTGCTCAGGCAATGTCTGCTAAATGACTGGAAGAGTGGTAAATCCCCACATACACGATGCACAGGGCACAGATAAAGGACATTTAGGTCAAAGTCATTCTGGGAACTTGTCTTATGCCCCTTATATATAATTTTGTTCTATTTGTTGGTAAAGGAACAGTAAGGCAAAAAAAGTAAATGTATCTTTTGGACCTCTATTGATGTGTTCCTTGACTCTTTTATTTAAATGCATGCTCTCCTTGGGTTCCTTAAACACAGCAGAAAATAACTGATGTTTCTTTATATTCAGCCATCACATTCTTCGAGAATAGTATCGGATCTCTCTTTTTTTAATTATGCCAAGCCACATGCATGAGAGTCATACAACACAATGCAATTTTACTTTGTGTCAAGTGCCTTTCATCACAAGCTACATCCCTGGCATTCAAGTTAAATAATAAATAATACAGCACAAGGTGTTTGGGGGTAGGAAGGAGGGGAGTTAAAGGAGCAAAACAAAGGAAGAAGGTTAGGAGAACAGAGCACCTATAATCAGATTTTAAGGGAACTCCAGACCTTCGTCCAGCTGCAATTGTTTGGTAACGTTTCAGAATAATAACCGGAATGGGGATGTGGTTTAGCAAATGGCTTAAACAATTGGCTTTGATTTCATGGTGATGACACAGTTGCACTGTATTTGTCATGCTGCTTGGATCCCTTTATGTACCATGCAGGGCTTTCTGTTTAGAAGGACGTGTCTCAACAGACAAAATTCTGTCCCCTCTGCATTGTCAGAAGAGAAGCAGAACAGCCATGGGGCTCCTTATAGACATTGTGGAGTCCACCCATGTCCAGAGTCAGAGAACGAGAGGCCTGGAAGTGCAGTAATGAGAAGGGCATTTACTGAGACTCACTGTCTGCCAGACATTGCTATAAGCCCTTCATATACTCTCAGGGGTCGGCCAGCTATGCCCACAGCCCCATCGTCCCAGGCCCCAAGAGCTAAGAATGTTCACATTTTTAAAAGAGTGTGTTAAAAGTAAACAAGGAAGAACTATAAGAAAGAAGCACAAGAATAGGCAGTAGAGATCCTTATGTGGTCTGCAAGGTGTAAAATATTTACTCTCTAGTCATTTGCAGAAAAGTCTGCAGGTCCCAGCTCAGCCTCCCTGACACAGTTTTGGCAGTCATGTGAGCACGTACTGTCTCCATTCTATAATCTGGGCCCTGCATCTTGGAAAGGGTAAGTACTAACGTGATATTGCCCAACTTGTTAGTGTAACTACTGCTCAGGGATCATAAACTCAATTACTTCAAGACTTGGGCAGGTGACAGAGAAGAGGAATATGGGCCTGGTAGGGGCCGTGACAATATAGAGGGCGCACACCCCTTAAGGATAGCTGTAGTGCAGTTCCGGTGAGCAGTGGCATTCTGAGAACAGGGGACCTGGTGCTGATTATTGGATCTTTCAGGAAAAGCCAAGAAATCAGATTTTTCTGTAATATCTTCCAGTTTTTAAAGGCTGGTAACTGATTCAAAATTTTTTTAATGCTGTACAGATCAGCTTGTGGGTTGAATGCAACCTGAGAGCCTACAACCTAATACCTCTGCTTATATGTATGAGTTCATTTGATCCAATGCCTTCGCTTCACAGTGAGAAAACAGAAATACAGGGAAAAGGTGAGTTGACTCAGATCACAGAGCTAGTAAAGCCAAGCTCAAGCCATTTGATTTTACATGGTCAGCTCTCCCTACTGAGCATTCCTCTGATGTCTAATTGATAGAACAGATGTTTAATAAGTAAGAATAATTTATTTTAGACTTATCTAGGCCACTAAGCCCTGTAAGTAGATAACAGAAGGCCAGACAGAACTGAGAGATACAGCTTAAATATCATCTGGAGCCTCTCCACTCTACCCTTTATTTTATAGTTTTGGAAACAGAGTGTTACTGAAAAGCCAAAGGTCATACAGCTAAAGTAGGGATAAAGGTGGGTCCCTAAACACACCACAGATTTATTTCAGTTCCCTTGGCCCAGTGATACTCTTGAATTTTTGAGATGCCTCTCCAAAGTCTCCTTTACCATACATTGCGTCATACATGAAGCATGGTTCCAGCTGAACCTGAACTGAGATTCATGCATAGCAGTGTACGTGTGGCAAGTTAGTGGACCGTCACTCTTTCCACCCAAGTTGGAAACTGGCCTGAGTTGACTTGTGTTCAGGGTGGTGAATTCAACTAGCGGTTGAGGACAGAGGCTAATGAGGGATAAAGAGGACAGTGGTTACATTTCACCAGGTCAATAAGCCTACAGGTGACGATAGACAGCTGTTTCTACAAGGAACCTGTGAGATTCAATGCTGCTGCTGGGTGTCTGGGTGACTTTGAGTAGGAGAGGGACTTCTCTCTATTTCTGCAAGGACCATGGCATAACTCTGTTGAGGGCTAGCTGAAAGGAACTCAGTGCCTGCCCACACCTTGAGGGTCTTGTGTTTCAGACCACCTAGAACTAGAACTCCATGATTAGAGAAGGTGCTAGAAGTGCTTAACAGTGAGGAGCTTACCCTTGGGTAACTTCAGAGGTTGTAAAAGAAAGTGAGTGTCTTGCAGTCTCAGCAGTAGAGAGAACACTGAGCACATATGAGACATACCAAGGGCTCCTGGGGACTGTACCATGCAAGAAATGAGTATCTGGTGATTCTGTTTGTGCACAGAGGAGTGGAAGGGAGTGCAATGGGTGCCATTAGTATTCCTATGGCTTCCTTTGTACCCTGGGAAATGAGGTTCCATGATGCAGCTGTTAGAGACCACGGTCTGGGTCAAAGTGAAATCCTTGGGCCAGCAACATTCAGGTTACCTGGGAGCTTGGTAGATAAGCAGAATCTCAGCCCTACACCAAACGTACTGAACTCTTATCTGCACTGTAACAAGATCCCCATGTGATCTGTGAGTGTATTAAAGTTTGATATTAAAATTTCATAAAATGGCCTCAGTATCAAGAATAACAGCTCTAGACAAATTTTGAGTTCTAATCTGAGATTTGTCACATCTTTGTTTTATGATATGGACCAGCTGATTTAACATTTCTACATCTCTGCTCATTTCTAAAATGGAGATGATAATGGTACCTATTATAGGATTGTTGTGATGTTTAATTGAGATAACACATAAAGCACAGTGATCAATGCATCTATGCCCTTAGTAAATATGTTATCATCATTACTATTATTACTTTTTATGATCCAGAACTTGCCACAAAAACATTTGTAAAAGAGGCTCCTCTAGTTCCCTGTGCCTTTCCTTCTCCCACAATAACCCAGTGAGTTTTCCTCACTCCCCATGCAGTCTGCTGATAATCACAGTATGAAAAAAAATAACTGGTCTTTATTGATATTCTTCAAAGGACTAGGAACTAAATATACAGATCAGACAGCATCCCAATTGTCTTCGCTACAACCCACAAGGCAGGCACTATGATCTGCTCTTGAAAGATGAGGAAACAGGCTCCTAAACCACCTTACAGACCTGGGTATAATAAACAGCAGAGCCACAGGGCTTCTCTGGGGAAGAGGTCAAGACCTCGAAGTGGTTGAATACTTCTTACAGTGCTGCCCTTAAAGAAGGGTTTGGACTTCGGTTGCACATGAAGGGTTTGCCATACACTTTTACCTCCAATTCCTCTCCAAGACCTACTAAGTGAGGGAGTGATGAATAAAACAGTAAGAAAACTACAAATGAAAAAATAACTGGAGAGGAGACAGTAGCATTCTGAATCTAGAAAGCAGATGGACAAGAAGAAATTGACATGGGCAGATCTGAGAAAATGAAACCTAAGCTTTCAGTGGGGAAAGCCCAGAAGCCGTCCCATTTTTCACCGCAGAGCCCTAGGAAAGCTCAGAAATTGGAAGCTCAGGCACTTTAAAAGTGAGGGGTCTGGGTTGGTTTGAAAACAGGAATATGGGTTGAATGTCCTGTTCACCTGAGTGCCTGCCCCCTCCTCCAACAAGATGATGACCAGAGATCTACTGTCTAGAGTGAATGAGCCCAAAGAACACTGCAGGTGTGGAAAAGAGTACAGCTAAGGGCCTGTGCTGAAAACAAGACCAAGAGGAGTAAATTAAATCTACATAGAGATGATGAGACTACATTCCAATCCCTTCCCCCATTAGGCTTCTAGAAAATTGTTAACAGCCAGTCTTGTACTCCACAGGAAAAGATTGGAAGGCTCCTTCCTGGTGAAACTGAGTGGCTCTGGAGAAAAGACTTACACTGTTAGGGAATCACCAATGAAATGCCTACCAGACAGTAAGTCTTCCTTGTATACCCTGAAATTTTCAATCATTTTTTAGTTGAATAAGCATGGATAGCCAGATGACCAATATCTGAGAAAACCCCTTACAATGAAAAATAAACACAAAAGCAAAAAAAATTTTTTTCTTAAAACCTCAGAGTGTAGAGACAATGCAGGAAACAGTAGAAAATTTCATAAAATGTATCATTAATATCCTAGAGAGATAATGATATATGTACATGAAACAATAACTGGAGGTTTAAAGGGAAACATTCAAATAACTAAAACAGGCTCCTGAAAATTTTAAATATGACAGCAGAAATAAAAATGTCAACAGATGGGTTGGTAGACAAAGCTGAGAAAATCTCTCCCGGAAAGTAGAACAAAAAGACAAAAATAGGAAAAATAGGAAAGAGAAGATTAAGAATTTAGAAGCAGTTTAAGAGGTCCGAAATCTGAATGAAAGGAGTTTTGGAAATAGAAAACAAGAAAATCAGCAATGAAATATTTTAAACCAATCTCTCAGAATTTCTAAAGTGAAAGAATCCAAAAACAGCTCAGAATGGGAAGAAAGGAGACCCACACCAATCATAGAATTTCTGAACACTGGGGAAAAGATAAGATCCTAAAAATTATCAGAGGGGGAAAAGAAAAGGTCTCATGAGGAAGCAAAATAGTATCAGACTTCTCAGCAGCAACCTAAGAGGACAATGGAACCATCAATTTCCTTAAAATTATAGGGAATTTATTTCCAGCCTAGAATTCTGTATCCAGCCAACTAAGATATCAAAAACTACCTCCCATACATTTTTTCTCAGTATGAAGAGTAAACAAAGGAGGAGGAAGACACAGGTCCCTGGAAATAAAAGATCCAAATACAGTGAGATACAATAAAATTTCCTGGAATATGGTGGAGGGAGATCCCAGAACAAGAGCTGTATAGCAAGCCTAGAAAGCAACCAGTCCATAAAGGAACCTTTTAGACAAAGGGAAATAAAATTTTATGAGAAAGGCAAGGAAAAGAGAAAGAAAAGGAAAGCAAATATAAGGAAAGAAAATAACATTATTTGACAGATTGAAATGTATTGAGAGAAGGTCTATAATTTGGTAGAGTTTGGGGATGAAATAAGGATAAGTACCTCAAGCACTTAGCAGATAGGGGGAAAAAAAGCCAATGATTAACTCAAAATGAAACAAAAATTAACACAAGGAAGTCATAGTACCCTACATGGCTCAGTTGAGAATAATTTTTACATAGTCATAATGATGGAAACACCAACATTTAGCCAAAAATTATTATGTAACTATATTGAGAGGATGGAGGAAAGGGAAGTGTCTGGGTAAAGAGGAAAAGGGCAGTTAAATTATCATCTTCAATAATAGAAAGTATATTTATAATATTTAACAATTAAAAATCCAGAAATTGCAGTACAGATTATCTAGTAATAACAGAAAAAAATCAGAAGGAATGACACAAGTAATTGAAAGGGATTGTCTCTGGGGAGAAAGAACATTAGGTGGAGTGAGTGGTGAACTTTAGGGTAGGGGACTTCCTTTTCCCATTAAAATCCTTTTAGAATATGACTTTTAAAATTATGTTAATGATCACTTTGACAAAAATAAAAATTTAATTGAAAATAAACATGGGGCCTGCAAGTCCCACGCTAAGAAAGAGAGTTCAGAGTTTTAAGAACATTTTAAGCACAAGCAGGACTCTGCAGGGTCTTTTTGTCTTATTGTAAAAGGACAGCGTGATATGAGTCACAAGAAATACATATTTCCCAGGTATATTTGGCCTTTATCCACAGTTCCTGAAAACACTGCAGAGTCTTGAAGGTGAAATGGGTGTTTTATCATGTTAATCAGAGACTTTTGGACCCCCACCCAAGGGTGGGGGCTGGAGGCTGAATCAGCCAATGGCCAATAATTTAGTCAATCATGACTAGCAGGGAAGCCCTCACAAAAATCCCTGAAAAGAGCGTCTCTCTCTCTGCACGGTTGGATCCTGCTTCTCAGAGAGAACACTCTTGGGGAGCCAGAAACCTCCACGTACCAGTGGCCCCAAGCTCCGCCAGGATAGAAGCTCTTTTATTTGGGACCTTGCCCTATGTATCTCTTCATCTGGCCACTAACCTGTATCCTTTACGGTATCCTTTATTAAACTGGTAAACCTAAGTGTTTTCCTGTGTCCTGTGAGCCCCTCTAGCAAACTAATCGAATGTGAGGGGGAGGTCTTGGGAACCTCCAGTCTGTAGCAATAGATTAGAAGCACAGGTTAACACTGCCTGGGGCTTGCAACTGGCATCTGGAGTGAGGGATGGAGGGCAGTCTTGTAGGACGGACCCCTTAACCTAGGGAATCTGGTGCTGTGTCTGGGCAGAGAGCATCAGAACTAAGTTGAGTTCTGCAACACCCTGCTGGTGCGAGAATTGCTTGATGTTATGTGTGGGAAGACCCCATCCCACATACTTACATACATTGGAATTTGGTCTTGGAACCTGAATAGAGTTATACTACTATTAGTGCTGTATATAATATTGTTGTGAGTGTGTGTGTGTGTGTGTGTGTGCAGGAAGAAAAGACACCATCTCAGCATAGTAACAATCATCTAGAGACACCTATGCAGGGGGAAAACACCAACTAAGAAGTCAGGAGCCCTGATTTCTAGCCTTCGTTATATCATATGTGATCTTTTAAGCCTCCGTTTTCTTATGCTATAAGACAATATTCCTATCCTGTCTACTTCACAGGGCTGCTGTGATGATCATGAAAGAGAATGCATGTAAAATGCCTTGTAAATTGTCAAGTGCTCCACAGATGTAATAGAATATCATTATTCTACCCATGTATAAGATTGGCAGACAGTTTACTGTATTATAATCTATGCCATCTGGTTTATTTTTGTTTTTTAGCAAAATTTTTCTTATAGGAAAAATAAAATGGGCTTATTATGGAAATTTTGTAAATACTAAAAAGCAAAAAATAAAAATGAAGGGAAACTAAAAATTACCTTTAATTTCATCACTAAGAAATAATCACTGCTAACTTGAACTATCTTTGATACGTACATATGAAATATATACATATGTAATTTAATATGTATATGATTTATGTATACATATGCTTATTTCCCACTAAAATCAACATCATGGCTATTTTCCCAAATCATTATGTATTTTTCCATAGCATCATTTATTATTTCTGATGAGGGAGAAACAGAAAGAAGACTGAAGAAATTAAGTAAAAACTGAAATAGAAATATTGATGAAAACTCACAGTGAATTTTCCCTTTTTACAAATGACATATTTCCCAAACCTACCAATTAAACAAGTCTAGAAACAGTACTAACCAGTAGCAGCAAACAACTCTTGATAGCAAGATTGTGGTTTCTAAATACCATTGCCCATTAAAGAGAATCAGTGGTCCTTCAGAAAAATGGATGATCCCAGGTCTGGCTTAGGATTGGTACAAGATGAGCCTAGAACATTTTATTATTCCAGAAAAAAAAAGGAAGCTATCAGAGACTTGGGTGTCAATATAAAGATGTTCCCACTGGCCAAAGATGGGGTGATTTTAACATCAGTATGAATAATAACTGAAATGACTGAAAGTACATCAAATATATTTAAATACATGAGCTTATAATGATTCTGAGAAAGAAGAAAGCCTCATTGCTTACCTCTGGAGGATTCTAGGGAACCAACCTGTTCTTTGGAAACCTGAAAAAGAAAAGAAAAGAATCAAACATTTACCCTGTCTTTTCAGTTAAGCAAATAGTTGATGAGAGGATGTTTCTCTTTATAGAAGTATTCCAGTTAAAAGTGAAGAAGGAATGAATATGAATTAGAATATGACCAGTTTTACAGCTTCTGGTGAAATGATGAATCTAGTCAGTGAGTTTCAAAGACTGCTAACATCACAAAGGCAGGTGGAAGTACACAATACCATCTAGAAAACAGTCTTGCCCAAAAGAAATAACTCTAAATGGGATCAAGCTTTCTAGAACTAACTACCAGTTCACAGGAAATATAAGATGTGGAAGAACATGTTAAACCAGAGGATGCAATCAGGAAACACAAGTTATGGGAAATTCTACAATACAAACAACCCTGTCTCTTTAACAAGTAATGCATAAGTTAGGGGAAAAAAATAAACGGAAGAAAACCTATCAGTCAAAGGAGACTTAAGAGCTTTATCAACCACTTGCAATGCATGGAGTTTATTTGGATCCTGATGCAAACATACAAACTGAAAAAAAAAAAGGATTCAGGAAAGCTTGAACAGTAACTGGACGGTTGTGGATGTTAATATTTATTATGAATCCTTTCCAAGTTCATTAAATAATCTTCTACACCATGATCCAAAATGGCTGTGTAATAGTTCATCATACTATGATGTATCATAATACAATTGATCATTTACTAATTGGTTGACACTTAGATTGTTTCCAATTTGTCATTATTATTACTAACACTGATAAAACTCTTTCACATAATTTTTTAGGTTCATCCATGATTATTTTCCTTTAACTCCATTAAATATAGACATAGATTCCTGGTTGAAAGCTCCACACAATGGGAAACTTTTGGTAAATACTGCTAAATTCTTTTTCAGAAAGGTTGTGCTAATAAATACCCAGTGGCAATATAGGGAGAGTAACCATTTTCTGGGTATACCATTTTTCTCTTATACTTTTCTCATTTCATAAGCAAAAAGAAATACTTTCAATATTGTTTGCAGATGTACCTTGCATTTCTTGCAGTTGTTAGTGAGTTAAATATATATCATGTGTTTGGCTTTGTACTTTTTTGGTAAATTAGCTTTTTATGTCCTTTACCTACTTCTCTACTGAGATGTCTTTTTCTTAAGCATTTGTAAAACTTCATTATATATTAAGGATAATAGCACTTTCTTCTGTATGATTCAAATATTTCTGTCTTGGTTTTATAAATATAAAACATTTCAAAATTTTTATATAGTCAAATTTTTGACATTTTCCCTTATGACTTTTCAAATCACACTTAAAAAGATCTTCTTTCTTTACTTCCAAAATCGGGTAAATTGTCATCTGTGTTTTTTTTCTAGAAATTTCATATTTTCATTTTTTATATTCAATGTGAAAATTTTTAAAGGGGTACTGTAAGGGACAGAGATCTAACGTTTTTCCCCCAAAATGGTCTTTCAAATGGTTTGAAGCATTCATCTTTCCCAACTGATTTGAAACTTCAGCTGCCTCTGGGTTGCTTCTTTTGAAGAGTCAACAGACTTAATAGTGATGATATAATTTGATTCACTTATTTAATATTTTAATTCAGTTATTAAATATTACTATTAAACTTAACATTAATATTAATATTTAATATGTACCTTATCTTACATTAAGTGCTTAGTATTTATTTAAATGAATATATAATAATCATTGTGATCTCTGTGGTTAAAGTCATATGGTACATCCATATAATGAAATAGTATGCAGCCATTAAAAAGAATGAGGAGGCATTTGTTTACAAGATACACTGTTAAATGGAAAAAGTAGTATACAGGGCAAAACAGTGGGTGTTTATTTTGGAATTAACATTAAAGCTACTCCTGTCCCACAGGCTGATAAGGCCTAGAAATACTGGATTGCAATCTGATTTGAGAGTAGTAATATAATTTATTTTACAGGGCTGATGAAAGGATTGCGTGTTTGAATGTGTGTGAAGCATTAGGTCCATGTCTGGCATCATCATTAAAATCACCCTGTAGGGGCTTTGGGAATTCAGTGGAGGCCCTCGTGGTGCTTTTTTGTTTGCTTTGTCTGTTACATTCCTGATTACATCTGGACACACAGACATGGCCCTCTGGCTAGATATGCAGCTCTAATAAAGAGTGCAGACTTCCAAGACTAGGAAATGGATCTGACTTAGCTACGTAGATGACCAGTAGCAGCCACCTGATCTACCCTGCTTAAAAAAGGCAAATTTCTACCAGCGGCAAAGACATCTGGTAGGCAAATGATAAGAAAAGAGATAAGAGACAAAAATTGGCAAGAAAGGAGGCCCTGGCTGAGACATATCCTTTTTGGAAAGTATTACATGTCATGAAGCCTGCCGGAGAAAAGCTTTAGGAGAGCACCGTTTGAGGAGCCCAGCACCATCAGCCCCCAGAAAGAAAACAGTAAGCAAGAACGTCAGCTGCTACAGCGCCTCTGCTGCAAAAGTGGGAGCCGACTAGTCAGAGGGGATGCTTCCACTGCAGAATTTTGCCAGCTTGTCACCTTTGACCACAACAGATGCTCCTATTTTCTGATCAGTGTTTTTCCTGCTATCTGGGAGCAAATGTTAGTGGAGGTGCACAGTTAGAACCATTACATGCTGATCTGATTCTCAGCTCCACTGCCTGAACCACAGTCTTCAAAGGCAGAAAGTATAGCATTAGCATGGGATGGAGTAAATTCATGTAAAATCCCATCTTTCCCAAGTGCCTGTGTACACACACTCACAGGCTCTCTGCTACCCAAGAGGGATGGGGGCCCACATTCACTCACTCCACCAATAATCATCGAACATCTGCTTTGGGCCAGGGACTACTAGGTGCTGAGGATCTCAACAGTGACCGAGACACTCATGGAGCCTATATTGCAAATTGGGCAGACATCTAAAAAAAAGTGAAACAAATTCACACACACAGAATTGCAGCTTGTGAAACACGTGAGGAAGGAAATAAGTAGGGTGCAATCAGAGTAATGAGATGGCCTACTCTAGACAAGATTAACCATACTGTAAAATGTATTGCAGTTCATGGAGCGCTCCCTTGGCTGCCAGTATCGTTAATTCCCTCTATCCATCTACCCAATACAGTGTGGCAGCCAAGAGCCTGGACTTAGAACAATCCAAGTTGGAATCTGCCTTTGCCATTTATTAGTCATGTGACCAGACAAATTGCCTAACTTCTTTAAGTCTCAGTTTTCTCACCTATGGAATAGGGGTGATAATCATATCTACCACAAGGTGTTGCTCTAAAATTTAAAGGAGGCAGTGCCTGTAGCTGAGTCCTGGGCATAATGCTAAGTACATCCCAGCTAGTTTGTTACTAGCGTTAGTTTCATACTCAGTGAAGGATTAGTAAGAACCTCTAAGTGCCAAATACTCTGCTGAATACTGGAGTGGAGGCAGGAGAGACAAGATCCAGCTATTTCTCTAAAAGAGAAAATGTATGTGAATGTAATCAGAGGTGTGCCCCTTCTTTTCTAGCAGACACATTCAAAGGTCATTGTTTAATCCCAAATACCAGCTTTTAGTTCCCTCAAGATGGAAGGACAGGTCACAGGTTAGACAAACCTCACAGAAAGACAGCTCCTTTGTTAAACTGAGTATCCTGCCAGAGAATAATGCCAAGCCTCGCCTCTTGGCTTTAAAAATGGGTTGTGCTGGGAAAGGCAGTGGCCTGGGAATTCTGAGAGCTGGGTTCCAGTTCTGATTCTTTTGATCCAGAGCCACTCAACCCTCAGTGTACTTATCCTCCCTCCCAAATTATCATGAAGACGACATAATATACTATGTAAGCTCCAGAGCTGCATAACAAGCTTTCCAAGGAAGAACGTCTCCTGTTCTCTCTTAAGTTCTAGACACTGTTCCACCTCTGTGGGTCCATGTTCCTCTCATGTAAACTGGAAAGATTCCAGCTAGGATGGTTGCAAGGCTTGGGTAAATCAGCAGATGTGTAGGGCCTTTGAAAATCTTAAAGGGCTCTGCTTGAGGAAGGTGTTGTTATTATTAGGTTAGGAAACCAATCCACATAGTAAACATTTTTGTGAGATGAAGAATCACAGATGCTGAGGGAACTTAGTGGAGAGGCATTGATGACAACCTTTCCAAAGAATGAGAACATCCTCTGGCCAGCACTTTTCTCGCTCTCTAATCGTGAACATTTGATGGTTCTTATCAGTGGGTGTCCGAACCCTGTGTAACCAGTTTGGGTATTTGATGTAGCATCACACAACAGGCCCAGAGCACTGCTCCTTGCCCCTATGTGTCTCCTTGCCTGAAATACCTGCTTTCTGCAACAATTTTACAGTAACTGCTGGACTATGAAGAAAAGTAATTTTGCAAATAAATATATTTACTAATTAAAACTTGCCCTTTAAAACTTACATTTTCTTGGCCCCACTATAGGTTTTCTTTTTCTTGTAACATATCACAGAATTAATAAGGGCAATGGAAACATCTTTAATATATACAGTTTCAACAGCTCTAATAACATATCTGCCTGCATAAGAATGCCTTCTCCCCCTCTACAGCCCAGCTGATAATTTCCCCTGATTTGTTAAATGCCTTCTTATTTCACTCTCAAAAGATAAAGCTTAAAAGGCAGTTAGTCTTCAGGGAGGGAGTGGGAAGGGTGGATTGAAAAGGGATAAAGTAGAAGGGTGGGGGTCACAGCCATTTTTTTTTAATGACAGCTTTTCATTTTTGTTATGAAAGTAATGAATGTTCATTGTGGGAAAGTTAGAAAGTATCAAATGGCATGAAGAAGAAAATATATATTGCTCATAATCCTATCACTCAGAGGCAACCATTGTTAATATTTGGCATATTTTTTTCCCAGATTGTTCTCCATGAGGATATTTATGTAGTTAGCAATTTTGAAGTCTGCTTTTTAAAATTTTACACGATAACATTGGCATTTTCCACAGCATGAAAAACTGCTAAAAAGAAAAACTTTATAGAGTGGCTGCATAATATTCCAATAAGGTTGTCCCTCAGTTTACTTATCCTATTTGACCATTTAGTTTATTTCAATTTTTCCCCATTATTACAAATATACTGCTACCATATCCAATCTATGTTTTTTTTCCCCCCCTGGGTAATACATGGGCTGGCTGTTCAGAGGGTTTGAAGCTAAATTTTACAGCAGTGTTTCCTATGGCACAGAACACTCATACAGGAGAATCTCAAACTAGCTGTAGAGTTAGATTACAACATGGTAAAAACTGACCCTACTTTCCCCTCTAATGCCTCCACTTGCTCCTGAAATATCTTGACATCCAAGTGACTAGTGCCACCGTCTACCCTGATATCCATGCTTGAGAATTAGAAGTCCCTTTGGACTTCTCTTTGCCTAATCCCATCCAACCAGTCCAGCCACTAAGTCTGTTCAGTTCACATCCTCAGTCTCCTCAAGTCTCGGCTCTCTTCTCCATCCTCGCTGCAGTGGCCTTAGTTTACCAAATGACCTACCTAATTTACTGAAGTGACCTAATTAAGCATTTCTGATCTGCCCAAGCCACTTGCTTTAATCCATTTCTTCACGCTGCTGCCAGATCATCTCTTTCAAACACAATTGAGATCACAGACCTCTATTTAAAATGCTTTAATAACCTCTGCTCCCCAGCACCCCACAACACAGCACCTGACCCTTTGCCCTTCAAGACCCAACCCCTACCCACTGCTCTACATTCCACCCCAGGCACTCTCTTTACATGCCAACTCTCCAGACACAATGAGTGCCCCTTGCTTTTGTCCATGTCCTTGTACCTTTCGTTGAATAGCACCTTCCCTTCCCTTCCCTTCATGGTGTAGCTAACGTCTTTGCCTTCAAAACTCAGCTCGAATACCACCTCCTACAGGAAGTCTTCCCTTACCCACAAGGAATTGGTCGGGCATCCTTCTGTGCTCACATTCTACCCATTCTTTTGGGAGGCACTGATGACACTGTACCTCTCCTTAAAGGTGGGGATTGGGATTTCTTCATCTCTTTAAACCTCTAAATACTTCAGTTGTGTATTTTCTACAAGCAAGGATAGCCTCCTATATAAGTACAGTAATTATCAAAATCATGAAATTAACATTGATACATACTATTATCAGACCTACAGACCTTATTTCAGTTTTATCAACTGTGCAATAAATACCGCAATTCAGGACCACATGTTGCATTTATTGTCATGACAACTAAAGCATTTCTTTAATCTGGAACTATTCTGGAGTCCTTGTCTTTCGTGACTGTGGTATTTTTGAAGAGTACACAAGTGCTTTCATTAAGTGGTCCTCAAGTTGGATTTGTCTGATGTTTCTCCATGATTATATTCAGGTTATTAATTTTTGGCAGGAATACCACAGAAATGATGTTACGTCCTTCTCAGTGTATCACACAGGAGGCGCGTGATGTCTGTTTGTCATGTTCCCAGTGCTGCTGATTTATTAATTATGCGATTAAGGTGTAGTTGGCCAGGTTTTTCAATGGTAAAGTTACTAGCTTTCCCTCTGAAATGAATCAAAAATAGTTTGAGACTCTGCAAAATATCTTCTTTATTATCATACTTGCACCCACTACTTTCCGCATTTGGACCTTCATTTTCTTACTGGTCGGAGGAAGTGCACAGGATAAACAATGGATTCCAAAATTTTCACTCTCAAGGATCCCTTTATTATCCCCACTGCCATGGGCCTCGTATTTTGGAAGATTTTGTCTACCAAACACATGGCATTTTTCAAGACATATGTGACTCACTTTCCTACTGCACACTCATTGGACATGTCTACTCACTGTACACTCAGAGGCAGGGCCTGTTTGCCTCACTACAGGATGCCCAGAGCTGATCACAGTGCCAGTCTGCCAGTCTCAGAGGAGGTGATCAACAAATGTTTGTTAAGGAACTGAATCTGACTGCCAGTCACAGCTTATGCCTAGCTTTTGATGTCTGATGTGAGGACGCAAAGTTGATAAATGCTATTTAAAGGCAGAAACTTGGCATTTTCATTTCGGAGGCTTTGTCACTGCTCAGTGCTCAGTTACCATGAAGATTTAAAAAGTAGATTGGAAACTACTACCCCTAACCCTGCCTTTCTGGGGTGCCTCAGTTAGGAGATGTTCAAAGGGCATTCCGGCAACCCAGGTTTATAATGTCTGCAATGCCTCTGTGATCAGTGGGTGGCAACTGACTAGACCAACAAAAGTTTTAAAAATATCCTGGACCTTGTTTCACATTCATATGAATTTCCAATTTCATTAAACATTTTAGATCCTGGAGCTGTAATGTAGTGGAAGATCATAAAGGGAGTTTTAAAAAGGGATAGGGAAAATTATTCCACTCATTTGTGGAGTATAAAAACAGAGTGGAACAGAAGGAACAAAAAAAGCAGTAGACTCATCAATGCTGAGAAAGGACTAGTGGTTACCAAAGGGGAGGAGTTGGGAGGGTGGGTGGGGAGGGAGAAGGGGCTTAAGGGGCACTGTAATTCATAAGCACAACGCAGGTAGGTCACTGGGACCCTTGTACAGCATGGAGAATACAATTGTTGACTCTGTAACACCTTACTACGGTAACCACAATGGAGAGGGTGAGTTCTTGATAATATGGGTGAGTGTTGAACCATTGTTTTGTGTATGTGAAACCATCATAAGATTGTATATCAATGATACTTTAATTTTTAAAAAAAGGGATAGGAGGGAAAGAAAATAACATTGAGCATCTCTTACATGCCCAGTGCTTGCTTGCTTTTGTTCCCTCTTCTAATCTTCACCATAACTGGTGAGGTATGTGTAATTCTCCATTTACAGATATAAAAATTGAAGCTAGGTGAGGGGTAATGGCTTTTACTAAGTCATAACAACTAGCACGCAGCAGGGCTGAGGTGAGAACTCCCCCAGTCTCTTCCCAAAGCTCTTGCAAGCTGCCACTGCATCAAGCTTCCGCTCCTACCGTTTAAAAATGCCGTTCTTCTGGACGTGTGCTAGCGATCACCAGCCAGACATGCGGAGGACAGAAATCTCTTGGACCACGTTCATTGCAGTTATTTTTTAAAGGGTTGTTATCACGACTCAGTAGCTGTTACCATGGTTTTAGGGGAGGTTGTCCGAGGAAGGATAGGCCTTTCTTTGGCATCTTGTGTGCCTGAGGAAGGAACTCAAGTTCCCAGCTCCTAATCACCTGTGTCTGCGCGGCAGCAAGGCGAGAGAGACTGTCGGGGGTGAGAAATAATACCAGGGGCCAGCGGAGAGGTAGGCCACGGCCTCAGAGAGACCCGGGGACAGACGAAGCGGGAAGGAGACCAGGCAACGCAGCACAGAGGCCGGAGAGGAAACCAAAGAGGGAGGAAAGAACAAAAGGCGAGGAGAGGAAGTAGAGAAAGTCGGGACAAGGAAGGAGAAACTTTGAAAGAGAGCGCGAGAAATAAAGGGAGGATGGTAAAAGAAAAGAACGAGGAAGATACTGAACTGAGAAAACATGGAGAATTTGAGAAAGGAAAGGAAATAAGGAGAGAAGATGGAGAAAGAAACGGAGAGAAAGGAGGCAAGGAGAGAGAAGACGACGCGGGAGAAGACAGACTTGGGTGAGCCGAGAGGCGGGTGGGTGGCCCGGAGAGCACGCGCCTCACCTGCGTGGCGCCCCCCCGCGCCGTGGTGCGGCCCTGCTCCCGGCGCCTGTGCGCCGCGACTCGCCCAGCCTCGCAGGATTGGCTCCCGCCTCCCATTCATGTAACCTGCGTGTGCGTGTGAGTGTGTGTGTGTGTCTCTCTCTCTCTCGCTCGCCCTCTCTGTCTGTGTGTAAGAGAGCGAGGGTGGGGGACGGAGGCAGGCAGGCGAGCAGGCAGGGAGGGGAAGGAGAGGAGGGAAGCTATTAAACACACCCACACTCACACTCGCACACACACGCGCGCGCACACTCCCGCCCCAACCCCCCCCAGAAGCCTCGGGATTGCAGCTGTTTCATGTGGGGCAGCAGTGCTGGCAGGGACGCCGGCCGGGAGCGGCCGGGAGCGGGAGCCCGGCGTGCGCGCGCGGCTGGAGGCTCGCTGGGGCTCCGCTCCCTGCGGGGGCTATTGTTGGTCTCGCTGGAGCTGAGCGCCAAGCCGGGACCTGCTCCTTCCTGGGCGCCCTGCTCGCGCTCGCGGAGCGGAGGAGCAGCGCTGCCGAGAGCGAGAGAAGCCACCGGCGCGGCGCCTTGCCTCCCTGCCGCCCTCCTTCCCGCTTCCCCGGCGGTGGCAGCCTGCAGCCATGGTAAGGCGTCGTGATCTGCTCTACGGTAAAGCGCCTTGGGGACCGCGGCGGCGCCCGCCGGCTCTCTCGCCCCTGTGCGCTGATTAGCGGTGGCAGGGTCGGGCGGTACGCGGGGATGCCCAGGGTTTAGAGGGACGCTTGTCTGCTCTCCCGGCCCGCACCGGAGGAGGAAGGGAGGGAGGCGCGGGTTGCCGGCGAGGGGAGCCAGGCTGGAGCCCCGAGCCGCCGCCGCCGCCGCCGCCGCAGCCCCCAGAGCCCGCCGCCGTCTAGAGTCTGGGAGCCAGGGTTGCGGGAGAGCAGGGAGGTGGGCGCGGGCCCAGGACTCAGGACTGCGGGTGGAGGGAGGCGGCACGCCCGGGTTCGTCTGCTTCGCCCATATCCCTTTCCTCGCCCCGGACCCAGCGCCCGCAGCCCTTCTACAGACCAACCGGCCCCAGGGTCCCGGTGGGCTCTGCAGGAGCCGCGAGCCGGCGCCGGACCCCGGCGGCCGCAGCCTGCCCTGCGGTGCGAGCGCCGCGGTTGAAGTGGGGAACCGTAAGACGCGACCCCAGCCCCGCGCCCTCTGCAGCCGGCGCGGCGCTTGCAGCTCCTTGCCCGCCGCCTTGCCGCGGCGTTGACGTCCCTCTCAGAGCGAGTTGAGTCTGCAGCCGCCGGGTAGACTCTCGGGGCACACGTGCGTGCGTATGTATGTGTGTCTACTCGCACTCCCGGCTTCGGGAAATGTGCTCTGGGTGGAAGTGTGATCACCGACCTCCTTAGTAATTTTCCTCGCGATATAAAAATGCTTTCTTTATATAGGAGCAGACAGGAAGGTGGTATCGCGGAGTGTGTGTGTGTACACGCAACCAGAGAATACACAGCCAATTATTGGGGCGAGGGGAGGTTCAAGTGGTGAGTCCTCGTTGGCGGAGTGGTAGGGTGGACTTCGCAGGCCCATGCCCGCCCCTTCTCTGCCCTGCTCCAGCCTACACGAGGTTGGAAAGTACTGGAAATTTAACTGCATGGTCTCTTAACTTTGGAAGTTGGCCCCCTTTTCAGGGCGAGACTTTAAGGCGATTTGTGCTCCCTGGCCCGTGTGGACCACGGTATTTAGTACTCAGCTGATTACGGAGCTTTCTTCAGAACCGCGCCAATACCCCCGTCTGGTCCCTTGTCTTCCTCCCACCCAGCCCTGCGCTGGCGAGAAGGTCCATAGAGGTACAGTTATCCGTGAGCCACCAATGCAGCGAAAGGGGCGCCGAGAGGCAGCCAGGGTTTTGCCGGATCCTTCGTGCACTCTTGGCGTTTGACTAGCCCACGAGATCGCCCTGCTGTCTTGTGGAAGGCAGCGGCAGGGCACGCTCGGAACTCGCCGAGCGAGAGCGCCCATGTGCTGAGCTGTGCCGCCGCGCACGCAGAGAGGTCTGCAGAACGGCATCGCGGTCAATTATATAAACTGCCTCAGTGATTACACACAACCGTGATGCGAGCACCCCTTTTGCAAAGACAAGCCTGAAAGTTTGCCTACTTTAGGAATGTAAGTACCAGGGCGCTCCCACTCCGGGACCAGAGAGTAGGGAGACGCCTCGCACTCCGCGGCGCCCACTCCGCGATGGGATTGGGTGCGGAGGCTGCTGTCCCCCAAAGAATCGGTTGTCTAGGCGGGGACTGGGTGGAGGATAGGGGATTGATGAGACAGAAAAAGGCAGTCAGAACTCTGCGACCGTTGAGTCCTCAGACCTCCAGCCTTTCCTTGGGAGTGTCGGGAGGCCTTCCAGAGAATGCCGTTCTAGGAACCTGGCTTTGTATTCTGGGGAATCCGCAAACCCCTCTTCTTATCTTTCCGAAAGCGTACTCCCTGCCTCTGTTTAGAAACCTGCCTGTGAGGTCTGGTCCACCTTGGAGATGCCAAGCGCCCCAGCCATCCAGGCCCACTGTGGTGTGGGATTAGGAGGGAGAGCGCTGGCCTCTGCCAGGGTTGGACACCGTTATGTACCTATTTCTGTTTCCTGGGCTAGCCCGGCACTAATGGGGATGGGTGCCGAGTATGGCTTCCGTCGGCGAGCGTCTCTCCTACACGGACTGCAGTTTGCTGCTGTTGCATTTATTCTCACCTCGCTGCTTCCCTTTGCTGCCGCAGCCTGTAGCGCGTTGATAGGCTTTGATAGAGAGACCACAGTAGTAGAGTGTTTTTAAATCTTGTTTTTCGCCTGTAGAGGGAAAAACCACCCCAGACCTGACTGCCATACCGAACGCCTAAGTCCGAGGCCAGGGGCCCTGCACTCCCTCCCCCAGCAGTCCGGAGGTGGTGGTGTGCATGGGTGGGGAGTGTTTTGTTTTTGCCACATTCCAACGTTCTGAAACCCCTCATCCCCTCCCCCTGAAATCCTGGGTCAGAGTGTGCTCCGCACTGTAAAATCACTCCTCCCTCTCGTAGCCTTGTGGGGCCGTTCGTATTTCCTGCCGCTGCCGTGATCCTTAACAATGCGATTGCAAAGCTCGTGCTCTTCTGGGAAAACCCCAGGGAGCCGGCGGCTGCTCCTTGACCTTGCTGAAGGTGTTGTTAACCCGGCTGCCGGGGGCTCCGGCCGGACCCCAGGGATCCCGGATAGAGGAGGTGTCCGGAGGGGCTGGGCTTGCTCCCGCGGCAGGGCGGGAACCGAGTCACGGCTGGATGGCCGCGGGGAGAGGACAGGGCTCGGCGGCAACCTGTTTCCCGGCACATTCCCGCTGCCCTCCTCGGCGCTGGCCGGGTGCGGCCCCTTCCCCGCCGTACCCCAGCCGCATCCTGGGATCTGGGGGTCGGCTGCCCCGGCCGCGGCCTCCTCGCACTCCTTGCCGGCGTCGGCCGGGTGGCCCCAGGCTTTGAGCTCGCTTGCGGGTAAGAGCCGCAGTCCGGGCGAGCAGGGCCGCCGGGTGGGCGGGACCTGGGCGGGAAACCCGAGCCGAAACCGCCGCGTTCCATGCCGAGTTCCAGGCCCTCGCGCGGCGCGGGGTCCCGGCCGCGCCTCCTTCTCCTCTTCCTGCCCGGCCCCCCATCCTCGGGACCCCCGGCACGCTCCGGGCGCCTTGCCCCTCCCCTTTGCCCGGGAGCTCTCTTCGCCAAAGTTAGGAGGGATGTTTTCACAGGTGGCGGCGGTGGAAGCAAGTTTGTGTGTGTGTTGTGGGGGGGCAGTGTGTGTGTGTGTGTGTGTGTGTGTGTGTGTGTGTGCGCGCGCGCGCTGGAGAGGGCGTATGCGGCTAGGCCAGACACCGCGCAAAAACGGGATTCCCTTTTTGTAGGCGTTATAAGAACCATGAAAAAGAGTCTGCTTTCCTGGGTGCCGGTGAACACGGGAAGTCCTTCCACCTACTGGAACTGGACCAGCTGGAGCTGGTTTCCTGGGGTGAAAGAGCGTCTCTCAGCGGTACCTTGCATGCCTTAGGTCCTTGTGAATGTTTGGACCTACATTCAACTTGGAATTGAATGCCCCCAGGTTTTTCAGGCAAGACTTAGGACATAGGTATTCCTAATAGTTTTAGGAGGCTAATTCAGGGGAAGTTTTATTCCTCGCATGTGTCTTTAAGTGAGCCGGGGCAGGGTGCAGGATGGCTTGTGAATTTTGTCGGGGATGGAGAGGTTCGGTCTTTGAGAGAGAATTCTCATGTTCATGTGACAGCATACTGTTCTCATGAAAGCCTTTCTTTGGGGAAAGAGGTAGAATGGCGGTAGTAAGCCTATAAAACACCCTCATGAACTGTAGGGGAAGAACGGTCAGCCTTGCTCAGTGTGGGCCCCAGGGGCAGAACCAGTGCTGAGCTAAAAGAAGAACTGTGAGAGGACAGTTGTACAGTTGATGCAGTGATCTGGAATAGGAGGTAGAGAGCTCCAATCCAGAACAGGTGTTGCAGAAGAAGACAGTGTTGTAGGAATGGGTGATTTGGATCTCCAAGGGGTCTCCTCCAGTGGATTGGAGTCTCTGATATAATCTCCAGCCCTTTGTGGTGTTGTGGAAGTATGTTGATGGAATGTGACTTTTAACTCCTTAACTTATTGGGGTGGAAATCATGGTGATGGCCTTAGGCAAGGAACCTGTGGAATCTCACTAGTTCTCTCGTTTGTAAAATGGGAAGATACTGTCTAGTTTACAACACTCTTAAGGATTAACCTCCATGAACCCTCTGACACACTGTAGGCCCTTCATAGATCATTCATTTCTTCTCACCCCTTCATCCCTTTCCAGCGTTGTGCATTTATTGGGTGGGGTTAGGGCAGGAAAACCAACAGCCCAAAAAGAACCAGCAACGTTGTATCCACAGTCTATTTAAAACCAGCTCAAGAGCTTGAAACAAAAATATCTTTTCTTTTCTTAGAAAAGTCATTTCCAGTTTTGTTAGAATTTCTTCCTCACTGAGTCCTTTTTTTCTGACAGTATTACATCCTTATGCAGATCAGCATGTTATATAACCTTTTATTTCCAGTTCAAAAATTACAAATTTGGGGAAGAAGGTGATTAGGAATTTAAGATTGTTGGGCAACCCAAGCAAGGGACTCATTTAAGATGCCCGGTCATGCTCTTTAACTCTCATAGAGGTTAAAGGAAAATTAGACTGAATAACCACACTGTGCAAATCCTCACTTCGGTATCCAGTTGCCTGTCCAGTTTTAGTAAATAGCTACTCTGCCTGGCCCAAAGCCTTCTGCTCTTCCTGTTCCAGTACATTCTCCCCCACCCGTAAATCTAGAAAGTGAAACAGAACAATGGGATTTAAATCACCCCCTTGCAGATTTGATTCTAAGAGCCTAGCAAGGTAGGTCAAAATGAATTTCAAATCTAAGGGGCTGATTTTTATCTGCCTTCTGACTCTAACAGCCTGGCTTATTGTAACTGAAAACTCAGTCACACTACCTTTGCTTTGCTCTGGCAGCAATGGGGCCACTTTGAAAGAAACACATGCCCCAGTTACCTGGGAACCAAGCTTATGCGGATCCTTGAACTTAATATAATGTTTTCTATAAGGAAAGCTTCTAATGAAACACTATAATGCTTAGTCCTCTGTGGCTTATATATTTATTACTTTGTCACAGTTTTTTTTCCCCTGACTTTTATTGTCTCTGTTCTAATTACCAAAGTAATATATGTCCACTATAGCAAAGTAAGATAGTATAGAGAAAAGCAAAAGAAAATGTTTCACCACATCCTGGGTTGTACCTTGTGACTTTTCTTTATGAATGTAGAAAAAAAATGAGATCATGGTTATAGTATTTTGAATGCTTATTTTCACTTAGTGATAAATCTTTTCATGTTCTAACTTTTCCACCTATGGCAACATTTGTAGTGGCTACATTGAACCCCAGTGTTTTAATATGGCATAATTTATTTAAACAGTACCCAGATTTTGACTTTTTGTGTCTTTTTGGTTTTTTCTTACTGTAACAAAGCTGCAGTAACTACCCTTGTACGCTGCAATTTTAGTGTTTCCTTGAGATAAATTCCTAGAAAGTAGGACTGCAAGGTCAAAGGTGTATGCCATGCTAAGATTTCTGTCACACACGAGAAGCAGTAGGTACACAGTGATTCCTATTTCATCTTTTTAACCAGAATATGGCTGTTCACTTTGGAATCCCTTATAGGCTTGAGACTAGTAGTAGAGGGCCATCGGGGTGACAGTGAAATCTCAAGCAGGGGATTTGCATAACTTTCAGCTGTTTTGCTAAACCGATAGGCAAATCCTTTCTCCAAGAACATTTTTCTTCCCTGGCTGTCTTTGAATCATCACTCTCTGCAGCGCTCTAGCCTGCAATGAAGTTGAAATATGTAAATATGTTCCTCTGTTCGTGGGTGAGGCTGGCTCCGTGATGAATGATAAACAGTTCCTCAGAGAAATGTGTGTACCTTCAGCATGTGCTGGGCCAGTGGGGTCCCTGCTCCCCACCTGCCCTTCCCCTTTTCCATGAGTTCAGAGGCCTTAGAATGGTTTCAGGAACTCTTACAAAGGGAACTTGTGGCTACCCCACAGCAAGCTCACCCCAACCTGCTGCATGGCATTTTACTGGGAATATCAGCCCAATTGTCTCTCTTCACGATTTCTGGGCACAATAAGAAATAACTTAACATGCCTCCATGCTGTCTCCAAAGTGGGAGTAGTTGGGCATCGTGTCCCATCCTTACAGGGGCCAGTTCAATCTGGGGCTGTATTTGTCCGTCTTGCTCTTTTACGTGTCAGATTTCTGTGACCCAGAAAAGATTTGTTCCCTGTGGTTAGATGACTGGTCATCTGACAAAGAATACAGTGAGCCCCTGGGGGAAGTCCAGTCCTCCCATTTCCAAGCATCCCCATGCTCAGCAGGAAATATCAGGAGTTCCTTTAGATCACACAGAGAGGTCATGTTGGGGCTGTGGGGTGTTGTGGTCACCACAGAGGAAACCCACTCGCCTGGTTGCTGACTGAATTCTGATAAGTGTTTAGATGCTGCCTTTGACACTGACACCACTCTAGTTTCACCAGGGAAGATGAGGGAATGATTTGTCCTTTGTCGTGTTCTGAGCATCAAATCAGGGCTGTTCTTTCGCTAGGAAGACAAAAAGGAAGCAGGACATAAATGTAGCAGGATAGCAAGAGCAGTTGCACAGTGCCCGCTACTCTTTGCTCCCTTGAGTCCTGAGTTTGCTATGCGGATGGGGGCCCTATAGCCTGGCCTACAGCAGAAAAGAGTATCAGGTGCAACTAAGCAGTCACTGTAATCTTCAAGAACATTAGGTTTTCAGAATACTTTTCTCCTAAAGAGCAGATTTTCTTGCTATGGAATGGTTGTTGATTTTGAAAAGTCTAGTCTTTGAACCCCTTGAAAGTCAGGCAAAAGAGTTACAGCTAATACTTTATAGCTGTGGGTAGAAACACCTGCCCATTCCTGGAATCAGTTTCTTTCTCTATAAAATTAGGTTGGGAGTGGAGAGGAGATGTGATGCTTTGTAAGGTAGAGCTTCTCAAACTTTAATATGCACACATATCGCCCAAGAATCTTCTTTATATGATTATATGATTCAGTAGGTCTGGAGGGGTGCCCCTGATTCGACATTCTGACAAGCTCCCAGGTGAGGCCATGCTACAGGTCGTTGGTCTGTAACTGGAGTAACAAGGTTGAGAGCTACCTCCTACTCTGACATTAATTTCAGAAAGTAACAATAATGACCACCAAACTTTGAGAGGAGCTGCTCTATATTTGAAGAGTGTTACTATAAAGAGATGTGTCCATTCTTTCATTTTGGGTTTTGAGAATTGGCATCCTCATTTTGACAGAGTAAGGAGGGACATAGTCAGTCCCCTCATCCAGTGGTTGTTGAGGAGGTAAAAGAATAGGACAAGAGCTAAACACCCATATACTTAGTACCTTCTTTGTGTCAGGTAGCTGCTATTATCCCAGTTCTAGGAGAGAAGCCTTGAGGCTCAGTAAGGCAGACCATTTGCCCAGAGCCCCACACCCAGGACCAGCATTTGAGCATAGGCCTCTGGCTCTTCCTAGAAAGACAACTTTGTAACTTTACAGAATGCATATAATTAAATCTGAGCCCTTAGCAAAGTGTTTCCCTTTAGAAGTCCTTTTACTGGGCCTACTTTGAGAGTAGATCAAGACTTAAAAATTTGCATCATTATCATGCAAGCAATTAAAGTTGCTTAAGAGCTTAAAAGCAATTTGTTCAAGTTGGTTTAATATCCGCCCTCCCCAGTCTTGTTTGTATTATTAATTTACTCATCAAACTGTGACATCAAACCATTGCAAAGGTAAATTTCAGTATCTTCTGATTGGTGGAACCTTTCAAATGAAAGGAATTTGCATTGATGAAGTTCACAGTGGTGGGATCCATTTCAGGGTGAGTCATAGAAACCAGCCTTTTACTAAATAAAGTCAGCCCTGCTTTGGCCTCTGGGTGAGAATTGGTCACGTAAACATTTTAGTAACGTGCAGTTATTCTGAGAACTAGTCAGCAAAGCAGCTCTTTGCAAACATTAATTAGCTGATCTTCACATCACCCCCACGTGGCAGATACATAGCATTAGCCTTCCATTTGTGAGAAGAAATGGACACAGGGAGATGAGGCCGGAAGAGGCAAACTCTTGCCTGCAGGGAGTGTGGTAGAGGTAGGAGGAAATAGGAGATTACATGAGCCTGTCACTTAATAAATGTTCTTGGGTGATGCACTATGCTTTGTAGTGCAATCGTCGCTAGTCACAATTTAAATGAAGCTAATTAAAATTAATGAAAATCAAGAATTCCTCAGTTACCAGACTTCATGTGCTCAATAGAGAACAGTGGCTACCATATCAGACAAGGCAGATATAGAACATTTCTCTTATTGCAGAAAATTCTATTGGATAGTGTTGGTGTAGAAGCTTGACATATTCAAAGACTAATATGAAGATGCTTGCCTTCATGGAACTCTCATGTAATATTCCCTAAAACAGTAGCTGACATGTGACAGCCATTACATAGCCCAAGCTGTGGCTACTACTGTGGGATAGTGGCTAAGGATCCAACTTCCAGAGCCATAATGACATGAGTTCAAATCCTGGTTCATCCACATTGTGGCTCTATGACCAGAGGTAGGTCATTCAACAGTCTGTGCCTCTTTCCAGATTCATACTACTATTTTTCACTTATCTTACTAGCTAAGATTATTTCAAAGATAATGTTGGATTCTGGAGGGGGTGTTGGGAGACAGGTGCTCTCCTTAGCTGCTGCTGGAAATGCAAATTAATACACCCTTTTAGGAAAGCAATTTGGCAGTAACTGTCCGTAGTCCTAGAAACACTTTCTCCCTTTAGCCCAATATTCCAACTGTAGGAATCAGCCAAAGAAAATAATCAGAGATGGGCAGAAAAGATATAAGAATAAAAATGTTCATTGCAGTGTTTTTTATATTAGTGGGGGGGAGAATGATAAACAATTGGATTGGACAAGTAAAGTATGGCAGGGTCAAACAATGGAATATTATGCAAAGATTAATTTTTTGAACGTGTTTTGGGGACATGGGAAAACAGCACAGTAAAACTTATGTTAAAAAAATGCTAAATGCTATACTATTAAATCCCAAATATACTTTTCAAAGCAGGCATTTGTTGAATCAGGACTAAAAAATTGATGAAGTATTAACAGTACTAGGTAGACTGTGAATGAATATAGGTTTTGATGGCTTTGAGAGAATTGTTTTAGCTTTTTTCCTCTAAGTTTTGTGTTTTATTTGGTTTTACTTTTTTTTCGTTTTAAACCAAACTTACCTAAAAAGGCTGGCAACTGCATGCCCCACTGGAACCCTGTGTTCTGTGTTGTGTGATCCAAGATTCCCAGTGCTCCTAAACTGCCCTTTCTAGCAGTTTTGAAATTTCTAGCTTATCTGGTATAGTTGTCTACCTTCAAGGCCAGGACGTACTTTCTGTTGCCCAACCTTAATTCCTCTTTGTGACCACTTAAGTCAGTTTCTAAGACCAGGGTTCAGACCCTGACCGTCGCTTCTATGTCGTGTGACCTTGGGCAACCCTTCTGTGCCTCGGTGTCCTCATCTATAAAATCAGGAAAGTAACGGATCCCATCTCATATCACATGGCTCTGAGGATTAAGTGTTCACTTCAGTAAACACCCGGCACACACAGGTAGATAAAGATGCAAGTGACTTCAGAGCCTCGTGCATGGCGCCATCTAGAACGTAAAGTCATGTATTTCCTGAGGTATTCCCTTGAGATTGGCAAGATCCCCACTTTCCAGATTAAGAAGTGGGGGCATCTGGGGGTTACATGACACGACCCCTGTCACACGGGTTTGTGAGTGGCAGAGCGGGAACTGGACAGATGTCTGGCTGATGCTGTCTTGGGTCTTCTCTGGTATAGGCTTGCAAGCTCTCTTGCCTCCTGGGCCATATTCCTTTGTTTACTGGTTTCCCTAGGATGCACTTCAACCTAGCCTAGTGCTGTGTAAGCCTCATCATTTCCCAGCCGTGCACTCATCCCTCTCAAGGAATAAATAAAGTGCACATTTCTTTTCTGTGGGTTGAATGATGACAACAAAAAAACTCGTCTATCTGAAAAGTAGCCCTGAGCAGCCAAGTGACAGGCAGAGATGCTCAGCCTAGAACCACTTTCAGAAAGTCTCCAGGACCCTGTGGTCCAGCTCACTTTTTGCCACCTTGAAAGATCTCCTCCCACACTTCAACTCGGCAGTTTGAAAGAGTCTCAGAATGTATGGACAGGCCCAACTCCCAGTTCTAACAGTTTTTTTCTGTGGGCCCTTCGGCAAGTTACTCAATGTCTCCATGCCTTAGTCTCCGTATCCACATAATGGGGATAATAATGACTTTTTGGTAGGCTTGTTGGGAGACTACCGTGAAAGAATGCTTGTGATGGTTTTGTGAGTCGTTACTATTGTTGAATCAGCAGTATTACTTCCAGAGCTTTAAAAGGAACTTACTGTGTTCCTAAGTTACAGGCTGTTTTTTCTCCAGTGTGGGTGGTTCACCCATATACTTCTGTGAAGTGATTTCTAAGGCCACAAAGATGGTGGAAAATTCCAACAGATTTCAGGTTGAATTCTCTGCTTTGTCACCTGGTAGCTGTATGAATTCAAGCAAGTTACTTAGCTTCTCTGAGCTTCCATCAGTAGTTCATTTATAAAACAGAAAGTGGAAGTGTCCACCTCAGAGGCTTGGTATGGGATCTGCGAGGTAAGTCGCCGAGCGCCTGACAGGCAGCGCCTTCTGTGTGAATGTGGGCTCTCGGCCTTGCTGCTCTCCTGGTATTTCCTCAGCCACTCAGCTCCTGGTCCTCTTGATTCTTGTTCCGGGCTTTGACTGAACCATCAACACAGTTCAGTGGTGGACATGGGTGTGCTGGGAGGGACTAAAGGAACGTAGGCCAGGTTTTTGCATGTTCGACTTTAAGAAGACCTCTGGCCTCCGTGCCCTCTGAAAATCGAGGTACCTGCAGAAGTGGGAAAGTCAAAGGGCTCTGGATTTAGACCAGTGGATCCTGTTCTGATTCCACCTCTGTCCTTTTGTCACTCTGCACCAGGTTGGTCATAACAATTCTCCACCTGCTTCTCTGAGCTGCTCTCAAGTGAACATTTCAAGTCCAGCAGAGTACCTACCCCTTACAGTGATCCCAACCCTGGCTGTGTGCTAGGATCACTTGGGAGCTCTTACCAAAGCCCGGTGCCCTGGCCCCGCCCCAGAGTGCTCTACAGTGGCTCTGGCTGGGACTCGGGCATCAGAACTCTGTAAAGTTCCGCAGGTGATGCTGAGGGGCAGCCAGGATTGAGCAATGGTGCATAGAGTAGAGCCTCCTTAAAGATGAATTCCCTCCCTTGTTCAAAGAAGCAACAAGGGATTGCACACTGAATAGTGTGTGCGTGAGGTGGGCCACCTAAGCTCTTTGAGCCACAGGGCAATGGTGTGGTGACCAAGCCTTCTCTCCCAGCCCCTCCCCGCCGTCAGGTTTACTGGGGCACCTGGGTCAGAGGGTCATCCTCTCATTCACCCTGTGTCCTCCTCATTCCAGCATGCTTGCATTTGAGAGCTGGAAAAAAGGCCCAGCCCTGGCCTGTACTTGTAATACTCCTTTGACCTGGTTTTGCTCGTTCACTGCCAGGCAGAGCCCTGTTAACCATTCATGCACAGCCCTCCACCCAGCTAGCTAGGTTCAGAATTCCCTGGTAGAAGAGGGAATGCCTGCCTCATCTGCTTCCTGTAAAGGTTTATTCAGTCCAGGGTTGGTGCCGAGAGCTGACACTGCCTAAGGGCCTGGAGGCTCTGCACTTCTGGATAGCTCAGGTGATTTTACATCTTTTAGATGATTAATAATTGCTTGCGAAATCTTTCCACTCAGTTGTCTGCTTTTTTTGGCAGTCACCTCAAATCCCCCTCCAAGTGGGAATAGAGAGGGCTTTAAAAACTCACTGTGCATAGACACCACCTGGGGACTTGTTCAAGTGCAGTTTCTGATTCAGTGCTTGGGAGGTGGGCCTGGGATTCTGCAGTTCTGACAAGCACCCAGGAGATGCTGCCTCTGCTGAATGAAGACATAGACTCTAAACCCTTGACTGTCCTTCCTGCTTCTGCTTTCTCCTCCTCAGCATTTCCCCGAGCTCAGGACTACCAGATGTGGACAGTTGTAGAGTTCCACAGAAAGGTCCAGTCCCAGATAGTATGTTATCCTCTCCAGGCTTCTTTCACAGTCTCAAACTCATTAAGCCTAATGGCACATTGTGGAATAGGCAGCAGTTTTTACTAGGTTAAGTATTACTTTGAAAATTTTATAACATTTATCATGTTTTTATTTAATGTGCTTTTTTAAAAATGATTGCACCAATAATACATATCAACAATAGAAAATTTAGAAAACCTGAGATAACCCTGCCATGTAGAGGTAGTTCTCCTAGCATTTTGGTTCTCTCTGTAGTGTTGTTTCTATATACAGTGCTATCCCCTCACTCCACACACACCATGTGAGCAGATTGTACACATTGTTTTGGGTGTGTGTGTGTGTGTATATATTTATATAGATCCCTAGTATATATCCTTAATACACCCTGATCATCTCCCCCATGCCATTAAATTTTCTCTCCAACATGTCTTTTTAATAGCTGTGTAGTATTCCATCTTAAGGAAATATCATTATTTAACCAATTTCCTATTGGTTTCAGTTTTTCACCTCCGTAAATAATGCTGAGATCATCATTTTTGTGTACTTGTCTATTTATTTCTTTCCGTCCAATTTTATTTGAAATTGCTAGCTCAAAGATTATACAGCATTTTAGGCCTTTTGGCCCTGTGGAAGGATTGAGCCAAGTTTAAGTTTCCTCTAGTCTGGTAGGAATTAGATGAGGAAGGCTATCATTCGCATGTTATGTGGGGAGTTGTCACTCACCAGGAATACCAGCATATGCCTGGAGAAGCCCAGAGTAGACATCCCCGACGGGCGCCCCCGCTCCTGGTGTGTTGAACAGCATCACCCTGGGTGAGATGGTCATTAGGCCATTAGAACTTACCTGTTATTAGTACTGACCTAGACCACGTTTTGCTTCCTGGGTCTGTGAAGATACCTGTATTTTTAAGGAATGAAAGAAAGGGACAAGAAAGGCACTAACCAGTGTCTCCCAAACTTAAGGCTCATACTCAAAAATATGTAGAACCTGACCCCTTCTCACCATCTGCACATCCACCACCCTGGCCAGAGCCCCATCTCCGTCACCTGGATGGCTGCAGTAGCTCTCCTCACGGGGCTCCCTGCTTCTGCCCTCACCTCCCTTGCAGTTTATTCTTGGCACGGCAGCCAGAAGGATCCTGTTATGACACAAATCAGAACATGTCACTTCTCCACTCAAAATTCTGTCATGGCTCCCCGTTTGCCTCCAAGGTCATAGTCCTTACACGACGTGCAGAGCCCTGCTCTGTCACCAGCATCTCTGACCTCACCTCCTGCCCTTGGTCACCTCCCAGCTTGGTTGGAACACGGCAGGCCCGCTCGTGCCTCAGGGCTGTTCCCTCTGCCTGGAATGTTCTTCCCTTGGACATCTACATGGCTAGCTGCTCGCTGCAGGTCTTTGCTGAAATGCCACCTTCTCAGCAGGGCCTACCCTGACAGTCCCACTGCAGTGCTAACCACCCTGCCCTCCCCACCCCCACTGTTCTAGACCTCTCCTACCTGCTGTATATTTTATTTTCCCAAGACTGTTTTATGATTTTAACAAGTTCAAATTGGCTCCTGTTTTAAGAATAATCTGAAGGCAGGATGGTGGGAAGGCCTGTCCAGGGCAGAATATGCTATACAATTTACTTCTATATTTTTGCCTATTGATTGTGGCAAAAATAAAGACCACCAAAGTGAGAACAAGCAGAGGCTATTTATGGTGAGCTTCCTATACCAAGGTCACCATCACTTGTCTTTGGTGAGGCTCAGAGGCAGGGAATGGGGAAAACTTTACTGTGAAAAAGGAGGCTTTGGTGCTGCTTGGGCTGGAGGAGGCTAACCAGAGGCTGGGAGTCTTATGTGATAGGTCTGGGAAGCATATTTGCTGCTCTCTCACTGGTCCTGAAGTGGAAGTGGGAGCAAAAATGAGGACAGCCAACAGGTTAATGAGCAATTCCTGACCAGTCCCATTTAGGGGTCAAAGTTCCATTTTCATGTATGGTGTGGCTCTTGCCCATTGGTCTGTTTAGTCTGTTGGAAATCTCCACGAGACAGTGATCTCTACCTCTTGTTCACAGAGGTAACCCCCGTGCCTGGAAGACTGTCTGCCAGTAAGAGCCTCTCTGTCTTTGTTGAATTACGTGCTGTATTTGGCCTACATTACGTCACCATCCTCACAAGCTGAGGTCTTGTTTTTCCCATTTTCCAGAGGAGGAAAGGAGGTTCAGAGAGGTTAGACATCTTGTGCAAGGTCACCCCACCAGTGAGTCAGGAAGCCAGGGTTCCTGCACAAATCCACCTAAGTGGACGTCCCTTCACAGGAGCTGTTTGTAGTTGGTTCATGGGAAATAGTGGGGTGGGGAACTTGCCCAGGGTGCTTTGTGGCAGGAGCAAGGTATGCACCATCTTCAGATACCTCTGAATCTCCAGTCAAAACTCCCAGCAGAAGATGTTTATCCTATCTCAACACCTGCGCTGATGAATGATGCCTCGTAGCAAGAATTAATTTGAGTCCCTAGAAAGAGGATTTCCCTTCATAACCTGATCCTGAAGGTGGGAACTAGGGTGGGAAATTCATTCTACACTGGAGTTTGGGTGAAGGTCTTAGACATCAAAGCAGGTTTCTAAGACCTCCACATTCAAGCGTGTGTGTGTGTGTGTGTGTGTGTGTGTGTGTGTGTGTGTGTGTGTGCGCACATGTGCATGTGCATGCACCTCTAATTTACAGCACGTTCTTGGAACTTCTCAAGTTAAAATGTTGCCATGGTAACTTGCATGGTTGTTATTTCTTGATTTGCTGTTGTCACTCGTATCAATTTCCCATCCCCTTCATTATCATGGAATTAAATTCACTTGTTCAGAAGTGGACCTCAGAGACAGGCAGGCAGAGGCTGAAAAGAGGATGGCATGTAGGGAAGGCTAGCAGATGTCAGAGCTCATAGCAGATGGGGAGCCAGATGTGAGCAGACCCTGCCAGCTAAGATAGTTGACATTTGATCCCTACTGTGTGCTGAGCCCCCCACTGAGTGCGGAAGGTAGCAGCTCTGCCATCCCAACTTATAATGTGTCATCACCAAACTGTAGTAGCATTGGAGCCAGGATTTGAATCTGAATCTTTCTGGTTTCAAATCTGTGTTCTTCTACTTCACCCAGGAGTCAGGAAAATATGACCAGGACTCTGGGCTGGTCTCTCAGGAGCTAAGCAGCAGTCCTTCTCCAAGGACTCCAGAGGCTGAGGTAGGCAGGGACTGGACAGAGAGCTGGCTCTAGTTCGGCATCAGAGCATCCTATCTGCCTTTCTGCTCCCTGTCATGGGAGGAGTTCAGGCAGGGGCTGTCAGAGTACTGGGAAGAAGTTTCCTGCAGGGAGTGGGAAGTGTGGGACTCATGGTCCTTTTTAAAGATACAGTTACAGAATGACCAGCTCCCTTTGGTGGGTCTGCTTGTCTTGATCCTTGGCACCACTGATAAGTATACTGATTATATACTTAACAAGAGCTTGCCAGCTGAGCTCTGCCCTAGGGTAGGTGTCATCCAGGACAGAAGGACAGGAAAAGCCACTGAGACTTCAAGGTAGTTATGATCCAATTAATGGTATTATCAGATGTCATGAATATAATCAGACTTGACTTCAGTCTAGCTGAGCTATCTCCAGGCATGCTCAGCTTTGGCACCCTTGACTAGATAATTCTTTGTTGCGAAGGGCTGTCCGTATGGTTGAGATCCATGATGATAGCTTGTAAGACCTTCGGCTGATTAAGCATCCTCTAAGTCTTAGTTCCTACCTCTTTAATACGGAGTAACAATACCTGATTTCAGGATGAAATGGAACAACATTAATCAAGCTTCTAGCACAGAGCCTGGTGCAAAGTAGACCCAACTGAGAAAGAACTCTCATATTCAAGATGACTGGGGGAGGCAAGGAAAGCTTCAAAAAGAAATTTTGCGGTCAGACTGAAGGATGAGGACATACCTTTGGAAAGGACAAGAAATATTGTGATCATTAATATTCTTCCTCCTTCCCTTATCCTCCCAGGCTTCCTGTCCTTTGCGGATCACTCCCTCTTCTCTCCTATAAAGTCAGCCGGAATCTCTCTGAGACCCTCTGTTCCTGGAAGCAGTAGGTTGGGGTCTAGCTGCCCCTGCAACTGTCACTGTGTCTGCTGATCCAAGCACATGAATAGACTTGCACCCAGACCTGTCGTAGGCCAACAACAGGCCCTGTTTCCCTGTCTTGTTAAATATGAATTGGAAATTTGTTTCCACGCAGCTTGCTTGCAAAAAAAAAAAGAAAAAAAAGCACTGAGTAAGTGTTCAGATTTGGCTTGGATGTGACAGGGGCTACAAACACAGCTGAATATTTCATGAAGACCTTTTCATCCCACGTGCACTGCTCTTACATAGGGTCCACAGGATAGAGCACAGGCTTGGGAGTCAGATTCTGTCAGTCTGAGCCCTGACTCTTTGAACTTTGGTGGGGAAATCCCTTAATTTCCCAGAGCCTCGGTTTCCTCCTTTGTGAAATGTAGAGGCTTACAACTAATTTGGGGTTTGTGTGAGGGCTGCAGGAGGTAATACAGCTAAGTACCTGCAGCATGCCTGGTTCATGGTAGGAGCTTAGTCAGTGTTAGCTCTCTAGGTGTATTCTTCCTTTTCTTTTCCCAGAATTTGTGCTTTTAGGGACAACATAGTGCTTTTGGGTGACACAGGCCTATGGTATGGGACTCCTAGAGGGCTTGAGCTCAGGGCAGCCTGCCAGCCTGCTTCTTTGACTTAGCTTTGGGATCAGGCCTAGCATCCCTAGAGAGCTCACCAGTTGGTCCTCTTTAGAAGGCAGGATGTGGAGAACTCTCTCTGCACCAATAGCCCCATTGAGCTCACTGTCAATTCAGAAATAAACTGGCCTATCTCAAGGTGGGTTTAAAATACAGAGGTGACAAGTACATGCCTGCCTACCTTTGTAGGAGCATGAGTAATTAGAAGAGCCAAAATAGAAGCCTGACAAGTCTCCCTTGTGCCGGGCCCTGCCCCAGCCTCAGGCCAGACTCGAGCTTCTACTCTTCTTACCAGGCAACCAAGGCTGCTATAATGAAAACAAGAGGAGTGTGCTGTTTTGCAACTATTTTTATACCGACATCAGACTTGTTGTTAGCGCTTCTGAATTATTTAACATTTTTCTTTCTCAGCTGGTCTCCAGCAAGTTTCTCTCTTGGGGCACAGGGAGTTGTTCTATAGGAGACAAGGCAGGTGGACAAACTCTGGCTGCAGAGATTCTGCTTTCCTGCTGGAGGACTGACATGATTAGGTATCTAATTGTCACCAGGAGCCTTGAGTACTCTCAGGGGACAGGTATTCTTGTTTCCATTTTATAGACAAAAATGGAGGCTCAGAGAGGTTAAGTAACTTGCCAAAGACAACATAACAGGAAGTGAGAGACTCAGGATCCAGTCTTAGGTCTCTTTGACTAAGAGCTGGTACTGCTTCTACTAAACTGGACTATTTCTCTGCTGTCCTTTACTTTGTGTGTGTGTGTGTGTGTGTGTGTGTGTGTGCATGTGTGTAAGTGTGTGTAAGCTAATACCACCTGCTAGCTTGGACGGTACCATGTCAAATCGCTGTGAAACAGAAGAGGGACCTCAGAGGCTGAGAAACGAGAAGCAGGGATGGGGGACTCTCTTGGTCCAAACACTGATGTACTGAAGTAATGGGGAAAGTGTCACTGCTTTTAGTAAGTGGTCCGTTAATGTACTTTGCAGGCCCCTGAGGCATTTTAGCACCACTTCTGTCAGCACCACCTGTTGGGTAAGAGCCCCTCCCTCACAATCCAGCCCTCCTCTTTAAAGTGGCATCTGCACCTTGGGCCTCTTTGAAGGGGTGATGATTGGCGGCTCTAAACTGCCCTGGACACTGGGAGGGAATGGACTAGACTCTTAACATCTGTCTCTCATAATTAAAGTCCATCATAGATGTTTAATGGGTACTTTGAATAGACATCCTGGCTTGAAAGGAATCCTTCTGTAGATTGAGATCCAGTCTCCCTGCAGAGGCACCATCTCACTGCTATCTGTTTTTATTTCAGAGCCAGGGAAGATTACACATTTTCCACATTCTGTTCCTGTGTACCCTATTTAATTATTGTTGACCTCGAGATGACTCTCTTCCAGGCATTTTAAAGTCCTCATTCTACCTAGGTGAAAACCCTAGTGGAATTATCATGTGAACTCTCTGTGGAAGACAGGCTTCTGAAAATTAGCCAGGGACGCTTATTTCATAAACGGCCCATCGTTATGATTTCCATAAAATGCACTGGGATAAAGCAGTTGTTAGTAATGTTAATAACAGCTGTATTTTGATAGGGGAATGCACTTTAGGACTGCATCAAGTGCTATCACATTCCGTTAAATAAAGTAGTTTTTGACACGGGTGAATTCCTTGATATTAAATTCCAGATAGCTGTATGAAATACTAGGTCTCCTTCACATATATATGTATTAACGCAGCCATGCCTTTTTTTTTTCTGGATGACTCTGAAAACTTGCAGACTAGGTAATGGAAAGATATTCCAAGATGGCTTCTTATGTGAAGTAATTTGATTTAAAGTTTTATGATCATTTAAAAAAATGGCCAGTGTGTTTTCAAAGGTCTCCACTTGTGATTTTGCAAAGGGGAGCAAGGAGGGAGAGGCATATTTTAAAATCCCCTATGGCGAGACAGATGTTTTTGTGCCCTCCTTGTCTCACCTAATGCACACACACCTGCTGTAGAAGGAGACTTTGTCAGCCCAGTTTTCGCTTATGGCAAAGCCGAGACTATGGAAGGTTAGGTAACAGCCCTAAAGTCACACAGCTGGTGGAATTAAGATTGAACCTGGGTTAGTCTGACTTTGGAGTGCATGCTGCTACTTCTGCCCCATACTGGCACTGGAACTGGGTTCCGAGCATTCTCTCCGTATTGCACGTGTATGTGTGGGTATGTGAGTGTGCAGAGGGGTGTTAATAGCTTTTTTTTTCCCTATGAGGGATGAGAACCTCCCCCGCCCCCCACACACACACACAAAAACTGGTTTGGGTCCCAATAAGTTTGAGAAGTGCCAAATTGGACAGGTTAAACGTGTTTTTATACTGCGGGAATACTAAGAGCCTTTACTGTGCCGATATGAATCTCCAAGAGGGATAAATAGCATGTAAATATTCCCAAACTTCCAACATGAGAGTTAAAAAAAAATGTTTGCAGAACATCTCCTGAGAGTAGAATTCTTTCAAAAACTCTTTGGCAAGTGCTCAGTTCACAGACTGAGGAATGGACAGGGTTCTGATCATTGCCTCCAGCTGAGAGAGTCAAACCAAAAAACCACCCTGTATGGATGGGCTCTCCTGCCCTTCCTGGGAGGACACAGGCTAAGGGAAAACCTGTGTATTTCTAAGGTATTAGTCACTCAGATAAATGAAGCGTTTTTTCTGTTCCAACCCTTTCCAACCTATTTTATAGGAAACATCAAAGAATTTAAATAAAAGAATAAGGATTTAGCATTTTTTTGTATGTTAAGTCACCAAGAAGGAGGAAAGCTTTATCTTGTATTGTGAGAAGGATTTGCATTGTTGAAAGAGCTAAAAGACAAAGATGAGCTTTTAAAATAGTATATAGAACAAAGAGAACACAGTGGGCTGGAATCAAAATATTTAAATCTGTCTTATTCTATTAGGGGAACTAAAAAACTGTGGTTTCTCATATTTTCTCTCTGTTTTTCATATGTGCACATGTGCACACACACACAATCACAAAGGAAATCTCTTATCCCAAATCCTAACCGCTTGGATCTGGAAGGGAACTGAGAGATAATTTGGCTTGTGTATGTAGCTGGAGAAACTCAGAGAAGGAAGGGCTTTGCTTCAACCCACAAAGCCAGTTAGTTCATGGGACATCAGGCTGAGGGGTAGAGGCATAGACTGTATCTTACATGTTTTGAATTCTTGCTTTGTGGCTGTAACTCTGGGGGGAAAATCCCAGGGCAAAATACCTTTAAAACTGAAATCAGTCAAAGGGAGAAATAAAGTGGGAGAAACCCATTTATTGCTTACAAACAGTTTTCCACTTCTGCTCTCCCATGTCTATCGTGACCTGACTGTAGAAAAATGGACCCCACCCAACCTCTCCAGTCCAGATATGCCCTTGCTCACCCTTGTAATTACCTATTGATAAATGGACTACTTGTCTCCACCCCTTAGAAATACCTATTGATAATGGAGATGTACTAAGGCCAGGCAAGAGATTCTGGAAATACTGCAATTTTACCAGAGCCCACCCTTCCAAAAATCTTGCCTCACAATCTACTCGTTCTCCATCTTCTGCAATGGCCCCTGTGTGAGAAAACTAGAGCATTGCAACTGGACTAATAACATACAATAGCAACAGCAATAAAATTGTGATAATCCTCAAGATGGAGCATTTAGCTAGGTTCAAAGTACTATGCAGATTAAGTCCATAGCTTGCCAATTTCACAGGCAGGCAGTAGCTGAACAGGTAGGGAGTTCAAAGCAATCATCATGCAGCAGCTGCAGCTAGGGGGCATGTCCAGGCCACAGGGACTGTAGAAGAAAATAACCTTAAGAGTGATAAGATACATGTTATAATGCCACCATAGGCAAATCTTCTTTATCAGGTAGGATGCCTTCAAGAGACTGGTCCTATGATAGGACAGTGGCAGGAATGGGATCTCATCCTGGTCTAGTACACCAGACTTTCACCCTCCTCCCTGTGCGAGTTACTTATAGGTCAATGTATAGGGCTATGGGAGGTACATGAACTGGCCATAAAGATAAAATGAAACTTCCCTGTAAGATGCTCTTACCTTCTGGACGTTTTGGGTACACTACCATGATCTTTGGGGGCCACTCTGCTGTTACTCCAGGAATACACACAAGGCCAGCTTCCAGGCCTTTTCCCTAAGGTGCCAGAAGGGCCAGCCATCACTGGTCCATGTGTTGAAATGTCCAAGGCCACATCCACTCAACAGAGTCTTCAGAGATTAACTCACTTGGGGCTGGCAGCAGGATGTTGCTCTTCTGGCCATATCCTCGCTTCAGTAACTGCTCTTTGGTTTGCACATACAGTTGTATAGGAGAGGCAGCAAGGTGTGTTAGCATATCCACAGGTTTCAAGTGTCCTTTTCAGGGCTTCTCATTCAAACACTGTAGCACTGTCCATAAGCAAACTGACCATCCCCGTAGACTATTGGTGTCTGACTTAAGGCCAGATTTCAACAAACCATTGTACCTCTCTATCAATCTTGCCCCAGTAGGATTATATGGTACATGAAACTTCCACTTTATTCTTTATTTATTTATTTATTTATTTTTTAAAATATAATTTATTTTATTATCATTAATTTACAATTACATGTGCAATATTACGATTATTAAACTACCCCTTCATCAGGTCCCCCCCACCAACCCCATTACAGTCACTGCCACTTTATTCTTAATTGCTGCGTCCATTCTTGTATGTCCAGTAAAGTAGCTATCTTGATTACTCTCAATCACTTGCCACCGGTCGTAGGCTGCAAAGAGATATTCTAGGCCCCTCTTGGTGGTTTACTGATCAGCACAACGTACAGGAAAAGCAACCAACAGGCCAGTAGCTCTGTCCACACAAGTCATGGCATACCGACACCCTTCTGATATGGGCGGAGTCCCAATGTAGTCTATCTGCCCCCTGACAAGGGGTATCGGCCCCCTTACTAGTGCCCCGTGTTGCTGCAGGACTCGGTGTGAGTCCCTCCTAGAGCACACAAGGAACTCCCTCCGGGCTCTACTGACATCAAAGGTCAGTGGCAAGTCCCACCAACGGGCTACAGCCCACACTGTCTTTTGCCCCACGTGCAACAAATGCTGATGTAACCATTGGGCTACATCAGAGGCAGGCTTTCCTTCTAGCCGGCACACCTGGGCCAATGTGTCTGCTTCATCATTCCCTGGGGATGCCAAAGGCAAATGGCCAGTCACATGATTTACTTTAACTGTCTTAGTCTGACCAGAGAGGCCCATAGGTCTTACCACAACTCTTGCCCCCAAAGGGGCTGGTGACCCACCATCCAGTTGGCATGGCACCAGGTGAGTAGCCACAGGGTCCAGCCCCAATAGACGGCCCAGCTGTCAGTGCAGACAACTATAGGGGAGGGCTCCTGGGTGATCACAAGCCATACTGCCCACAACTCAGCCCACTGGCTGCTCTTCCCCTCTCCATCCTCCATCCATATTGTCTTAGTCTTAGGATGGAAAGCCACAGCCCTCCACTTTGGGGGCTGCCCACGACTGGAGCCATCTGTATACCAAGTATCAAGCATCTTCAGGTATAGGGACTTCTCCCTTCTGATAAGGACTCTCAGCTACCAGTGGCTCAAAAGCAAGTGCTTCCTGCTCTCCACTGGTATAAGTTACTGGCCCCAATAAGTGTTGGAGTTCTCCACTTAAGGGGCTAGTAGAGAGGGTGCTGCATTGCTGTAAATATGCACCCCATTTGGCCAGTGTAGGTGTCTGTGCCATGCCACTCTGTGTTGCCTTTGGGTCCAGTCTCACACCCACCACATGATGTGATAGGTGGTTATTATCTTGGTCTGAGCTGTTCCAGTGATGGGCTCTGTAGCCAGCAAGGCATGGTACACAGCAGCCAGTTGCTTCTCTATCAAGGTGTACCAGACCTCCGATCCTTTTCATAGTTGTGACCAGAGTCCAGTAGGTTGGCGTGTCTGTTCAAGCCACTGCCAAAGACCCCATCCATAACTATCTTCGGTTATATGAACATCTAGCTCACAGGGCCTTGATGAGTCCATTACACTCAAGGTCTGTATGGCCTTGACTGCTTGCTTAGAAGCAGTAAAAGCAGCTGCACATGTCTCATCCCAGTCCCACCTGATGCCTTTTTGTACCAACCAGTGTAAGGGCTTCAGAATTTGTGCCAAGTGAAGGATAAACACTCTCCAGTAGCCCAAAAGAACCAAAAACTCTTGTAGGACTGCCACAGTGGTAGGAGTAGGGAATGCCTGGACCTTGTCTATCACTGCTTCAGGAATAACTTTAGTTTTACATGACCAGACAACCCCAAAGAACTTTACAGACAAACCAGGTCCCTGAACCTTGGTTCTGTTCACAGCCCATCCTTTCTCCTGTAGATATTGCAGCAGTTTAGGAACTGCCCCTTCTAAATCTGGAAGAGAATCAGATGTAAGCATGATATCATCAATGTAGTGATACAACCACACCATTTGTGGTTTCTTCCCTGTGGCCAAGTCCTGGGCTACAAGTTTATGACAAATGGTGGGACTGTGGAGGTATCCCTGTGGAAGGACAGTGAATGTCCACTGCCAGCCTTCCCACGTGAAGGCAAACTCTTCCTAACTTTCCTGTGCTATGTCAATAGAGAAGAAAGCATTAGCAAGGTCCACAACATAATGATATGCCCCTAGTTCATGACTGAGTGTGTCCATAAGGGCTACTATAGAGGGGACAACAGTGTGCAAATGGGGTGTGACTTTATTCAACTCCCTGTAGTCCATGGTCATACACCAGGAGTTGTCTGTCTGTTTCACTGGCTACACTGGGGAATTAGAAGGACTATGAGTGGGCTTTATGATGCCCACCTTCTCCAACTCCTATAGAGTTTCTCCAATTTCCTTGTGCCCCCCCAGGCAACTTACACTGCTTAGTATTTGTCACTTGCTGAGGTACAGGCAGAGCTACAGGTGGGTGCTTAGCATGTCCCCTCACAACTGCCTTTACCACATGTACCCTCAGTTTGAACTCACCTGCAGCGGTCTGTAACCACAAGCCCTGCAGTTTATCTACCCCCAAAATATATTCCAGGATGGGAGAAATGTACACAGTATACTCCTTTGAGGGTAAATGCCCTATCCCCAATGGGATTTGGGACTTCTTCACTCTAATTACCTTACCCCCATAGCCATCTATCACAGAAGGGGTCCCAGGAAAATGCTCAGAGTTGCCATAAATCAGAAAACACTCAGCTCCTGTGTCCACCAGTTCCAGGACACATTGTATATTCATGGGGGAACAATGAATTGCTACTTCTACATGTGGCCTCTGGTCCCCACCACATCCCCCAAGGTGGGAGCCTTGACCCTCACCTCCGTCAGACTGCGGTGCCCAGTCATCCTCCTGTGGGGGTGAGGGCCCAGGCTGAGCCTGAGTGCTGTCCCCTGGACATCTTGCAGGGACACAGGCTGGACATGGGACTTTGCCTCTGTCTTCCGTGTCCTGGACCTCAGTGGCTGGAACTGCTTGGAACTGCTGCTCTGGTTTTAATTGGTGCTACAGTTCCAACAAGATCCTGTTGGGCTGCCCATCAGGTTTTTCTTTCACTTCCCAGGCCTTTACCAAACCAACCCACATCTGGGTCCTCGAGACCTTCACAGGGCCCTTTGCACCTCTCCTTTCAGTCGTAGCCCGTACTTCTTTCTGTGCTCTTATTTGTTTTCTAGGCTCTTATTTGTTTTCTCCTCTAAAGTACGAGTAGCCTCACTTATGGGTTGTCCTATGTGGGAGGCATGAATAGTCACTAGGGACCCAAAGAGGGATGGAGGAGCTGTATGGAGCACCAGATTTCTCATTCCTGCAGTGAACAACTCCTCATCACGTCCCTGGAGGTCCATATTATAGATGATATTTTTCATACCCAATCCCCACAATACCTGTTGGACCTCTGCATACATTTTCCATCCAGTAGGTAAGTATGGTAAATCACCCTGATTAGGCCAAACTGCCCTGATGGCTGCTGTCTGAATCCAGAAGCACCCGATTCCCTGAGGTGTGATGGGCACTTTGCACCCGCTGCTGGAGAGAAGGGTGAGTCATCAGGGAAGCCAGTCTACTCATTTCAGGACCCAACATAACAATGTTTTACACCCCCATATCCCAGAGACACAAAAGCTACGTAGGCAGAGGTTCCGATGGCTTCTGCCGAAACCGGATGCTCATGTCCACCAGCTCACCCTGGGCATAGGGGCAGAGCATGGGGTGCTTCACAACCTGGGGAGGGGGAGGCTTCTCCCCCTGAGGAGCCTGCAGTTGTTGCATTTTTATTTTCTTAATTACAATCACGTGGGCCTTTAATACAGGAGAAGCTGGTGCCTCGGGTGGTGGCCTCGGCAACAGATTGGCCCTCGGCCACACGTCTCACTCTCTCCCAACACCTCCTCTACTGTCTCCAGGGCTGAAGCCACTGCTCTTTCCTCCCTGTCCCCCATGGCCTCCTGCAACACAGATTCTCCTGCTGCCTCCTCCCTCTCTGCTAATGTATCTTCCAGGAGTGCGACCTGTCTTCTCAATAACTGTCTCTCTTTCTTAAGGGCATCCCATAGATCATGGCCAAGCTCTTCCAAGCAATGCTGAAGTGTGTCTCTCTCATGCCAAAGTCTCTCTGTCTCCTTAATAACCCTCTCTCTCCTCGATAACCCTTTCCACTTTCTCAAGAAAAAGACCTCCCAAAATCCTGACTGCTACACGGCCACTCAGGGCCTCTAAGCAGTCTTCTATCTCATGCAGGGCTAATTCCACAGCTTCTGGTGTCTTCACCCTTCCCCAATTCTGGGGAAGGCCCCATCCCTCTAGGAGGTGCTTACCCTAGACCAACTCCCCACTAGGGTCTCCCCAGTTGGAAGCCCCACAGTTAGGGGGCTCCCAGGTGAAGCTGCACCCTCTACTGCTGCAGCCAATGGGGTCCCCCCACTATCCACAGGGAGGGTTCCAGGCATCTCTCCACCATCTCTAGGAGCAACCCACCAAAGGTCCCCATGTAGACAGAGTTCATGTTCCAAGGTCCTGCCGGCTACCGCCAGATGTAACTCCAGGGGGAAAAATCCCGGGGCAAATACCTTTGAAACTGAAATCAGTCAAAGGGAGAAATAAAGTGGGAGAAACCCATTTATTTCTTACAAGCAGTCATCCATTTCTGCTTTCCTGTGTCTCTTGTGACCCGGCTGTAGAAAAGAGGGACCCCACCCAACCTCTCTGGTCCAGATATTATAGGGGTGGCCCTTGCTCACCCCTGTAATTACCTGTTGATATGTAGATGGACTACTTGTCTCCACCCCTTGGAAACACCTATTGATATGGAGAGAGACTAAGGCCAGGCAAGAGATTCTGGAAATACTGCAATTTTACCCACGGTGGTAGAGCCTAATATCTTTACCCCTTTACCTAATCTCTTTACTCAGGAGGTGGGTGTTACCTTCAGTTCAGGCTGAAGAAATGAGGCTGGGAAATGTTCAGAGACATGACCAACACTGGTAACCAGCCATAAAGTGGGATTTGAACCCCCCACATGGCAAGTCCAGAATAGGAGTTTCTCATATGACAAGCTGATTTTACCATCTCACCCACCACCAGCCCCTAACTCACAGGAGAGAGCTAGGAATCGACCCAGTTGCCTTCTAGCAAGGCAGGAGGGATCCCATCCATCCCTGTGCTCTGGGTGCCGCTCAGACCAGGGAGGAAGAGAGCAGAATGCATAGCTGTGGGCAGGAGCAGCTCAGCTTTGTTCCCAGATGCTCAGGTGGTTTATCTGCAGTGGGGTGAGTCAGGGAGCAAGCGAAGGCCACTGACTCAGCACATGGGGGGAGGTGCCCTGGGTGCTCAGCGTTGCCATGGCTTGCTGGGGATGGGTTTGAAATCTTTAGAAAGCCAGGTAAGTTCTTATCTCTTAACTGGTTTAGATGCGAGTTTGTCCTTAAGGCAGGAGAATGCTCAGCTCCCATGCATGGCTTCTTTCCATCCTGTGCTTCAAACATTTATAAGCTAAGCCTATTATAGATACAAGCCGGGATGTAAGCAATCCAGTGAGTTTGATTTCCTTCAGAGATGGAACCTGGAGAGGTCACCCATTTATTCAGGTGATGCTGTCATTGCTAGACACAAGGTTTCATTCCTCTTTGGGAATCTGGGACTTCCATCATTCATTCACAGAGCCCTTCAATTAATATTTGTCCCCAAACTGTCCAGTCTGCCAGGTGTTAAGGTGGGGCAAGTCAGGGGAAAAGACAGTCCCTGCCTTCAAGGTGGTCACAGTGTGTTGGAAGGCATAGCCATGTGATGGAGTGATTGGGGGTGTACATGTACAGAGGAGCATATGCAAGGGTCAGCTGCCTCTGCAGGGAGGCAGTCAGGGAAGGTGTCACAGAGGAGGTGAAGTTTGAACTGTGTTGAAGGGTGATCAGAGTTAGGGTAATAGTTGAGGACATTCCAGGTGGAAAGAAGAGCATTACACATATATGTGAAATCAAGTTATTTCAGATGGACTCAAGCAGAGGATGTAGTACGGGGTGATGACATGGTACGGGGGAGCAGAGATTGGAGAAGTTCCTACCAGGCAGCACTGACCTTCAGAGGCAGCTTATAGCCACAGGGTTGGCTGTGACCCATCAGATAGAAGTGGCATCGTGCAACTGATGGTATTGATATTCCTCTTGTCCTCCATGTTCCCCATATTGCATTTCCAATGTCTTTTGCTTATTTAGGGAAATCCATTGCACCTTAAAGAAGCAAATTTACCACCATGGAGATCTTCCCCACAGAAATATTGTAGGCCCATACTTTTTGGTAGAAATTTCTGCAGTGATGGCACTATCTTCTATCTGTGGTAGCCATTAGTCACAAGCTGCTAGCAGGGTCCTTGAAATGTGACTAGAATAGAACTTTAAATTTTACTTATATTTTATTATGCAGGCATACGTCATTTTATGGCATGTTGCTTTATTGTACTTGGCAGATATTGCGGTGTTTACAATCAAAGGTTTGTGACAACCCTGAGTCGAGCAAGTCTGTTGGCACCATTTTTCCAACAGCATTTGTTCACTTCATGTCTCTGTGTCATGTTTTGCTAATTCTCTCAATATTTCAAACTTTTTCATTAGTACTGTAATATTTATTTTGGTGATCTTTGCTCAGTGATTATGACTCACTGAAAGCTCAGATGCTGGTTACCATTTTTTAGCAATAAAGTATTTTAAAAATATGTACACATTGTTTTTAGGCATAATGCTATTGCATGCTTAATAGACTACATACACCTAACTTCTATGCACTGGGAAATCAAAAAAACTCATTTGACTTGCTTTATTGTGATACTTGCTTTACTGTAGTGGTCTGGAACCAAACCTGCAACATCTCCAAGGTGTGCTTGTGTTTGTATTGCTTAGTATGTATTTGTGATGCATAGTTACTTATCATATTTATGTCCTCTACTGGGCAGTGCTACTTGAGTGGAAGGAAACAGTAAGTCCATTGCTGATGTAACCATTGTGTGAGAGACACAGTGGGAAAAAGGGCCTCCTTGGAATCAGGCACCCCAGCTGGAGAGAATGCAGTTAAGGGGTACCATATTTGTTTGGGGACCAACAGAGGCTTAAGAGAGGAGAGCGCTGCTTCTTAATGGGCCCTGAGAATTGAGGAGATCTTCAAGGGGGGAAATGTAGAAGGCCTCCCCAGGCAGAGGAAAGATCATGAGAAGGAATGGAAGCTCTGGTAAAAAGCAGCCACAGGGGAAGTGGGTAGGATGAGTTGACCTTGGGAAGAAAGAAGGCCACTAGGCAGCTTGAACTTGATTCTGATGGGCTAGGAAGCTATATACAGGTGATGTCACGTGGTGAAGCTCAGCAGGAGAGTCAAGAGCATCATCCAGGATAGTGGGAGATAGGACTTCTATTCTTCAAAGGGTTGCGTAATTTTGTAGACGTGGAACTTAAACACCACAGTTCAAAGCCAAGGTTTTAAAGTCAAAACACAAAGTTGGAATTTCTTCGGCTTAATTAGGGTTCTCGTTATATTGTGCCATTTACTGCTCCTCTGGGTTTGGCACATCCTGCCAATCTTTAAGCATTGATGACAGCATCCTAGCACTAGAAGGCATATTAGAAGCAGCCCTACATGAGCCCCTGATAGCCCAGAGACACTGAAGTCCATAGAGGCTGGCTGGCCTGCTCAGCTTTCCTTCGCACCGCTCAGCCTTGCCCTTGGTGCTACTAACTTAGTCTCCAGGCTAAAGAAAAATCCAGAAACATTTCTAACACATAAGAGACAACAGCTTGAACTACACCTGCCTTTAAAGGGCAAAAATAAAGTTATTTGAAACGATTTTTTTAGCACAACATAAATGTGCTAAACGTGTACATTCTTATACCAGTCTTTAGATTTGAGGCTCTCAGCTAACAACTTTCCGGATACCTGTTTTGCCTTTTATGTTATACAGTATTGATCTATTGATCAGGGCCTTAGCCATTGTGTTTCTTGACTAAACTGTTCTATGTTCCTAGCAAATAAGGAATGACTGTGTGAGTGCCAAGAAAGCATCCGTGTCACATTTGTCTGCAGTGTCTTTTTTTTTTTTTTTTTTTGCAATTGTCTGGTTATGATTCAAAGCCCTGACCGTGCCCGGGCTGTAAGCTGCAAGCCTTGCCCAAGACCAGTGTTAGTGGTAGGCATACCGTCTTGGGTATAGGGGGGAGGCCTGGAATGGAACCTGGCCCTGCCTCTCTAACTGGGATAAATCACCTGACCTCAGTGAGCCTCAGTGTCCCTTCAGCAAAACTGGATCTTCATGTCATCCTCATTGCACTGTTAGGCAGCTGAGATAATGTGCCTGCAAAAATCATCATCACATTTACCACCTAGGGGGGTCATTTAATAAATTGTAACTAGCATTGTTAGTTCTGAGAAACTTTCATATCATAGCTGAAGTTTTTTTTTTTAAACAAGCACATGAAAGAATCCCTGACATCATTAGTCATTAAGGACATGAAAGTTAAAACCGCAGTGACCTATGACTTCAAACCAACCCAAGTGCCTCAGAGTAAAAATACTAATCATGAGTGTTGGTGAGGATGTGGAACAATAGAAATGCAAATGTCGGCAGCTTCTTAAAAGTTAAATATATGCCTAGTATATGACCCAGCTATTCTACTCCTAGGTACTTAACCAAGAGAACACCAGCAGGGTGTCCAAGAACTCAACTCAATTTTGACAGTATCTGCCTGGAGACAGCACGAAATTCCCCAGGTTAAGGGCTCAGTCCTACAAGACTGCCCTCCATCCCCAGAAGATGCCCATCAGTTGCAAGCCCAGGCAGTACCTGTGCTTCTTGACCTACCGGCTACAGATTGGAGGTTCCCACCACCTCCCCCTTGGGTTCGATTAATTTGCTAGATTGGCTCACAGAACTCAGGAAAATACTACATTGATCAGTTTAAGAAAGGTTACCATAAAGGATACAAGTTAACAGCCAGATAAAGAGATACATAGGGCAAGGTCCCAAATAAAGGAACTTCTATCCTGGTGGAGCTTGGGGCCTGGCTCGTTGGCACATGGAAGCTTTGCAGTTCCCCAAGCATAGAATCTCTCTCCGACAGAGAAGCAGGATCCAAGAGGGAGATAAGCTCTTCTCAGGGGTTTTTGTGAGAGTTTTATTGCATAGTCATAGTTGACTAAATCATTGGCCATTGGCTGATTCAGCCTCCAACCCTTGCCTTTGGGTAGGGTCCAAAAGTCTTTCGTTAATATGATAAGACACCCATTTCACCTTTAAGGCTCTGAAGTGTTTTTAGGAGCTGTGGATGATGACCAAATATACCTGGGAAATACATATTTGGTTATCTGAATGACCAAATACATATTTCTTGTGACTCATTATATTGCAAACCAGACAACATGGATCAACCTTAAAATATTATCCTGGGTGGAAAAAGCCAGAAAAAAATGTGTATTTCTGAATCTGTTTTTATAAAATTCTACAAAATACAAATTAATGTATTGTGATAGAAAGCCAGTAAGTGGTTGTCTGGAGAGAGGAGGAGGGTATGGGGAAACTTCTGAGGAGGATGGATCTGTTACTATCTTGATTATAGCATTGTTTTCACAATTGTATGCTCATATTAACTCATCAAGTTCTACAGTTTAAACATGTGCAGTATTGTGCATCAGTTATAGCTCCATTAAGTTTTGTCAAGTTTTTGTCCACTACAAGGAAAGACAAAGAGCATACTCGTAAAGCAGAGGTTGTTTATAAGATGATGAGTTAGCTCCAGATGCTACCACAGTGAATGGAACTGGACTTCTGGCTCCACCATTCACTAAGTCACCCTGGGCAAGTTACTTAACCTCTCCTAACTGGTTTTCCATCGGTGGATATGAACCTACATCCCACCATCGCTGTGATAACGTAAAGCTCTAAGCATACAGTCTGGCATATAGTGGGTGCCCCAAAGTGCTTTCTATAATAATAATATTATTTATTACCTTCAGGTATGCAGAGGACTTAGATACCCCAAACCAACTGGAAATAGATGAAAATTCCTTTGACTCAACCTGAAATGCTCTGTACTTCCTTGGGGCATAGAAATGAGTGCTTCCAGGGTGCTCTAAAACAGCCTGTTCCCTTTGGTTGATTAAGTGTGCTTTAATTTCACAGATACCATTTCCATTGAGCATACTTTCTTTGAGGATTGGGAGGACTTCCCAAAGGAAGTGACTAATCATAGAATCTTAGAAATGGTTGAGACGGCAAGAGTCTCTAATCCAACACTGTCATTTTACAGGGACAACCATTGAGGCTGGAGAAGAAAGGTGCCTTGTGTAAGGTTACAGAGTAGTGGGGTCAGGAGTGAACCACATCTCCTGGCCACCCAGGTAGCATGCTTGCCTGTGCACCATGTGGTCCCTTCCACTAAGCCAGACTGCATGTCACAGATAGAACAGTGGCAAGGTCAGCTGAGCCCATGTCTAAATTACTAAAATTAATGGATTGTGAATGACTGAGGTTTTCTGCCCAAGTCTTAGATTCAAGGAGCTCAGGAGGCAGCCAGCCAAGGTTTTGTCATTCTTTGTCTGTGACCCATGCAGGACTCTTTGGTGGAGTTCCATCTCTCTACTCAGCCCCTTCATCTCTGCTGCCTGTTTCAGATCCATTTATACAAAATTGCTTTGGGAATGTCTGTTTTAAAAATATCAAAAAGCCAGTTGCATTTTTATTGCTTCGGCCATACCATGTAGGGCTAAAAGAGTTACATCTGTTTCCAGTAGCAAGTAGCTCAGAAAAGTAGACTCTTACAGGCCCATTTCCAGAAGATTGACACACGACCCTTTAAACAGAGTGTGGATTCCCCCCCATGCATTCCATTCTCAGCATCTCTTTCTTGAGAACATTGGCAGTAATGAGAAATGTCCGGATGACATCTTTATAGCCATTCTTTCTCCTGGTCCTTGGTCTAACCCCATGGGTTTGGGAGGCAGGATGATCACATTTCTAGATGACAATGAGGAAAGTGAGACTCAGATCTAAGTTCAGTGGCTTCTCAAGGTCACCAGCTCCTGTGCAGCAAGGGTCAAACCCAAGTATTCCCATGTAGAATCTCAGATCTTTGCTGTTCCAGACCAGCTATTCGGAGACTTCTCTTAGAGCTTTGCGCTTGAAGGAAGTGCCTTCACATGAGTGTGTACATGAGTGTGTGTGCATGTGTGTATGCATGTCTGTGTGTGTATGCATGCATGTGCATGTGTAGGGGTGTGGGTAGGTGGGCTGCAGGACAGAGCCAAGGGATAGTTTTCCTTCACAGGCAAAGTCAAGTTGAATTTTGAAATATGGAGATAAATTATATGTATCTGTGTTTCTGTACCTCTTTTTTCTTCTTTAGTTCTCAGTATAGGGTGCATGAATTAGCTCTGTATAAAGTCATAAAGAGTTAATCTTTCCTTAAAATATTTGCCATATATGCTTTATCTTGTGTGTGTGCGTGCATATGTGTAGATACATATTTTTCTCCATTTGTTGCAGACATGATCCTTTTCTCGTAAATACTTCAGCACGCCTCTTCTAAAAATAAGGACTTTGTTCTACGTAATCATGATGTGATACTTACACCTAAGAAAAGAAATAGTGATTTCCAGTTGGCATCTGGCATCCAGTCCATTTGAGATTGCCCCAACTGTCCAAATTATGTCTTCCTGGCTTTTTTTTTCCTTCTCAATTAGGATTCAAACAAAATTTATATGTTTCATTTGGTTGGTATATTGAACCAACATTCTTCATAAGTAGTCTTCATGAGCTAGAATCATCTCAAAATTAAGGTGAAAAAGCCCTTTCCAGCGGAGGCAGCTGTAGGGGCTGGCCTGGAAGTTCTCCTGGGAATATTGTGCCTTCCCTCGCCTGTCCACTGACAGGTAAGTGGGAGAGCTGGAATCACTGTCAGATTTGAGATCTCAGTAAGGAGGAGAGAAAAGGAGGAGGGATCTAGCTTCTTGCCAGGAAGGCTTTGGATGCCAAGGCAGCTGAAACCAGAGTGACCTGAATCTGGGGCCAGTTACTCAGGAAACAGAGAGTTGCTGAAGAAATTGTAAACAGCCTGGAGTGTGAGCCCATGGCCGCCAGCCTGGGGAAAAGGAGACAGTCACCAGGAGGTTTGGGCACTGTGTGTGTAAGCGGAGCAGATTAGGAACACAAGGGGGTCCAGAATGTATGTTTTTACCCTGACTTCCTTTTCTGCCTCTTATTTCCATTTTTTTGGTTATATCTCTTTGAGAATGAGCATGTCCTTGTGGACATCTAGAGATTGTTTTTTTTTTTTTTTTTTTGCTGTAGAAGGGTTAGAGAGCTCTTATTATTATAGCATCATTAGGACAGAGCATGACTGATGCTCCACAAAGGCGGCCACCCCTGATGCCTCTAGCACTCCACTACCACCATTGTTACCGAGTGACCTTTACTCATATCCCCATCCCCATCCCTTCGGGACTGCTGTTGTCTACAGTTGCATCCTTAGTTCTGATCCAGTACCCGGCTGTGATACAGTGAAAACGCTTGTGGGAAAGACCACGGTAATGCAGAGCTACAAGTGTGGTGGTCGGGCAGAACATTAAGTGGGCACACAGACGAAGAGAAAATGAATGAAGGGGTGAGTGCGTGAAAACATAATAGATAGGTATGTTTTCCAAGAGGTTTGTACTTGGAAGTTATTGGGAGATGGGATAAGTATTTACTTATTTAATCAATTTATAAGTGCTTATGCAACAACGCTGTGGTATGTGAGTACTTTATAGTTTGTTTCATTTTCTTACAACCCTGTGAAGCAATGACTTATGTTTTCTACCTTGTGTTTGAGAAAGTTGAGGCACAGAAAGATTAGGTGACTTGTCCAAGGTCATGTGCATGGTTAAAAGCAGAACATGACTTGACCTCAGATAATCCGGCTCCAGAGCCGCTCTCAGCCACCTCACTAAGTGTGAGAGGTGTGGGGTGTTCAAGATTGGCGAGGTCACTCTGGTAAGGCAAAGCTGCTCACCAGGTGTGGTGCTAAGGCTGTCCTGGGTGATCAGACAGCAGAGGGCCTGCCAGCCATCTCTGACAGTCTTGGTGCCTGATGCCTCACACCTTGTTGGGTATCCTTGCGGGGCAGAATTTCAGCACGCGGCTGTTGCTTGAGAACGCCCTTGGGCTTGCCTGACTGGCTACATTGCTAACGGAGCTGGGAAGACTGTGTCCTCTTGGAGTGTTCCAGAGAGCTCCAGAGCTGTCATGGTGACATTCCAGTCCACCTGTGCCTTCTCATAACCCAGCCTGGTCACAGGGCCCCATCCCCTGTCAGGAAGGCTGGACCAAGGCAGCTCTGTCGGGTCATGATGAAGCTAAACAGGGGGTGCTCCTCTGGGCTCCCTGTGAAGCTGGAGTCCTGGGGAATTGGCTCTCACTATCATGGAATTCCCTCTTGAAAATGAACATTAATGGGTGTTGAATAATGCTGTTCAGTGGTTTGAGTTGCTGAGAATGCTTGTCTTTACATGTTGATGGAGCTGAAATAGGACCATCAGAGGAGTAGCGTTCCTGAGTAGGAAGAGAACTAAAGCATCTTCTAATCAACTCCCATTGAGGCGTTGATGATTTTGATTGAAAAGATATTTCCTGAGCTTATAGCAGTGCCTGGAGATGAGATGAAGAAAACCTCAGGGAGCTTGCATGTAGTAGATGCTGTTATTTCTTGGCTTGTTGTGAAAAGGGAAACAGAGGGTGACGGTCTGGTTCAGGAAAGCACTGGGAAGCTATCTAAAACAAGGGAGAAGAGAGAGGAAGGCTGGGAGAAGCAGACCCAGGAGGGACTGGGTCGTCTAAGGACAGCTTCGGCTCTAGATCAAATACCTAGGTTTGGTTCCTGGTTCCACTACTTATTCTCTCCGTGTTGGAGAGCCAATCACTTAATCTCTCAGAGCCTCTGCTCCTTCAGCTGTAAAATGGGCTGATAATGCCTCCCTCAAAGGATTTGCCTAGGATGGTGCCCGGGCCACTGCACTGATTTTCATTAAACAAAAGCAAGAAGAGGGCCATTCAGCACAGGGGCATATATCCTCAGCAGCCCCTTAGGGCATTACTGTGTCCCAGCCACACAGTCTCTGGAGCTCAGAGGAGCCCAGTGAGTGCACCGTGGGCTGGAGGAGGATGGAGGGCTTAGGAGGCAGGCAGGCTCAGTGTCCTGTTAATGCTGGGGCTTTCAGCAACCACTGCCCTCTCTGTCTCACTTTTCCTATGTATGAAATGGCCAAGTGGCCTGTATGGTAGAGGCAGGACCTGCCTAAAAGTGCTCACTACATTTCAAGCAGGAAGTAGAAGACAATTTCAGTTGTGGTGCTGGCTGTGTAATGCAGTGACCCCATCCACATGTGTGTATGTGTAAAAGGATAGGGATGATTGGCAAGAGGGCAGGGGACAGAGGCAGGCCAGGCGTGGAGAGAAATGCACAAAGAGACTCCTCTCTCTATAGCGTGTAGGACTTACGGAGATTGAGAGAGAAGACAAAGAAACGGGATGGAAGGAACTCACACTTATTAAATGCCTGCCATGCACCAGGCTCTTTACCTCTCTAAACTCTTAGCCTTCACTGTACAGACAGACAATACTGTTCCTGGTTTTCAGATGGTCTCAAGGCGTATAAGGGAAGGCAAGTCATTTGCCCAAAGTCACACAGCTCTCTGAATTCCAGACCTTTTCCATAAAACCTCTCTGCCTGTTCATAGATGTGTTAGGACAGGACTATATTTTGGGAAAGAAAGGAAGGTGAAGCCAAGAGGTGAGACTATAACCCCTATTTATGTAAATGGTTCTAGGAGAAACTGTTACCAAGTTGCAAACACTGATTCATCAGCCAGTGTCGAGCACAGGTAGGTGGGGTTCCAGTTGGTGGGGTCGGAACAGGTCCAGGCCCTGCCCTTTTGGAGAAGTAAAAAAATAAAGCACTTGTGAGAGTGGTCAGAAACGATGTCAGGATGGCATGATAGAAGGACTGGAGGTGTGGTGGGGGCTGAGATGATGTCATAATTTGTGTTCTCCCCAAAGCAGACCAGGGGAAAAGGCTTTCGGTGGAAGTAGTTTATTTGTGAGGTGATTCAAGAGCCAGTAAGAGGAACAGGGAAGAGAGGAAGCTGGTAGAGTGCCCTAATGATCGGGTCACTGCCGTGGACACGAGGCTGGTTCAGTCCTGCAAGGACCCTCCGAGAGGCACTGAAGCACTTGCTGTTCCCTTCAGGGAGCAAGAAAGTGGGGATATCCACCTACCAACTGTGTTTCCGCACTGGCTGTGAATCGCTTCTGGGGGTGTTGACTCCAGGTGCTGCTGCCCCGCCCCAGGCATGGGTTTGCACTACAAGAGGGTCCACAGCAGAGAAATGCAGTGTCTGACTTGAGGTGTGAAGGCCTTATGGTGTGGAGACTGTCTGTGAAGCTGAGGTGTGTGTAGGGGAACTGTAGTGTCTGGTACAGGTGGTGTGGTCAGAGAGGCAGTGCTTGAGCTGAGACCTGAGGGAGATGGCTTTGAGGGAGCTGAGGTTCTTAAAGCCAGAGTGGTTCCTTGGGAGCCATACTGTCCTGCTTTGGGGGAACGAGAGGCCCGTCAGCCAAGGCCCCGAGGGTGCAGATCGCTAGCCAAGCTGGGTCTCCACCATCCTCCATCCCTCCTTGATCCCCCTTCGCTGGGTCACGCAAATGCATCCCTCTCTTCTTTAGCCAAAGAACTCACAAATGGCCTTAGAAACATATCGCTCATCAGATGATTTAAGTCCTGCTCAGTCACACCAGAGATTCACCTTTAAATGCTTCAAATGCACACAAATGACTCGAAAATGTGCCCCAGCACTCCCACCACCCTACCACACAGCTGCATTTAGCCCCAAGGCTAATTTCCAGCCCTTAACATATTCTGCTTTTTCTGGAAGAGCAGCTCACAACAGGATTTATCTATGTGGTTTATTTTAAAACCAACGACAAACACACACACACACACACACACGCACACACACACACACACACACACAAGATATCCTCCACAGACAGTGCTTTGTAAGTCAGGCAGGGGAAGATAAAAAGGGCTGCTTAATACTCCCCATTTACTCCATTCGACAGCAAAGTGCTTCACAAAGTCCAGGCAATTATATTGTTTTTTATAATCATTAATTCTGCAGTGAGCTCCAAAAAATGCCTAGATGCCTTTCGGGCCCCTCTGGTTTTGCCTACAAGGCAGGTCTGAATTCTTCTGCATGACGCGATGCTTTCAGCACTTATGGGGGTTGCTGGGCCAGAGCGGCCCTTCTTAACCTGCTGGCACTGGGCTTTGATGGGTTTCCCACCGCGTCTATCTTCCTTTTTTTATTGGCCACCATTTTCTAAACTAACCTTTATGCATAGAAGAGACAAAACACGATTATTTGGGGTGAAATATCCCTGTCCCCTCAAAGTGCGGTTTTGTTCCTTTCTTTCCACAGTAGTGCATCCAGTGGAAAATTGTGCATTCTCTTTTTTTTTAAGTGTGAACCATTTATTGATGATATGAACATAACCAGTTTATGGACTACCTACTATATGTCAGGTATTTGGCAGATTATACACGTATTTCACCTAATGTCGTCCTCATAATGACCATATCCAGTGGTGATACTCTGGTTTTTAGATGAGGAGCCCAGCCTCTGAGACACATCAGTATTCTGGCCCGTGTCACTGTGATTCTAAAGCTGGTGATCCCCAACCAGGTGGTCCTCCACACGTTGGTCCCAGACTGGATCTGTCAGCACCATCTGAGACCTTGTCAGAAACGCAAATCCTCAGGTTCTCACCTAAACATAATGAGTGGAAAGTTCTCAGGGTGAGTTCCAGCCCACATTGATTTAACAAGCCCCTCCAGGTGATTCTGGTACACTCCAAAGTTTGGGAACACTGTCATTTCCCATTTGTTAATTACTAGCAAATGGTTACACCATAGGTTAAACCTTGCAGGAGCTTTGAGATTTCCCTTCCTCTTTTTGAATATAATTGAAGTGAAGAAAATTCCGACAAATATTTGTTTTTCCTTCAGTATGTCTTTCAAAGTTGGAAAAGTCTAAACTTTTAGTCATCTCTCAGGATTTTTATCTGGGTCTCACTGCTTATTAGCTGTGTGATCTTGGGAAAGTTATTTAACCTCTGCAGTTTTCAAGTCTGTATTTTGCAGATAATAATAATTCTTTACAGAATTCTTGTGAGGATTAAATGAGTCAGTGTCTGCAAGTGTTGAGTATGATGCCAAGCATATCATAAGGACCCAATAAATATTAGCTAATTGTTAATGATTATATAATTGGCTTGCTATTACTAGTAATAGTATCTAAGCTATGTAATGCTTTAAAAATTATATCCTTTATTAAGGAGTTCAGTGTTTTATAAAACAGTTTTCTATGACTGATTTGAGTGATATTTGTAATCCCTACCATGCTTATTTTTGAATCTTGGCAGTAAGTATATTTATTTGAGTAATTGTTTAGAAGAGACTATCTGTGCCCCCATAAAAAAGCATTTATGGAAATCTGACACATAGTAGGTGCTCAGATTTTATAATGCATTGAATGAATAGTTAACCCACAGATGTCACTTCTAGTCCAAACATTGCCCACGCAGTCAGGTTGGGGGGCAGGCCAGAAGCTGTCTCCAGCTCTCTGTTACAGGCCCAGCACATAGCACAGAAGTCATAAGTACTTGTTGATGGAATTTTTTTAAAGAAATGCTTATATCTTTGATCTATTCTGTCATAACATGCATTGAGATCTTAAAAAGAAAGATCAAAGTAAAGGTATATATTTCTCTCCCTATATACTCCACTGACCAACATTTAAAAAAAAAATTAAGTTTTCAAAGACTGATCAAATAAGACTTAGGAGCCCAGAGACCTGGATTCTTGGTTCTGCTTTGCTGCTAGGCTTGGACGGGACAAAGGCCTGTCACTTAACTCCCAGCCTCTTTTATTTGTGTGTAAATGGAGAAGGTTGGACAAGATCAGTTGTTTTCCACTGAGGGAGTGGTACCTAGTGGCTGTGGGTGTATGATTTAAGCAAAGTGTTAAATAACATTGACTCACATCGTGAATAAGTCCTGTCTCAATTTCTTTGCAATCTTTATGATTTAGTTGAGGGGAGAGCCTGATTGTGAAGCTCGTAGGTATTTAGTATCTTGTTGACACTTTCTAATCTCCCAGTTTATCAAAGGCCTGAGTGGATAAGGAGGCAACAGAATTTACCCTGATTTCACCATTTTTTTTATAGCTTTTCCTTCTCTCTGTGAAGAGATGGTGTTTTTTAACTTACCATAATGAGATCCATTCTTCTTCTTGAATAAATTGATTCAAGAAACAAAAAGTAAGTTGATCTTTAAAATTTAGGTTAATAGTAGCACAGGTAGCCTGAAGGTATGGCAGAAATCCAGATGGAGCAGGAAGTTTGGAAGCTGTATGAATGCCAGCAGGTCTCAGGCTCCACCTGCCAGTGGTCAGTTACAGTGAGGAGGGGAACCTTCTCTTTGGGGAGGACTCCATGCCCGTGCAGTCAGGCCAGGAAGTGGTTGTGGTGAGGGTGGGAGGGGGTGCCGGGAAGGCAGGGAGCCTCAGTCTTGTCTCCATGCTGAAGACCAGAGCCCCTGGAGTGGGAGCCCACCCCACCCAGGGGATCGTGTTCCTCCTCTGGGTTGGAGCCAGGGCTCTGTGCTGTGTAGTTCTAGACACCTCCAGAGATGGTGCCTTTGCCAGCCAGGGTTCCAGATGAGGACATAAGGGTCAGTGCACATCTAGAATCCAAAAATCCTTAGGAAAGAACCAGAAATGCAGAGAAAGTAGATGGACAAAAATGTTCACCAAAGCATTTTTTATATGCACAAATGACTGGAAAGCACTCACCTGCTCACCCTTATGATGAAGGTTACTGCAACCCTGGGGCAGCATTTATGTAGCTGTTCAAAATTATACATATAGGGACTTGTGGAGATGTGGGAAATGTTTATAGTACAATATAAGGAGGAAAACAATACATATTGCATCTATAGTTATATTTTGATTATATAAAATGCAGAAACAATTAGAAATAAGTAGGTTAGAGTATTAACCAGGTATTTCTGGCTGATGTGATTATGTGTCTTTTAAAAATGCTTCTCTGTATTTTAACACTTTTTCTACAATTGGAAACATTGAATATACTTGACGCACTCCCTCAGATCACAGGCATCAGTCAGATGGACTCCATTAAAATACCGGGTGTGTCTCTAACTAATGTGTGGCCTTGGACATATACTTAACCATATGGGTGTCAGTTCGAAAAATTGAGAGTTCCTTTCTCCTGAGTTGCTGTGAGCATTAAATGAGATAATACAGATGAGGTATTTAAGGAGGTGCCTGGCTCCTAGTAGTCTCTTAATAAATAGTACCTGCCATTATTTAATAATAGTCATATCATAATAATGTTGTCATTGTCGTTGCTGTTCTTATTATAACTACCGGTGAGTTTGGAAGGTGTAACAAGTCACAAAACCAAAGAATCAATCTGTAAAAATGTAGGCTGTCCCCTCCGCCTATTGTCTAAACACACACGCATGTATACATTTACTAGGTGAATAAATGTGCATGCGCACACACCCAGCTCTGGTGTCGAGCACACACTGTGCAAAGTGTCTCCATATACACAGCTTCTGTTTCAAGACGACCAGCTTCAGCTAAAAGACTCTTACTGAGGCATCGTCTCTGTCACACTCTCTGCTCAGCACATGAAGCTTTCCTCCCCCAACCTTTTTAAAAATTGAGGGAAATTCACAGAAAATAAAATTAGCCCTTAACCATTTTAAATGTACAGTTCAGTGGCATTTAGTACATTCACAGTGTCGTGCGACCATTGCCTCCAGCTAGTCCCAAGACATCTTCATCAGCCCGAAAGGACACCCTGTATCCATTAAGCGCTCACTGCCCCTGCCCCTGCCCCTGCCCCCAGCCCCTGGCAGCGCCTAGGCTGCATTCTGTCTCTGCAGCTTTGCTTTTCATTTCCCCAGGAATCGTGAGTCAGACTGGAACCTTGCCTTCTCTTAGTCGGGATTATTGGTCTTTCCCCTTTGCCAGTTGGTTAGAGAGCCTTCAAAGCCAAAATATCCCAGTGAATTCATTTGAAATACAGATTGTTTTTCCTCACAAAGGATTTTGAGTTTCTTTTTTGCTTAATCATAATGTCAGGTGGTTTGGTCCACATGAGGACCCTCTGCTGGGTTGCCCTTCCCTCTGACAGTCAGGTCCTTCTGAGGCTTGTCTGTGCTGAGGTGGGAGGGCAGCACACCTGGGTATCTGGCTGGTGAGTTGCTGCTTCGTGGGGACCACCCTGCTGTCCAAGAACTGAACCTGGGTTCAAATCCCAGCTCTGTCGCTTTCCAGGTGGGTGACCTTGGTCAATGGGATGTGCTCAGTGAACCTCATTTCCTGTGTCTCTAAAGGAGTTGGTCACTGGGAGTTTTGTAGAGGATTGAATGAGACAAGGGCTGGGAAGCCCCCGAGGGATCTGTTACCATCATACCTTTGCTTCGCTTCTTTGGAAGCAGAGGAGTATGTTAAGAAGATTACCCAAAGTCTAGAGTCAAGCTAGCAGGTTTGAATTTTGGTCCTGCCATTTACCAATCTTGGGCCTGAGAAAAGAAGACTAAAGAAGGGGGGTAAGCTCACTTCAGACAAGGTTCTTGCACTAAAGCCCCTGTGTTGAGCAAGTTGCTTAAACTTTCACAGCCTCCTCATCCTTTGGAGAGGAGTAGCAGAGCCCCCTCGCAAGGGCTGTTGTGGGGAGGACGTGAGATCGTGCATATTAAGTGCTGAATGCAGTTTCTGGTACTGAACATGTGTTCATTGCCTTGCCCTATAGTTCATGGGCTTAAATGTCTTCGTGGGCCAGGCTGGCTACTCCCCTTGTGGAGTGGCTACTGGCTAGAGAAAGGCAGGTCAGGGCGAGGGGAGGAGGCAGTGGGGGAGGCTGTGTGGTGGGTGTGGCAATCACAGGTAGAAGAACAGCGCTACAATTCACATTTGCTTTTTATTTGTAACCCAGCTGGTAACAACAATGGAGGGACTCATATAATTCGTGGGTTGTCCCCCTTTTGACCCCTTTCTTCAGGGGAAGCCTCAGTTTCTTCATCTGCAAAATGGAAATACCAGTGCCTTCTCTAACCACCTCTCAGAGTAGCTGTAAGAACAAATACGATGAAAAAAATGCACATGGGAGCATTTTAAAACTGTAAAGTGCTGTGTAAATATAACTGATTATTATTTCATTTAAAAGATATTTTTTTTTGTTGGTGTATCTTCAAAAACAGTGCTAGTCATTGCATTTAGTCAAGGTGATGCTGGCCTTTTATGCCAAGAACGTGCTTGGGGGATTCATGGGTTAGGCCTTTCACTATCCAAGTGGTCTGTGAGCGGGAAAAGATGGAGAATTCCTTCACTACAGGGCCATATCTTTTGAGTCTATTGACAGCATGTCATGTGGAACTCAAAATTGCCTGCGTGAATGCAGATGGATTACATCTATTAGTTCCTTCTTGTCATCATGACCTGTCAGAAGGGAAAATTAAATGTGCCTACAAATATTTCAATATTTATGCTGTATGCAAGGTTTAATATTCATCTGCAGCAGTGAGTAGAAAGAGAAATAAAACCCACATCCTTTACTTGGGGCTAAAATATCACTCAGTTCAGCAAGAATGCTTTGAGCACCTACTATGAGCTAGCAAGTGCAGGATGGAAGAAAGGCACCAAATTCTAATACTGACAGCTTCATATTTGCATACTTTTTCAGAAGCCTTGGAGAATCAGAGGTCCTTCCGGTGGGGATGATGAAATCTTCCCAGAGGTTAGGAAGAGGGAAGTAGGTGAAGTGTATGGCATATCAGAGCAGAGGTGTTTGCAGTGAAGCCGGGGAGAGAAAAGAATGGGAGGGGTCTGAGGGGTCCATAAGAAGTCAGAAGCCCACTCCTACCTGTTAAGATATGGGTGTGTGCTTGCAGGTGGACCAAGGGATAGGAATTAGTAGCTTAGAATCACAAAAACCGAAATGCATTGAACATTTGCATGGGGAAACATACAGAAGACAATGACTTTTAGCAAGTGTATTTTTTCCAGCAACAAAAAAATGTTTTACAAGAACATTGTTACAGCTGAGAAGGGGGGAGATCTAAATAAGGGATGGATGGCAAAAATAAATTGTAAAGTGCATGCTGCTAATTTAAGAGTATTTTGATAATTTAATTATCACTATTTGCTGTTTTGAATATGCTGCTGTTGTCACTTTTCTTTATGTAAAAAATATGATGATTTCCTAAGTTCACTCGTGACTTCATCCCCCTAACCCTATTTTTTCCCCAGTAAGGTCCTAAATTCCTCAAGCCTGACTTCTCCTGCCCCGGGGGTTTTCAGAAACCTAACACCCATGGTTGGCGAGGGACTGCTGTGTGTGAAATGGTAACTGCCCTCAAGGAGCTTACAATCTAGCTGGGGGTAAACGGCTTGCACATGAACGCAACTAGACTGTGAGCTTCTAGAGGGCAGCGACCTCACCCTAGTCATCTCTCTTCTCACCCTCCCTGAGGGATCTCATCCATCCCATGACGTCAACTACCACCTGTGTGCTGAGGACCCTCTAGGCCTGGAGCGACTCCTGAGGGCCACACCCTGTTCTCCAGCTGTCTGCAGGGGTGGGATGTGGGATGTGGGACGCTGTGCAGGAACCGTTGACTTGACCTGCTAAATGGAAAACCAGCTGTCCTCTCTCCTCTGGGCTGGCCCTGGCTCCTGGGCTCTGGGGCTCTGTCCCCCAAATCAAAGATCCAAGGGTTACTCTTATGGACTGAGCTTGATGGAAAAATGATTCTCAGTGTTAACTAAAATTGTATAGGCATAACGAGCTCACTTATGTTAAATGCATGGATTTAATAGAAGTTAAATGTGTCAGTGGTTGCCTCTAGTGGTGAGAAATGGTTGATGTTTTCTTTTGGGGGCACTGTTGTGCTTTCTAAATCTGCAATAAGTGTGTATTACTTTGATAACTAGCAAAAATGTCTAATAGAAATTGGTTTAAAGGTCTCAATCTGAGTGCCATCTCCCCTGGGAAATACCCCGTACTCCTTTGTGTCCCACCTGGTGTCTGAGACTCTGTCACCAGCAACCCCAGCACCCACACTTATCTTGTTGGGGGACTTGTCTCACTGTATTCTCTTTGTATGTTCACTTTCGCCCTAGACTGTGAGCTCCTTGAGGGCAGAAACAGGGCTTATTTGTCTTGTATTCCCAATGCCTAGTACAAGGCCGACACAGGTAACCACTCAATATGTGTTTGCTTTTTAAAAGAAAGAGAAGGAGGAAAGGAGTCAGGAGAATAAAAAGGGAAAGGACATTGGGTCTGCAATTTTTTTTTATCTCCATGGGTCCCTTTTAAGAATCCTTCTCTCTTCCAAGACTTTTTGTCTAATAAGTTTGTTAATATACTGAACCAATGCATTTTAAAATCAGTGCTTCAAAATTTTCCCATTTTTATTAATCAAAGACCATAAAACACCAATCAGAGCTCTTCTAGGGCTGAATCTGGCAGATGCTAGCTGCTGTCCCAAGTCTGACTTGGGCAAAGTACCCCCTGCCTGACATCCAGGGCCCAACAACGGTCAGGACTATCTTCAGTCCTTCTGGAGCTGCGTGTATGCATGTTGTGAAGCATCCCTTTAAAAGTGGAATAATGGCAGACTGCAGGGTCTACAGGTTGGGGAGGGTAAGGGAACAGATATAAAAAGAAAAATAATAATAGCCTACTTCTATTGTGTGTTTACTGTGTGCCAGGCACTGTGCTGAGCATCAAATGTATTGTCTCCTGCCACCCTCAAAACAGCCCTACGAGGTAGGTACTATTATTATCTCCATTTTGTAGATGAGAAAACTGAGGCTTAATGATGAACTACAGGGGGAAACTGGAGTTTGAACTGTGGTCTGCCGTTTGCAGAGCTTGAGTCCAGAACTTCTGAGGTTATAGGGAGACACTGGGAGGAGAGGGTGACAGGGATTCATATGCAGAGCCTTGCTTGGTGAGCTTCCAGAGTAGCAGTGCTTAGCATGTCATGTACACAGCCCTCCATGAGGTCCAGGACGCCTCTGAAGTTGTAGGCAGTGTTCCCATGTCAGTGTAATCCATGTAACTCGGTCCATGTAAGTGCAGTTTTCTAGGAAGCTCTTCAAAGGAGTCTGTTTAAAAAAAAAATTTGATCAAGAAAGCAAACCCTGCCCTGGAGAAGAATTGTTGTGACCCGCGTCTGGCTGTGTGCTGGGAAGAACTTAACCAGTAAGTTCCACCCAGTGGAGGGATGCAGTCTTGTTGCTAAAGCATCTCTGATAACTTGGAGAAATAATGATGAGGTGTGTGTGTGTGTGTGTGCGCGTGTGTGCATGAGCGTGCATGTGTGCTTGTGTGCATGTGTCCCCAACCCTGTCCCTGGGTATTTACAACCAACTGATTACAAATCAATCAAATATTTATTCAAGTAAAGACTTGATAGCTCTCCAGTTTGTCAGGGTTGTTTAAAGAAGGATTTCTGCCTTGTGTGGGCTCTTGGGCTAATGAGTTAGTAATAATTACCATTTATTGAGTGTTGGCTGCATGCCAGGCAACTCTGCTGGGCACTTAATACCCACTAGTCCATTTAATCGTCCCAACAGCCCTAGCAAGGCAAGTTTTATAACCACTGTCTGCAGAGGAGAAATCTCAGAGAGTTCGAATGTCTCACCTAAGGTCTTAGCAGCCTTAATCTGTGTATGTAGAGGAGCCAAATTTGCCTCTTTCCAAAAATCTACATTTCCCCCCATTTCTCTCTTCTCTTTGATGTGCAATGTGTGTGTTTCCACCAGAAATAGGACTGGTCAACCTTTCAAATTAATAAGCAAAAGTTATCCAAGCAAAGACTTGGTACCCACCAGTAGTCCAGGCTGTTTTATGAGGGAGTCTTGTGCTGGGTAGCACATTGAACAAGATCTCTTCTAGCTTTAAGTTCATTCAGATTTCAAAAATCAGTCTTTCATTGTTCTGACAGAGCAGTAAATACTTCCCTCCTACCCCTAGACCCTCCTCCTTAGCCATGGAGGCAGAGATCACGGTTTTCTTTGCCTTCCTAACTGATTAACCATTGTTCATAAATTGTTTCAAGCACAAAGAAAGTAACCATATAAATAGGAGAAACTGGTCACATCAGCTGATTCTCCATCTCCAGGGAAGAATATGGAACCAGTAGATTTCTGCTCACTAAAACAGTTGAAACTCATGGGTCCGGTGGCTTGGTTTGATTTCAGAAAATTGCTAGCAAATAAGAGTAACAAATGGCAAACGAAATGCTGGTAATCCTTTGGGTTGGTGAGATTCGGGGCTGTCTTCATACATCTAGCTGTGGAAGTAACATAGGGCAGTTGCAGCGATACCCCACTGATGAATCCATCCAGCTGAAGGATGGGGGTCTGGGCCCACATGGTGTCTGTGAGGCTCACTCTTCTCCACTAAATCATCACACTTCCCTCTACACTTCTTCCTGCTCAGACCTCTGTGCCTTTGTCTTCCATCACAGGCAGATACCCAAAAATGTCTACTGAATACAGATGAATGCATTCTCCAATTAGCTCCGAACATGTTCTCCTTAAGATTAGGTCGTGTCAGTGTTATTGAGTGCCATCACCTGGGTAGGAATGAGAGTCAGCCCTCACATTTGTGCAGCAGTTTATGGTTCCCAAAGTGTGTTTACATCTGTACCCACCTCACTCCCCTAAACTACTTTGCCAGGGAGCAGTAGCAAGTGCTATTAATAGCCTCATGCTATAGATGAGAAAATAAAATGACAAGGAGATTAAATGATCTGCCCAGGATCATGCATTTTGTAAGTAACCTCAAGTCCACATCTCTTTCACAGCCCTGAGAGGTAGGTCTGGGTGGGCACTACTAACATCCAGAAGCATCTGACCTAACTGTCAACCCGGATGAGACCTTCCATCAACCCCATTTGTCTGCTCCTTCTGAAAATTCAAAGGCAAATGGAACCTTTGGAAGTGGAATCTCATTTTGAATCCACAGGGGTGTGGGTGTGGGTCAGAGGATGTCCTAGGTTGAAGGATACATGTCCTGGGGTGCTACAGAGCATGGGGAAGAAAGAAAAGCACAGAACTGGCAGCAATTTGGGCCACATTTCAGATTTTATACCTTCTCTCTCTGCACACGGACTCCTACTTTTTCTTGAACAGGTTGATGTAAACGTAAACAAACACACTATGTAAATGCATTAACTTTAAAAATAATTTCTCTGAGCCTTAATTTTTCTTCAGTAGGAATGATAACAATAATACCTTCTGTGCAAGGTTGTCATGCAGATTTAATGAGAAAGTGCATATAAATGGGCCTTGCATGGTGGCGTGTAGTTGGCATTTTTAAATGCTAGGCTGTTTCTCTTATAACTTTCCTTCATGAAGCCTTCCTTTGACACTATCTTTAGATTAGCTAGCTGATTGCTGCAGGCCTCGGAAGAAGGGAGGGAAAAGTCACAACCCCCAGCCCCTAGTACTGGACCTCTCAGAAGCTAGCCCGTCCTAAAAATTCTGAGACAAGTCTCAGTAGAACTCCTGTGACCTCCAGGCCTGAATGACTGTCACTGCTGTGTTCTGGCTCCCAAAGCACTCCAGCTGTTTGTACTTCCCACTTGCTCTTCCACCATGTCTACCTACTGGGATGTCATTCCTTGTTGACAGTGAGTGGCAGCTACCTCTGGCCGGAAAAGGAATTACCCAGATGGCAAATATTTGAGAAGAATGGATTAACTCAGGAAACAGCCTCTAGAGAGGCAGCAAGATCAGAACATCTGTGCTGTCACCCAGGAGCCACAGAGCATGTGGTAGAAAGAGCAGGCTTTGGGGTGGCTCAGATCTGGGTTCGAATTCTGATTCTTCCCTTTACTGGCATTCAGCTTGTTCAGAGTACTCAGCATCCTAGGCTCAGTTTCTTGCTTTGCAAGATGGAGATGTTAATAACAATAATCACTTAACACCCTAAGGCTCTTTTGAGGATGAAATAAAATCATGCATTAGAGTCATTGAACACAGTTCCTGGAACATAGTAGGCTGTGTGAGTCTTACATCCCCAGCCATCGCTAGCCATGATCTTTGCCTTCTTAGGGCCTGCTCTGCCCTGAATGTCAGCCCTTTGAATCCTTCCCTAACTCCTCAAGCCAGAGTGGCTTCCTTTGCTGTCCCATAGGTCTGCCATCTGAGTGTAAACTCTGCTGAACTCCTGTGGCTCCGATTTGGCTCTGAAGCTCCTTGGCACAGCACTCTGGGAAATCTCATGCGAACATGGAATGAGAGGCAATGTCCTCCCGTGAATGTGGCCCAGTCTCCTGTCATTGTCCCACAGACCCAGAGAGCAGCTTTCCTTTGTGTGTGCTCTCTGGGTTTTGGTAATTCATAAAGCTTAGGCTGCCGTCCCATCTCTGCCTCTGAGAGATTAGATGGCCCCATGAAGTGGGAACCAGGGAGGGGAGAGGGGTTGGGAGACCCAGCAGTCACCATGCCTGAAGGCCAGAGGGAACTGGGTGCTTTAATGGGCTGGGAACCACACAGAAGAAGAGGAGGCAGATGCTTAAGTTCGGCCACAGGCCAGGCCACCTATGGGCTGTCGCGTCCCCAGCAGTTCCCCTGCCTGCCTCCCAATGAGGGCTGCAATTTGGCAGCCGTTTCCTTGCCCCAGGGCAGAAGGGGCCCCTGCAAGAGTGTGAACAGCTGGGCTGCTTTGGGAGCCAGGAAGGCAGAAGTGACAAGGCCATTCAGGTCTGGGAATCACAAGGCTTCTATTAAGTACAGTCCCCTTGTCTCAACTTTTAGGCAGAGCTGGCTCCTGAGTGGCCCAGTACTGGGGTGGGGGTGGGGTGTCATATGACCTTTTTTCTGGGGCTTGCTGTGATGAAGCAACTGGCAAATGAGTCTGCAGGTACTCCTTGAACAAGAACTACATAGAAAGCATGATGTAAGAAGCTAGGAAGGGGTTAAGACACAAACAAAGGAAAAGATGCCTAATTGGACCACACAACTGGGGAGATGACTTGAGAAGTGAGACTCGTACAGTTGCAGAGGTTGGAACTCTGGGGAATGGTTAGGCTGGTCAAAGAAAGCTTACAGAAAGACTAGGGTTTCATCTGAGTCTTAAAAACGTGTTGGCCAGGCAGAAGTAAAACTGAAATGAAAGGACATAGAAAGGGGAAAGTCTAGCAAAGATGCAGTCAGGGGAAAAAAATGCATGAAGATCTGGTGTTTATCACACACTGGCTGAGTGCTTGACACTTGTTAGATATAATCATCACGCTAACAGGAAGGTAGGACTAATGTTTTTGCTCAATTTGCAGATGAGCAAATTGAGGCCAAGGAGCTCCGGGTAGCTCCTTAGCTGCTTGAGAGCAGGGAGAAACTTGTCTTACCCATCTCTGTATCCTGAGTACATTGTCCCAGAACAGGCCTGATAAATATTAGGTGATGTTAAAGGACATACAGCGTACTTAGGGGCAGGCAGCAGGGCCAGGGTTCTAACTCAGGATTCCCCAAGCCTGTGTTGCCTGTTCGTTGGAGCGGGTATAACGTGTTTGTAAGAAAGGGTTGGGTGATAAGTGTGTAGAGAGGGATGGGGAAAATTCAGAGTAAAACCTAAGAGGATAGGACCTGGTGCTGTAGCCACTGGGAGTCAGAGAAAGTTCCTGAGCTGACCAGTGGCCTGAGGCCTTTTCAGACTTGTGTGGGTTTGTCAGCATGAGCTGTTGACAGGCTCAGCGGGTCATGTTTTATCCTCCCGCCACACTTGCTCAGAGCACCAGTCGTGCCACTTCCAGGACCTGTTTCCCTCTTGCAGTGTCTTGTTTAAAGCGTCTTCCCTCTAGACTGCAAACTCCGTGCAGTCGGGGTGGGATCGGTGTGGTTCCCTTGTGAATCCTTGGTGGCCCTGGGGTATGGTAGAGTCTCGGCCATTATGTGATGCGTCAATTTTAGAAAATGACAGTGAGTACCAGTGAGGCTCATTTCCAGAGATACCTTCCTGACGACAAGACGGAACTGACTGAGCACAGGATTGGAAGGCAAATGGCCGATGGGAAGGGCATGGCAACAGATACAGGGTCCAGGGAGGACTTAGGTGCTTCGTGCCCTGTGCAGCAGCACTCCTTCCGTTAGGGCACTTTCCGCATGGTGTCGGGGTTGGTGTAAAGGGGCCCTAGAACCGCCAGCACTAAGTGCCACAAACTGAGGCCCTCAAGACACCGGAAATTCATTCTGTTACAGCGCACCTGGCCTTCGGGAGCTGCTGGGATGTGGGGGTAGGTATATCCTCCCCCCTCCTCGTGTGCGCAGAGGGCTCACCGGGTGCCCAGGGAGAAGCAGGTTCTCGTAAATGCTTGTCGGCTCCAGCTGCATCTGGGAGGTCACTCTTACTCTCGGGGGGACCTTCAGGGACAGCGAACAAGACTGTTACTGAGCCTGTCAGAGAATGGAAGCCACATTTGGGGAGAACTAGGATTTAGTGAGTCTGTGGGTGTTTTTGGGGGTGAGGTGCTGATTTCAGTCCAGGTTGGGGGGAGCTGGGTTGCAATTCTCATTTTCTTCCTTTCAAAGATCAAGCCTGAGGCCTCTGCCAAAGGTGAGGCCTCAGGGGCATCTTCCCCTCTTGTGTGGGTCCCCTCCCTCTTTCAGGTGCACCCTGACCCTGCTCCTTCCCCCAGCCCCGTGACCGCCAGGGCCTGTGTCCTCACGCCCCACACACCGCCCCAGGGCAAAGTCCAGACTCACCTGGCTTCAGGTTCTAGAACATTCCTTTCCCCCTTCTGTCCAGCACTCACACTCAGGTCCTCTCTTGTTCCCATGTACATCGTGGAGTTCCCACCTCTGCTCCTTTGGGAGAGCTTCCCCGCTGTCCCCATTTTCTCTGCCTTTCTTTCATTTTCATCTGACTCACCACTGTTAAAATGGAGGAGATGCCAAGAGGGCTGGTGTGGTTCTGTCCGGCAGAGACTCCACAAATGCAAAACAAGCTGGGCTTTCGCCTTTTCTCGGGATGTAATGACACTATAGCCACGGAGGACTGATGGACAGCTTTGCTGACATCCATTTCGTCTCAAGAACAGCCTGTGAAGAAGGGAGTATTAGCTTGGTGTGCAGATGAGGAAATGGAGGCCCAGAGAAGCCGAGGAACTTCCCAGGGACCTGAGTTGGAAAACCACCACCTGCCAGTCGCACCATGCTGGGCGAGTTTCTTCATCTCCGAGCTCTGACCTCCCCTTGTCTTAAAGGGGGGTGACCTGTCTACTTCACACGGCTGTTTGGAGGATTAAGCCCAGTGATCTCTGTGAGTGTATTTACCTGGCACATAGTAGGCACTCGGGAAGCTGGAGCTGGATTTCAGAGTGGAAGGAGAGGGGGAACCATGAGAAAAAAATGGCTACAAGGGAAAGAGGTCAGGATGCCAGAGGGTGTGGAAGAGGAAGGACAGGTTTGTCAGGGTGCTGGAGGCTGGGGCAGGGGAGTAGAAATGAGGCCAGGGTCCTGCACGGAAACGTCATTGGGTGGAAAACTTAAAAGTCAGTACAGATCTCCCACTAAATTCTAAGTTGTCTCCACTCCCTAATCGTCTCCGTATCATTCTGTCCCTCCCCAATGTTAATGTGATGGAAATTACGTATTTCCTTTTTGGGTCAAAAGAGGGAAAATGCAGAAAAAGTCAGGCTGGGTGACTGAAGTAACCCAAGAATAAAAACCTGTTTGATTAGGAAGGAGCCTAATGATCTGTGCCTTCTCCCACGTCATGAGTCTGGAAGGGGACATAAAGGGGGCTCCGTGACTTACCCCAAGTTGTTCAGCAAGCAATAGCAGAAATAAGGACCCATGTTTCCCACTGCCAGATTTGTACCCATTACCCCTGTATGCCACAGGGATAGAGAAGGGGGAGATGGTGCCCAACAGACCACTTTGGGAAATGGGGATCCCGCAAACTGATTGTCTATTTCCTGCTTTGCTTATTTCAAACTTCTGCAATCTGAAAACATATATAAAAATATCACATGGGTGATATTTACTTTATGGGTGGTATTTATCCTGAGACTTTCCTACACTAAGGGGGGTGTTCCCGAGTATGCAATCCAGCCATCCTGCCTGCTTATTCAGCGTGTCACTTCAGTGCCCCAGGCTATTAGCAATTTACAAAGTGGGTGTCTCCCAATTAGCCTATGAAGCAATTGTTCCATTTGCCTTGCTCCTTCTGCCTCCAAGTTTACTATATGCCTCTCTCCTCTCCTGCTTCAGCACAAGCCTTCTGTGTCTGCCCAGAATTTGCCGGTGTCATAAGGAAAGTGTCCTCTTGGGCCCCGAAACAGGATTAAGACTTCCACTTTGATAGACCCTGCTCTGTCTCCACACCCATCCTGCAGTGTTCGGGGCTAAGCCAGGGAAAGATTGCCTGTCCTTGACCTCAGACCTGGATTTTTCTGTCTGAGAACAGTCTGATAAAGTCTGTATTTGTTGGTTATAAGGTAAATATTCCTTGAAACACCATATGTAGAAAAAACGGAAAGCCGATTTTATTTCTTGGTTCTCTCTTAAAATCACCCCCTATTGATTCCTTTTCCAAAGAGAAATAAAAAGTCATTTGGTTATGGGCAAACACCAATTTTCTGTATCTTTTGGTTCAAGGGAATGATAGGAGGGATTACGGCTGTCTCGTGGAAATAATAAATGCATGTCCACAGTCCATTATCCAATGCCCTCAGGGTTAGATGTGGTTTAGAACTTGGTGTGTTTTTAGATTTTTCGCAAGGAGCAAGGGTGCATATACTGTACATTATGTCACACCCCCGGTGGAGTCTGGGGCAGTGCTCCGTAATCAAACCCATTAATTTTTCTGCAGTGAGCTGTTCACAGTAAGTGGGAGAAATAAAGACAATAAATAGCTTCACATCACTTCAGTTCAGGTTTTGTCATCAAATGAGTTATTAAAACAAAGAAAAATCCTTCAGTTGTAGATTTTTTTTTGAGGGTCAGGATTGATAAGAGCCTGTGGCTCTATGTGATAAATATTTATTACCTCTCTGTATAAATCCATATAGAGATGAGGATTGCGTGTGTGAGGCTGTATAAATCAGCTTTCAGTAGTTCATGACAACGTGAGGACCTCAGTTATGTTAGGGGAGCCCGTCAACTTGGCATCCCAGGGGCTAACACAACAAGGCACTGAGGCCAGACGTGCTGAATGCTGGGTGAATCCGCCAGCGTACCGCCAGGTGCAGCATTGGTACAGATCCGTTGGGTCTCAGGAACTGGCCTGGTGTTAAAATTACCATGGAAAATAAAAATAACTGTGAAACAGTCACAATAGCCTGCACCTATAGAACATTTATTACCAGGCCCTATTCCCAATGCCCTAAATATTTTAACTCCACTGAATTCTCATGACCACCTTTTCAGGTAGCAATTATTTTTATAAATGATTCACCCAAGGTCACATAGCTAGTTAGTAGCTGGGCTTGGGATTCTGGCATTTTGGCTTCTGAGTTCACACATTTCACTGCCCTGCCCCTCTGCATATGTCCACTCCAGCCAGGTTCAAGCAAGTAGGAATGAAGACCGTCAAGAGGGAACCACCCTAACGAAGTACTCTGCATTCCTGAGCACGTACCATGCACAGGGCAGTGGACTCAGCACTCTGTATTATCCTCTTACAGAAGAGTCTCAACCTGCACTTCCCAAGTGAAAGAACTGAGCCTCAGAGTTTTGAGGACATAGCAGGGCCAGGATTTGAACCCAGGGTCACGTGGCCCTAGAGCCAAAAATCTCAGGGAGTGAGATCACTGGCCTCCAGGAACCTACATGGAGGTTCAGGAACATATGTGAAACAGAGACAAGAGGATACTCTGAAAACAGCTAGGGGCCGTGGAGTCATGTCGAGGGGGGGCCAAAAGACTCCATGTCAACCAAGGAGCAGCTCCTCTGGACCCCAGTTCCTGTCAGTAGAATGGGGACAGTAATTCCCCCCGTGCCTGCCATGTAGGGTAGCGCACGTGGTTCAGGGAGCTAAAGGATATTAATGCACAATTTGCCTCTTTGTGCTTTTTGTTCTATATACAGGTGTACCAGGAAGGGAACACCTTCTGAGAGCTACAAAGAGCAAATGAGATCTTGGGGAAGCAGAGCAGTAGGCAAAGGGGCTCTAGTTGTCTTCCTGTAAATGTGCTGGGACGAACCTCTGAGTCGCCCTTCCCCACCAGCATGGCGAAGCGGTGGTGCTGGGGGCTATATATGGTCATTGGTGGTCCCAATGACGTCTCCTGGACCTCCCTCTTGTCCTTACGGCACCCTGAGCTCAGCCGCCGAGCCCTGTGCAATCACCTCTCCCTCTAACCTCAGGTCTGGGTCTGCCTGCTCCACCTCCATCCCACTGTTCTGGGTCATCCGCATTTTCTGGGCCAAGACGCAATGATGGTCACGTCCCTGGCCTTCTCCTCTCCAATCCCTTCTTAAACTGTCCCCACAGGATGCCAGAGTGCTCTTTTTAACACAAACCCAGCATGTTATTCTCCTGCTCAAAACCATTCCATCTCCCCCTGTCAATTATAGCAGGGTCAGCAAACATTTTCTATAAATGGCCAGATAGGAAATATTTCAGGTATGTCAATCCAAGGGGCAAAATTGAGGATATTTTGTGAGTACTCATATAATAACAGAGACAGCACATTTTCACAATTTTTTTCTTAATGAAATTCAGAATTCAATAATAATTGGATACTTTTTTTTCCCTATGATGAGATGAATGGAGTCTTATTTTGGGGGGGTGGTATAATAACAACATTTTGCTTAATTGGATTTCAGTTTCGGGTTTGTTTAATTGGAGTTAGCACTCCCTACCCTAAAGATGATCACAAATGTTTATCTGTAGAAACAATTCTTCGTTCTCAAGCCATAAAGAAATGGATTTGGCCCCAAGCCCATAGTGTGCAGACCCCTGAGCTAGAGCAGTGCTTTTCAACACTGTGGATGCTACAACAGCCCCTGGGGTGCTTCTAAGAAACAGTGATGATAGGGCCTCAGCCAGGGTGCATTAAGCAAGCATTTCTGTGCATGAGGCCTGGACATCCGTACAGTTTGAAGGTGCTCAGTGATGCTGATATACAGCCAGGACTGAGAGCCGCTGGCCCACAGGACAGAGTCCACGGAAGGCCCACTTTGATCTGATGCTGCCAAGCCCTCCAGCCACTTTCCTGGCCTACCTCATTCCACTCTCAGTTCCAGAAATGCCATCAGTAATTTCCAACATCTGGGTTGTGCCCACATTGTCCCCTCTGTATGGGAATGTCCACAGCTCTTCACTCTTTGAGCTTTAGCTCAGGCATCCCCTTTTTAGGACAGTGTCCTCTCCTCTCTCATTCCTGAGTCTCTGCATGTAGCATGTAACACCCAGCACTGTAATTGCCTATTTACCTCTGGGAATCCTTCACAGACTATAATCTGCATGCGTGCAGGCCCAGGCTTATATTTCTCTGGGTGCCCTGTGTCCAGCCAACCCAGGGCCAGCCCACCACCCACCCACGCTCAGGGAACGTTTGCTGAGTGAATGAAAGAATTGAAGAACAAACTCAGCAGCCTGGGTGGGACCCCAGGCATGAGCGTGGGCTCCCCACCCCCAGCCCCCACACTGGAGCAGGGTCTGGAGGCAGTGGGGGTGAAAGTGAAGCCAGGCTTGCTTTGTCATTCCTGGTAATCACAAGTTCATTTTCTGGCAATCTCATGTTTTCTGTAGCTCGCACTTTCTCATATTGTGACTTGGCACTTGTTTTAAGGAAACAGAGTAGTTTTTCCTTGATTTTTTTCTGTCCGTGAAGAATTTTGCTGCTGGAAGACTCAGCCCATACGTGGTTAAAAGAAAAGGAAACGTGGCCGCCATACTGGCAGTCATCTTCTTGCTGTGCTCTTCGTGGTACCTCAGCCCAGTCCTCGCTGTCTCTGTGTCTGGATGACCCCCGATCTAGGGTCCGTCCTTGTGTTTAACTCCGTCCCATGGATGTGACCCCAGCTTGGTTCTAACCTCACTGGTGGTGAGGGTTGTTTTTGTCCATAGACAGACTCTCCAAACGTTTTGAGACTATCATCTGTGAAAGGCCCTATGCCACATTTAATACCCAAAATAGTTTCTGTTTTGGTCTTGTTTTGTTTTTGTCTCTTTGTTTGTTTTTAATGTACCAAAGGGGAAGAGATGGTTCCCTTAGATCCCAAGTTGTAAGAGGCTATTATACAGTTGCAATAGGGGAAAGAGGGAAAAATTGTTTATGGAGCTTGTGCTCTGGGTGCCAGGTGCTATCTATACATTCGTATGTACATCTTTTATCCTTGCAAAAACCCTGCAAGGTGGGTGGTATTATAATTCCAATTTTTACAGAAGAGGAAACTTAATACCAGATAGATTAACTGCCTTGCCCAAGGTCACACCCAGTTAGAAGGTGGAATAGCCACATTTGTGTGTGTGTAAATTTTTTTTTATCAATGTAGAGTGTACATAAAGCAGGTGCACCACTCATAACTGTATAGCTCAGTGGATTTTCCACGGCGAACGTACCCATGTAACCAGAACGCTCATCATGAAACAGAATGTTACCACTTCCTGAGACCCCCCTCTTGCCACCTCTCAGTCTCTGTTTCCCCTCGGTTCCTTCCATACTATTTTGAGTTGCAATACTGTAGGTTAGATTTGCGTGTTTTCTGATTTAATATACACGGAGTCACAGAACATATACTCTTCTGTGTCTTTACTCAGCATAGTTTGCGAGTTTATCCATGTTGTTTCATGTAGTTGTAGGATATTCATTTTCCTCACTCGGTAAGTTTTGCCTACTGTGAAGATACATAATTTATTCATGTCTACCACTCTCCTATTGGTGGACATTTGGTTACTTTCTAGTTTCGGATATTACAAATGGTGCTTCATTGAATACTCTTTACATGTCTTTTGGCACTAATTTCATTTCCAGGTTTTGACTTGCTGGGTTATAGGATATAAGTATGTTCTGATTTAGTAGGTACTGCCAGACAAGCTTTCCAAAGTGACTGTATGAACTTACACTCCCACTGGAAGCATATGAGAATTCTGGTTGCACTATAAGTGACCTAAAAACTGCGTTTTTCATGTTAGCCATTCTGGTGGTTGTATAGTTGTATCTCATTTTGGTTTCATTTGCATTTCTCTAATATTTAATGAAGTAGAGCATCTTTTTCTATGTTCACTGAAACATTTGGATATCCTTTTTTTGTGACATGCCTATTAAAGACATTTAAAAAAGTGAGATTGTCTGCTGTTTTTCTTATTTATTTATAGGAATTCTTTATTCTGGCCCAAGTCTTTTGTCAGATATTGTCAGTGTCTTCTCTAATTCTGTGGTTTATTTTGTATTCTCTTAATGCTATCTCTTGATAAAGACAAGTTCCTAATTTTGATGAAGTTCAGTTTATCAATTTTTCATGTGTGCGTATATGGTTAGCACATTTTAGGTTTTAAGAAAACTTTGCCTACTCTAAGGTCATGAAGATGTTCTGTGTTTTCTTATAAAAGTTTTGTTGTTTTGCATTTTACACTTAGATCTATAAACCATCTGGAATTGATTTTCCTGTATAGTGTGAAATAGAGGTCAAGGTTCTTTTTTTTTAAAATAGGGATAACCAGTTAACTTAGCAACATTTATTGAAAAGACCATCTTTTGCCCACTACACTTAGTGTCATCTTTGACAGCTGTCAGGTAACTGCACATTTGTGGGTCTGCTTCTAGATTTCTAGCATCAAATTTTTAGGTCAGAGCTATCTGATTCCAAAGTGTATCTTCTTTTCATTATTCTGTGATGGAAAGAATTTGAGTAATTTTGGAACAAGCTAAAGACGAAAGGACATAATATGCTGTCTTTGAATGGGCTTGTTCTGTACTAATAGAGACATAGCAGGTACTCAAATTTCCAAATGGCAAGTGGAGGTGGGCTGAGTAGGGGTGCAGGGTAACATGGAGGGAGGAGGGATAATTAGAACCTGGGTTTACAACCAAGAGGGAGGTATTAGGAAAAGTGCTGGCAACAAGCTGAAACCCATGAGCCAGGACTTTCGAAAAGCTCTAAGGGGGTAATCCCAAAGGACAGGGAAAAAACTGTTTCTCTATGGCTATAAAGTAAAGCACATTGTTATACTAGGGGTTATTTGTTAAACAAGTAGAGTCTGTAACACTTTGATTTTAGTGAGTACATAATTTATACTTAAGGATTATTAGCTCTTCAAAATCTTGTTCTAACTGGGTTATTAATTACATTTTTTGATTATAGAAGTTAACCATATATATTCTTTTCTTAATAGAGGATTATAGTTTTGTAGATGAAGCACAGGTAAATAGAGAGTGTATAATAACCTAGCATCTTGCAGGTTTCTATGATTGAAAACACTTTACCCTCTGAATTTAACCTGTGTGTTATAAATGGACATTATTGATCATCTGGTGGAAGTTACCCAATATGTGGGCAATAAACGTACATCAGTGGTTCTCAGTGTTGGCTGCACATTTGAATCACAAAGGAAGCTTTGAAGAAATAACTGGTGCCTGGGTGGCAGCCCCAGAGATTCTGATTTGATTGGTCTTGGGAGTACCCTGGGCATCAGGGTTCCTAAAAACACCTCAGGTGATTATATAAGGTATGGTATAAACCCATGGGCCTAAACTGAGTTCATGCACTCTCATGGCCTCGCCTCCTATTTACTGCAATACCAGTTCTGGCTGCAACCCCATCTCATGTCTTCAGGCAGCTTTTTCTCACTATTCCTTATCATGGCTCAGTGACAATGGGCTTTGGGATGTGCAGTGATTTCTGACTAGAGGGTCTTCCTAACCGACTGTTCAGACCAGTCATTGTGCAGGTGGGAAATCCGCAGGTGGGAAAACAGGAGTGGTTTGTGCACGTTCCTACAGCAGGTGAGTCAGGGACAGGCTGGGCCTGAAATCCAGGCCTTCTGAGTCACAGACCAGGAACACACAAACTGGCAGTTCAGCAGAGGGTGAAGATGAAGAGTAGGACAGGGAAGTGGGTGCCCCTAACTGGACAGAAGGACACCAATTGGGGAAGGTCTGCAGCCTGAGGATCAAGTACAAGGCTGGGTGTGGACCAGATGCTCCACGGCCGCTGCTAAGTGAAGGCCTGAAGCAGGCCTGCCAAGCCTCACAACACTACTGTTATGTGATTATGACTCTCCACACCAGAGAAACCCCAACTAGGTCCTCCTGAGTAAAGCAGAGGGACTGTGTGCCCTGCGGCCCTCTGCTCTGGGCACGTCCTGTTCATCACCCTGGAACTTGGATTTAGAACACTGCACGCTAGTACTGCTGTGGCACTGGGCAAGAATTCCCAGTCACAGAGCTGAAGCATGCGTGCGTGTGTGTGTGTGCGTGTGTGTGTGTGTTGCCTCGCTGTGTCCTATCAGGTGAACCAGTGGGGAGGGAACGACAGGGGCAGGTTATCTATTCTAGTGAAGGTTTCCTTGGTTGCTCAATAGGAATAAGAAGTTCAATAGTCTGACACTGTTGAAGGGTCGGGGCCCTGCCTTATGCAGCCATTCATTTCTGCACTATGGTTTCTTGTCCGGGGATCGACATACAGAAGGTTCTCAGGGCAGGTTTGGCAATGCATGATGGATTGAAGAATCTCTATTGTTCTTTCTAATTTGGGGGATGTGGTGTTCTGCTTTAGACTAGGGTAAAAGATAGAATCATATATATGTGCTTGTCATTGGCCAAAGCCAATATATATATATATATATAAGTGCCGGTGCTGGCAAAAGTGTCTTTGGGAACTTCCTATTCGCTTACTTTGATGATATGTATCATGGGGTGGGGAGGAGAGAGGGGAGAGAGGAGAGAGAAATAAACCAGGTGGTCCTCCCAGATCTAGGATACCCTCCCTTGCCCAGCAGCCCTGTACCTCCAGTGCTCACTACACATGGCACCAGAGGAAGACACCCGTGAGGTGGTGACGGAGCAAGTCTATTTCTCCCCTTGGGTCATGGGCCTGAAATACTGCAGTTCTCTCCCTGTTTTGCTTATTGTTAGATTCCCACCAGAATAAGAATTCATCCCAGATGTTTCAAATAAAGAGACTTTAATGAAGGAACCATTTTTTTAGCAGAAATGGGACAGGCAGAGTTGAGGGAATAAAAGATATTGAGGCCACCTGGTGGGTGGAGCCAAAAGCGCCCGAGGTCTGAAGGGGCACAGCGAGAGAGTGATATTTCTGGAGTCTGTGTTTGTGGGAACCCAGGACCCCGCTGAAGAGGCTCTGGGCGGGAGCTGTGGTGCAGCACCGAGGCAGGGAGGAGCAGGCAAGAAATCCCTCGGCCTCTCCCCCTCCTGCCCTCCCATCTCCTGCTAGTGCCTGCCGTTGGCCAGCACAGCACTGGTGCGCGGGCCTGCAAAGAGACCCCAGGTGGAACAGCCCCTGGGTCATCCTGCCTGGCTCAGCGCAGGGCAGAGAGAGGTGGAGAAGGATAGAGGGCAGGGGTCGCCGATGGAGAGGCAGCGGCACCACTCGAGAAGGGGAGTCTGTTGGGGCCAAGGGGGGTCCAGGAGACAAGGAAGCAGATGGGCAGGCCGTGTTCCTGCCCTCAGCCTCCACGGAATGTGAGCTTCAGGGAAGTAATTATAACATATCCAGGAATCTCATCCTGGACCAGTAATTACATGTACAGGATTCTGTAGAGCTGATGGCAGTGGTATGAATGTCTCATAAATATTCCTCTAAGGAGTCTCCCCACCAGAGAGGGTGGTTTTGCTTCTCAGGCCTGGAGATGAGTCTCCCTTCCTCTTCTGGGGAGGAAATCTCGTGGTAGTTCCTCTCCCTGCTCTCCTCCCCGAAACCCCAGCTCCACTGAGGGCTCAGACACGTGGGCTCCACGTGCCCTGGGCCTCGGAATCCCATAAATCTGCCTCCTGGGCAGCTGCCTGCCAGACATCTTCCTGGGTTGCCGGCAGTGGAGTTACTGAAGCTGATCTCTCCAGGTGTGGGAAAATGTGGCTGCCGGTAAAAGCTTCTTTGGGAACTTTCTCGCTACTTATTTTGACTAAATTCTGGACTGAGAGTGGCATGTGCATAAGCAGGAGGCTTTTATTACCCCAAAAGCAGAGTCTGCACGAGGCAGGGGAATGAAATACAAGGCAGAAGAGAAACAAGAATGTCTGTTTGAAGACCCCAGGTCCAGGAAAGCTGCCCAGAGACCATCCCCTCTAACCTGCAGAGCCCTCCACCCCCAACTCCTGCCGGCATGGGCACTGTCTCCTCAGCTGAATCAGTTAGGTGTTGCCTGCTGGAGGGTGCCCAGGCTGGTGACTTAAATTTGAGTCTCAGCTCTCCCCCAGTAAGCTCTATCACACTGGGCAACTCCCTATAGCTCTCCAATTTTCTATCTTCTCCTTTGTAAAATGGCATCCTAATTGTGTCTGAGTTGAGATATTTTATGCAAAAACCTCCTACCTCATTATTTGGCACATGCCAAATGCTCCCTAAATGTGAGCTGATTTTGAGGCCACTGTTTGGAATGAACCAAAGCTTCCTATTCTCATATAACTTTTATCTGTATTTCAGTGTTCACTTACCCACTCGTCTACCTTCCCACCAGACTTAAGTCCTTTTGTACCTAATGCCTGGCCCCATGTTCCATCCAGAGAGGGTATCAGTCAAGATGTATTGAATGAGTAATTGAGTGGTGAGTAAATGGGACTCTTGAAAATACAGGGCTAGGTTTTGAATATTTGAGCCCCTGTAGAAGCTATGGATGCAGTTGACAGAGAACAGGCAGGACCCTGGAGCATTCCAGAAACCTGATGCATTTAGGAAAATGTCCACACTGACTCTTCACCATCTGAGTTTTTTCAGGCCATTAATGTAGTGGGGCATGATTGCATCATTGGCTACAATTACTGCCTGCCTGAGAGGGCTTGTTTTGAAGTGCTAGGTTAGATTTAACTGCCCCCTAACCGACCACTTGAGAAGCCTGATAATGGCAGGGAATTGGGCCACCTGAGAGCTGTTGCCAAGGGAAGGTGGAGCTAGTGTAGCAGGGAAGTCAGCAGAGCTGTCTGACCTGCATGGATCATGTGCAGAAGAGTCAGGCCTGCTAGAAGCTAGCCAGATATCTCAGAGCATCTAGAAAGGCCTTCTGTGTGCTGTTTTCCTGCAGTGGGGCCCTAGCATAAGTTACCTCCTTTAATTCTTACAGAATTCTGTGTCCTATGTTATTTTTTTTTTATTAAGGTATCATTGATATACACTCTTATGAAGGTTTCACAAGAAAAACAGTGTGGTTACTACATTCCCTCATATTATCGAGTCCCCCCCATACCCTGTTGCACTCACTGTCCATCAGTGTAGTAAGATGACACAGAGTCACTACTTGTCTTCTTTGTGCTACACTGTCTTCCCCATGATCCCCCCCACACCATGTGAACTAATCATAATACCTCTCAATCCCCTTCTCCCTCCCTTCCCACCTGCCTTCCCCCAACCCTCCCCTTTGGTAACCACTAGTCCCTTCTTGGAGTCTGTGAGTCTGCTGCTGTTTTGGTCCTTCAGTTTTGCTTCATTGTTATACTCCACAAATGAGAGAAATCTTTTGGTATTTGTCTTTCTTTGCCTGACTTATTTCACTGAACATAATACCCTCTAGCTCTATCCATGTTGTTGCAAATGGTAGGATTTGTTTCTTTCTTATGGCTGAATAGTATTCCATTGTGTACATGTACCACATCTTCTTTATCCATTCAACTACTGATGGACACTTAGGTTCCTTCCATATCTTGGCTGTTGTAAATAGTGCTGCAATAAACATAGGGGTGCATATGTCTTTTTGAATCTGAGATCTTGTTTTCTTTGGCTAAGTTCTTAGGAGTGGAGTTCCCAGATAAAATGGTATTTCTATTTTTAGTTTTTTGAGGATCCTCCACACTGCTTTCCACAATGGTTGAACTAGTTTACATTCCCACCAGCAGTGTAGGAGGGTTCCCCTTTTGCCACATCCTCACTAGCATTTGTTGTTCCTAGTCTTTTCGATGTTGGCCATCCTAACTGGTGTGAGGTGATATCTCATTGTGGTTTTTATTTGCATTTCCCTGGTGATTAGTGATGTGGAGCATCTTTTCATGTGCCTGTTGGCCCTCTGAATTTCTTCTTTGGAGAAGTGTCTATTCATGTCCTCTGCCCATTTTTTAATAGGGTTATTTGCTCTTTGGGTGTTGAGAAGTCCTGTGTTATTCTTATCCTCAACAGGTATTTGAGAAAATAAGGTTCAAGGTGGCTTATTAGCCTATTCATGGTTACATGGCACATATTTGGCCCCAAGCTTTACCACATAGCCTCTATTATTCAACACTCCCTGCAAGGCTTCCAGTCAGACTCAGGAACCTCTAACATTCAATTCTGAGTAAAGGGTCTATTGCCTTTCCTTAAGAATTGCCTTAAGAATGAAAGAAATTAGACAAACATTTCCCAAATTTCTTCTCTGAATTTGTGCCATGAAATGCTTGGCTATAAAAGCATTCTGAGATCAAATACATTTGGGGAATATTCCTCCTCCTTGGAGAGTCACATTGCACATTCCCATTCTTTATTGCAATAAAGAAGGCTTATCAAGCCAGCTTTCCCCAAGCCTATGTGAACACGAGCCTTTGTTTTGTTAGTGTTTATTAAACATCCTACAGAGCCAAGTAAACAGTGAATAGATGACTCAGCCTTGTTCCTGAGACCTGACTCAACAAGGGGGCTTCTGAGAGCAGGATCCTCCCGTGATGCCACCCCCGTCCCTGAAATAGCTTTGGATTCCCACCTCCGGGATTTGGAACATGGTACACCCCTGTATCACCACTCATTCCCATGTTTTTTCATACTGTCATGATGGGGAAAATGCCTGTGGGTGCTGCCCCCAAGAACTGCTACTAACTTAAGAGAAAACTTAAACCAAAACATTTGGATTATTTTGATTTGCTTTTCTCCTTAAATGTCTACTGCATTTCCAAACGCGCCTGCCATCCTACCTCCTTTTATAAAAAGACATTGGGAGGCTCACATCTGTATGTAGAGGGAGGGTCATGTAGACAGGGAAGTTGTCCTGGTTCCCTCTGCTCCAGCAGCCCTATCTGCCCACTGCCCTCCACGACTGACTGCTTCGAGGGAAATGTAGAAGGAGCATGGAGCAAAGGAAGGTGGCTGGACCTCAGCATGTCCCAAACAGAGCTCTGAACCCCAGTGACCCTCCACCCCCAGTACCTCCCCTCTGGCCTCAGCAATGTGCATCTGTAAAGAGCAACCCCAGTGGCCCAGTCGCCCAAGCCTACATCCTGACACCATCCTGATTCTCCTGCCCCCCACCACGCTCAGCCCACCCCCTCATGAGGCCTGTTAGAGGAAGAACAGTTTGGTGTGCCTGCACTCCAGAACCCGATGGCTGTGGTTCAGACCCTGCCTCTACGGCTTCCCCACTGTGTGGTCTTGGAAAATTACCCAGCCTCTTCGGTCCTCAGTTTTCTCGCTTAGAGATAAGAAGAGTACTGGCCTCCTAGGTCTGCCAGGAGGACCACATGAGATAGTGAATGCTTAGTACTTTATCCAGTGCTGGATGGAGCTCGGACTGATGTCCGTACTATCAGTTCTCCTCCTCAACACAGCCATCTCTCCATCTCCACTGGTGCCACCCTGGTCCAGCCCATTGTCTTCTCTCCATGAACCACTGCATGGTGTCCAAATGGGGTCCTATTTCTACTTTATTTTAGTACTGTCTCCACACAGTGATCTTTTGATGACACAGGTATGACAACCCCACTCCCCTGCATAAAAACCTTCGAAGTTGATTTATCATCACAATTAACATGAAATGCAAACCCTTCGGACACGAACTGCCTGTGAGGAAACTCTGTGACCCATCAGGCAGTCGGGCCTCTGCTTTGTTCCTGGACCACCTCCAGCCCTTTGCCATATGGCAGAATTTGCATATCCACGGGCTCTTGCTAGAATGTCTCATTCTCCTCTAATACACCTGTTCAGCACCCTCCTCTAAAGGCCTTCCCCTCTGACTGTCTTTCGTATCAAAATGTACATCTCCTCACAGCTGTGATTACCTTACTCTCTCATTTATTGTCAGGCACCCATAGAGCCCTGTAACCTCCAGGAGCACAGGGACTTTGATTCATCACTGTGCTCCCAGAATGAATTCAGAAGGAAAAATAAAAAAAGGAATGAGTTATAGCTTGGCAGAGCCATACTCTCCCCATCTTCCATTATTATTCCCACTTTATAGATGGTATGGTTGAGATCATTTCCCGAGGTCCCCCAGTTCCTCAGTGGTGGGACTAGGATTCAAAGGCAGAAAGTGTGCAGCCTGTGCCCACCCTTGAACCACCAAGCTCTTCTGCCTCTCTTGTTAAGTGCACACCGAATCTGAGCTCACGGTGAAGTGAGGAACTGGTCCAGAACAAGGCACGCTCCAAGGTGAGAGTCTGGACTAGAAATCCTGAAAACAGAACTGGTTCTTCCTCCCTCACTGGTCCCTTAGCTGGGCAGTTACAAAATATGCCTTTTCTGCCAGTCTTACCTGTTCTTATTCACCTGCTTCTGTTCTTCCACATTCGCCCTGTGGGAGGACTTGATCCCACATCCAGGTGGGGAGGCCATGGCTCACTAAAAGAAGGAACCGGACAAGGACCTCCTGACCCCGTGCTCTACCTCCAGCCTTCAGTTAGTCCCAAAGGCTTAGGACGGATGTAGGGCTTTGATAGGTTTATTTCATGCCTTAAGGATCCAGGGCATGGGTGAGAACTCCCACGAGAGAGCCAAATGTTAGTGCATAGAGAGGAACAGTGGTCCTTTCAGCCTCCAAATTTGTAGAAGATATAATAAGTTTGCTATTTTCATTTGCTTTTTTTCTCCATCATTTTAGACCAGTGGGTCTGGAAAAGTCAGGTCTCAAAGAAGGCATGGAGAGTAGAGATGACAGAATGAAAAGATGTTCAGCTATGTTTAGTGTTTGGTTGGGTCTGACCTCTGTGTTATGGGAAAGACACACTCCTGGGAAAATACCCTGGGCAGGTTATGAGAAGATGGGGGAAGGTACCCCTGGATGAGTAAAAGCATTCTCTATTTTGTGACTGGCCTTTATTTTTGTCCACTTGTGTTTCTTTCTGGGATATTGTTGTACCTTTTCAGTAAATCCTATTCTGTTACCCACTTTCTAGCGAACTCAAAACACCTCTCTTTTAGAGGCACATTTAACCTTCTGACTCCCTCTTGGAAGTGCTGACTAGTATGCTCAAGAGAAGGCTTAGCTCATGCCTGGCACACCATAACTGCTCGGCCAGTGCTGACTATTATTTTCATAATAGTCAAGGGGGAGCAGAAGTAACCCACATGGAGTATCTGCTGTGCAGGCATTATGCTAGGGCTCGTCCATATGTATTCCACTCAACCCTCCAGGAACTCTGCCAGTTCGTGACTATTGCTCTTCCATCTTCCTGGCTAGGTAACTAAAGCCTCCCCCATGGTCAACTGCGACTCAGGATGAAGCCTGGGTGGGAACCCTAGTTCCAAAAGAGACTTGCTGAGTGCGTGTTAGAGTTGGGACGACAAGCCATGTGTCTTGCCCCCCAGAACCATCCACTACCCAGCTGTATTAGTTTCCTGTGGCAGCTATGAAGAATTACCACATGCTTGGTGGCTTAAAACAAGAGAAGTGTATTCTCTCGGAGTTCTATAGGGGACAGGGAGAAGGATCCAGACCAGCCTCCTGGAGACTCCAGGGGAAAATCTGTTTGTTGCCCCTTCTAGCTGCTGGTGGCTGCAGGCATTCCTTGGCTTATGGTCACATCACTCCAGTCTTTGCCTCTGTCTTCATATGACCTTCTCCTGGTGTGTCAGATCCCTCTGACTCCCTCTTATAAGGACCTTTGTGATGGTATTTAGTGCATACTCAGAGAACCCAGAATAGGCTTTCCATTTGAAGACTCTTAATCACATCTGCAAAGACTTTTTCTAAAGAGGATCGCATTTATAGGTCCCAGGGATTAGGATCTGGCATCTTTGGGGGACATTATTCAGCCCACCACATCAGCTATTGGGACTTCACAGAGGATATGCACAGATCCTTTCCTGAGAGCAGGTGCAGATGTTCAGGAGGCAGGACTGAACACACCACCCCAGCCGGGGCTGGGCAAGAAGGTAACAGGCGATCATTGTTGTCCATGGGGTGGGAGGTGTACTTTGGCCAGCTTTTCTTGAGAATTTAATGTGAGAAGATAGAACCACAATTCATTCATTCATGAAAAAGTTATTGAGCAGATATCCTATGCCCAGCTTTCTGGAGCTCCCCTTCCAGATGAGGAAATAGGTCAAGAATATTATATATACTGTGGCAAGTGCTGGCACAGAGCAATGTGCTGTTGACAAGGGTACTTCACTTCTACCTAGGAAGGCTTCTAGGAGGAAGGAGTGCTTGAACTGAGGCTCCAAGTTAAGTAGGAGTTAGTCAAGTAGACCCAAGATAGGGAAAGGGCGTTTTAGCAGAGTAGCATTTACAAAGTTATGTGATCAAGACTGAAAACCTGTCCTCTACCTGCTGAGGTTGCCCAGTGGTCACTTTAGGACTGAGATAAATCTTGGATGAGGGTATCTAGAGCCAGCTATTTCATCTTGACACTGTTTTAAGTGCATCTGGTTCTTTTCCTCCCTGATGGGTGAACCTGTCAGAGAAGAAAGGATGGTCTTCCAAGTGTCCGCAGGATAACTGGGGTGCCTGCCCACTGTCCTGTACAGGTGGCTTGTAGTGGGCAGTTGGGCAGACTGGCCAGCTGTGAAATTTGAACACAAACTGGCTGCTAATTACAAGTTTGTCAGGTCTAAGGAATCCAGTCCCATGGTGTCCTTAGTGTTAACACACCATTTCTTTTAAAATATAAAAGCACATCCTGTGTTTCTCACCGTGTGAATGGCAGTTCAATGCACTTAGTACAGAGTGACCCGCAGGGTGACTCTCCTCCCCGGCCAGCGCACTTCCACCATACAGAAGGTCCTTCCACCGGCCGCAGCAGCTCTTTCCTGCCTCATCTTTGCACACGTGTTTCCCTCTGTTGGGAAACACTTTCTCCCATTCCGACCCTGCTCTCCCCTACCAGCCCTCCTGGTTCAGCTTAGGGCACTTCTCTTACTGCACTTACACAGCTTTGATTAAACATGTATGTGAATTGCTTAATATTTTTCTTCCTGAGTTCGGGGGTCTCAGACTGTTTTGCTGACCCAGTCCCTACCACATAGCAAGCAGACAATAAATATATGCTGAATGGATGAAATAATAAACATCAAAAGGAAACTTCTGAACTATTTAAAGAAGAGAATGATTTAGCATTCATGTTAGAGCCATGCTAAGTAATAATCTTTAAGCTTTAATACCTTTTGAAAGAATTATTTTTTTAATTAGAAAAGCTTATAATAATGAATGGAAGAAGCAAGATAAAAATCCATGTACAGTGAAATCTCAGTTTTATAAAGTTCACATCTGTTTGCTTGGAAACTTATCAGACTACTGGCTATGCATTGTGTGTTTTTATTTTTTCCACGTTTTCTCTAATGAGAACATACCACTGTTTTTAGAAAAAGAAATTAAATTATCAGTGAGGCTCCTTTGAGCCATCTGGTGTCTTGGTCCTTTCTCGGATGCAGTCCTAATCTTTTCCACACACATTACAGACTTACTGGGAATGAATTGGAGGTCCCCACTAGAATGATTTAGCCAATTAACTTCCTCATTAACTGCCGTGGTATCTTATATGTGCTGGACAAAAGATTTAGGGTAATCCTTATTATGGGCTGGACAAAGGGAATATTTGAAATCCCTTTCTCTCATTCCTTTCCAGCCTTTCTCATGGAATTCCCACAGGGACTAATGCTCAGAAAAAAGGGCAAAGTGGCTTTAGAGTCTTTGAAAGGAGAATGAGTTCAGGACCTGACCATAGTCACAGGCACAGCAGAATTCCCATGAAGTGTGTGTGTGTTTACTAATTATCCCAGCCTTTCAACTGAATTTACTTTCTTTGTAATGCCTTCTTGGAGCTTGTTAAAACTTTTTTGTAGTTGTATGCCTTTCTATATATGACAGCTGTTTTAGAAATTAACCTGTCATTATTTTTCTTATTAAACTGCCGAGAGAAAATTTTACTAATTTCTGTTGGTCTATGCCAAAACTAGCACCCTCGTGTGAAATAAATCATCGCAATCCTTTTGGAAAACTCGTTGACAGAGTTTATACCCTTGACTCACTGCTGCCATTTTTGAACTCTTACATTAGGATGTGATCCAAGGTAAGGAAAAAAAAAAGATTTTATATACCTAAAAGTAGTATTACATTGCCAACTATATAGTACAGAAACATTGGAAATGGGGGAAATAAATCTCTGACAGTAAAGGAACAGTTTTCCAGTCATTGTGATCACTCAGTGAGCTAATGCAACCATTTAAAATGATGTTTTTAATAGCAGGTGATAGTACATGAAATGTTTATTGCCTTAGATTCAATTTCTGCATTGGTGTGTAGATACATGTAAATTTATGTATGGAGATTTATGTGACAGGTGATTTTGTCATATAAAGACACAGATGTCCTTTTCATACCTACCCTAATCCTTGCAAAGTGCACATGGGGCCTTCCTGTTGGTGTCACTGTTAATTACCTATTAACAGGCACATGTGTTAGAGGTGGTTTGGAGTGGTCAGTGTGGTTGGAGAGTGGAAAGATTCATCTCTGCAGATCTCAGCCCTTTGGGAGTGGCCGTCATTTCCCTGAAGTTCATCTTGGGCCATGATCAGGTAACCCTTGGCTCTGGCTTGAATTCATGGAAATTATCAGCTCTCTCCTGCTTTCGTGGTCAGGCATCCGTTTGTAGTCTACCATCCCTGACTTACCTGAGTGCCCCCTCTCTCCCACCTGCCCCCACGCCCAGCCTTGGACAGCCCTCCACCCTGAATGTCCTGGAATACTTGCTTTCCTCTGTGTGGGAATGCATGGAATTGAAAATAATTGCTAGTAATCTGGCCTTTGAGCTTTGAAATAAATATCTTGGCTTTTAACTTAATGGCTTCTTGGAGATTACTTTGATGAGTTGGGCATTTATATAAAACTATTTTAGGAATCAGCCACCTCACCATATTTTACCTTCTAGATAGACAAAATGGTCTGGTGTTAATAAAATGATCATTTGTATTGCTGGAGAAAGTGCAAGAATTGGGCCATCTCGTATGCTCTCCCCACCTCCTCCCCCTTTCCTTTGCTGTGCCTGCCTGTTGAGTTCCTGCTTACCTCCTGTCTGAAATGCTCCCGGACCATCCACCCACCCACCCAGTCATCCATCCCTTCGCACCTCCCCTCATCTGTCCATCCACATGTGTAGCCAGTGGATGCTTATTGAGCATCTACTATACACTAAGTCCTGTTCTAACCACTACAGATAGAACAGTGAATGAAAAAGACAAAACTCTCTTCCCTGTATATGTTTAATGTCTTTCGTGATATGTGTATTTTTCATAATTAAAAAAAAACTTCCCTAATGAATGAAACAGGCAGCGATTAGCCACCTCTCCTCGGTGCTTTGAAAATGCCTCCTTTAATATACTTTATTGACTTCATGACTGACTCCCCCCAGGCTGCGCAAGCAGGACCCTTGCCAGAGGCAGCTTGAATCCACACAGCCCAGGCACACCATCTCTCTCCATAAAAATATGTAAAATTGTAGGTGAATCGCCCAAAAGAAAGGGCCATAATGTGGAACCTGATATTTTTGTTAACCTGCTGCATGCCAAGCCCCATCTCTTCTTGAGCTTGAGTATCCTGCCAGACAAGCATTTTGTTCCCATTGTAGAGCAGGTGAAACTGAGGCTTAGGGAAGTCAAATGGCTTGTCCAAGTTCTCAAAGCCAGTGGGTGCAGACCAGGATTCACAACCAGTTCTACCTTATTCTATTATGGCCCTCTGTGCTTACATTATTGGCCCTGAAGAAAAGGTCAGGTTCTGGTTTCACACATGAGTAATGAGGAGGTGAGGGACTGGTCCCATCTCCCTACCCCATGGCCTTGCTGATCTACTGTAGGAAGCCTGGAAAGGCAGAAGCCTGGTTCTACCAAGGAGCAGGGGCTTTTGTGGTTCTGACACAGTGAACTCTCCACTACCCTCGACCTACAATCTTAACCTCCACTTCTGTAGATTCTCTTATTACATTTTACGGCAAAAGAAAATGGTCCTGCCATCCAAATCCTGTCTGTGGGTCCTGACTTTATTGCAAACCCTGGGATGTCCATCTATGAAGTATTGGATTGACCTTTTGAGCTAGAGATTGGGAAAAATAAAAATAGAATCACCACTCAAAATGTATTTCATCCACTGGGATAATGATACAAAAGTCAGTTCATCTATGCCAAACTTTTTGTGACCCTTGTGAAAGTCCAGGAAGTTCATCTGTGCACAGGTGGGTAGAGACAGAGCAGGGGCTGGTCCTGCTCTCAAAGAACTGTGGCCACTTCCAAATCCAAAGTCTGGCCCTGACATCTCGGGTTCTTCCTCGATTAATGGTAGCTGCCATTTGGGGCTACCTCTCATCCCAGCTTATTACGTAAATACTATTCGGGGAACATTTGTCCCAGTCATCAGGATATAAGGGTAGGTCTGAGTTTGAGATGCAAAATTACAGGGATTTGGGGGAGAGGGGTGATTACATGTACTGTATGCATTCCCAGAGGTTTCTGCCTCCACTAGCAATAGCCATCATTGTATGACCACAGCTCATATTTTGTTGTGCCTTTTCTCAAGGAATACAACACATCTGGGGACCACAACTCCCTCCCTTGTCTCAAAGCACCCCTCCGGGAGGGGCGCTGCTAGATGAGGAGAGGCAAAGAGGTCTGGGCTGTGGTGAAAGGCAGACCCATCATGCCTGTCTCCTTCTAGAACAGGAGGCCAGAAAGCCCATGGGGCCTTGAGTGAGTCCCAGGGCACTCAGAGCCAGCTGTGAGCCCTGTGGTGAAGGGCTTGTGATGCTCCAGTCTTGGCAGTGAGACCCAGTGCAAGGTGGTAAAGATGGTGTTTTCTACACACCAGAGCCCTGGAACAGAGCCCATGGCGCTTCCAGCCAAGTGACCAAGAGCAAGCCTGGTTCTTCTTGGACCTGTTTCTTGCCGTATCCAGTGAACTTGTGTCATGGAAGCATCGTGCCGCCACAGGGTGATCGTGCAGCATGACTGTCACGACCATTCTTGGTTTGGGGCCCACAGGCCAGCAAACCGTCCTTGTTTTATTGATCAGCAAGCCAGGCAGTGTGATCTGGTAGAAAGAGCCCTGGAGCAGAGGTCCTGCGACTGGCCTTTGAGTCCTGTCCCTGGTGCTCGGTTGCTGGGTACTCCTGGGCAAGTCACTTCTCTTTTCTGAGATTTATTCCTGCATCTGTTAAGTGCAGACTACTTCTGACTCTGGGGGGTTTGGTTTGGACCAGATTAGAAGATGTGAATGAAATTGCTTTGCAAATTGTAGAACTTTACAATTTGAGATGAGGGAAAGAATGCTGTGAGAGACATTTTTTACTGTTTCCTGCAAGACTTACTATTAAATCAAGTAATGGTTGGGAAATTTAGTTAGCCCCTCCACTTTATCTCCCCCTGCCCTGAACTTTTTGCCTTTAATTGGTCAGGGTTCAGTCCTAACTTTTAAAATAGTATCCTTCGGGTCTCTATCTCTGTTTTATTTTTCTTCATAGCATTTATCACTTCCTGATACTGTATTTTTATCTCTTGTTATCCCTGGCCTGTCTTCCCTCATTAGAACATGAGCTCCAGGAGAGCAAGGATCATGTCCCATTTGTTCATTGCTGCATCTACAGTACCTGGAACCGCACCTACTAGTATACAGTAGGCATTTGTGGAATGAAAGTATGTCCACCTCGGTGTTCTGCCCTCATTATGAAGCCCTGACTTTGAGAGGGACAATGATGCAGTAGAAAACAAGGCTGGCTTCTTGGTATAAAGAGGCTTCCTCTGGAAAACTTTCTGACCTCATGAGCTCATAAGACATGTATGACGCTGGCTAGAGTGTGTGGTCCTGGGCGAGGTGCCTCTCACCCTCGGCCACATTCCCGAGTGAACTTTATGAAAGTGATGACTTGATGGTACAGTCTGAATAAGTCTGTCATTTCATTGTTCTAAGCTCCTATTTCCTCATCTACGAATAGAGGCAACACCACCAACTTTATAATATCTTTATTCTATTTCAATCAATGAGTGGTCTAAAGAGAGTAGTAATAATGGTGGTTAGTGTGTGTTCTAGATCTTTCTCAAGAGGAGTGTTTGCTAAGGGTAGAAATGGGGTAGAAATCATGAGGGTATTGGACAGTTCAGAGGTGATAGAAGAGAAACCATTTATTGAGCATTGGCTGTGGGCCCGGCTTGGCCCATGGATCAGGTGCTTCATATGGATCTAATAAAAATCTCACAAATACTGAAAGGTTGGAGTGTCAGTACCCTGCTTTCACAAGGAGGAAACAGGCCTAGGGAAAGTTCATTAGCTGGGCCGAGTCCCACAGTTGACATATGACGAAGGAAGATCTGACACCAAATCGGTCTGATGTCCAGGCCCATCACGTTCCCCTGTGTCCCAGGAGCTGCCTTGGGGCATCACAGGGGGGCTGTGGGCTTCTAGGAGCCATGCCATGCTGCTGTCTCAGCATAAGTGTCTGCTTCTAGTGGGCGGAAAGGACAGAGAATGGCTACCATAAAGGTATGTCCATGCTGCTGCAGTTCTTAGACTTCAGATGCTGAAGGTTGAGAATTGTTCTCTTCCCATTAGGACACATCATCATTGGGTCTTGGAAAGGCCACTTTTTTGAACTGTTTTCTCCCTGTGTCCCTCTTACCCCCGTTTCCCACTCTTATTCCCTTCCCCCATATGTTTGAAATTTAGCCTTTCGTGTATGTGTGTTCTTTTAAAAACAGGTATGGTTTTGCGTTCAGGTACTTTTAATCTGCATTGATGATGTTATGCTGTAGACCTCATTCTGCCACCTCCTTTCTTCCTTCAGCACTTCATTTTTAGGATCTGTTTGTGTTGCTGTGTAGATAGTTTAGCCCCTTGTTTCTAACTGCTGCAAAATAGTTCCTGTGTGCATTCACTACATTTTACACGTGCATTCCTCCGGAGAGGGACGCCGGGATGGTTTCCAGTTCCCTGCTGTTACAAACAGCGCTGCAGAGGGCATCCTCCTACCTGCCCCTGACAGACCAGAGTGAGAATCGTTCAGTTGTTCCTGGCTGTACACCAGGGTGAGGGCACATGTGAACTTAGACTAAGGAGTTCCAGACTGCTCTCCTCCAAAGCTGCCCCACTTGGCATGCACCCTAACACAAGGCTTCTTATTTCTTATGTCTCCTCATAGCCTCTAGCACTTAGGGCAGAACTCCCCATTTTTGCCAGTCTGATGGGTGTAGGCATAGCTTCTTGGGGTTTCTTTTATTGTTCGTTTGTTTTCTTGACTATAAGTAAGTCTGAGTATCTGCCTAGCTGTTGGTCTTTGGGTTTCTCGTCATTGGGTTATTCTCAGATCCTTTGTCCATTTGTCCGGATTCCTGACATTTTCTTGTTCACTAGAAGGAGTTCCTAGGGTATTTTAAATATTAAACCCTTGTCACTTTTAGACAAGTATCTTCCAGACTATAGTTATCTATTAATTTTGTTAAGCAAACACTTTAATTTGGGGATTATCAAATTCATCACTTTCCACCTAAAAATGTGTGCATTTGGGGCTTTTGAGAAGTCCTTTCACCTCCATGGGTCACAAAGATAGTTTTTTCTCCTAAGAACCCATGCAGGCAAAGAGAGTACCAGACTTGTGTCCCTGCTAGCAAAAGGCTCAAATTTATGAATCCCAGGCTGACACGGAAGGTTAGGAGTTTTATGTTCTTTCCTTCGAAGGATGCCATAAGCCAACAGGTAGGCAAATAGGCAGAGAGGGCTTTAATTAAATTTTCCATTTTTTAATTTTTCTGAACTTCAGAGGTGCTTATACCTCACATTGCAGAGGCAATAGTTAGTGAGTGGAGGTATCCTTCAGAAGCTCTGCTGCTGTCACATCTTGAGATGAGAACTATGGCCCCCAACTCCATTCAATTCTGATAACCCCTGGTGAGGGGCACAGGGGCACCTGTGAAATGCAAAGTCAGTGCAAAAGAGGGAGGAGACAGGCCCGTGCTGTCTTGATAACGGTGTGGTAGGCCCAGGCCTCCATGTTAGTGGGCCCCTTTCTGGATGGCAGGGCCACACTGGGATGCGAGCAGGAGCCTGGTTCAAGGAATCAGGGGGCTCCTGTCATTTGCTGGATTTCCTCCCCAGAGCCCATTTCTTATACACATCAGTTCTGTGTGATGATGAATCCTAGAAAATCAAAGCAGGACTGTGGGAGTTTGAAAGTCAGCCTGTCTGCCTCTTCCCTTTACTGAGGGGGAAACAGACCCAGAGTGAGCGAGCAGCTTATGGGCCATCATGCAGTATGTCAGTTGGGGAGCTAAGGCTAGAACCCAGGTTTCCTAACCCAGGCCAGAGCTCTGACTGCTGCATGTGGAAAGATCCCACCCAAGCTTTGGGACAGACAAAACCTAGTTCTAACAGCTATTAATTGAATAATTACATAAATAAATATTGTATTTGGCATTGTGGTCAGTGTTTTAAATGAGATATACTCAGGGCTGTGAGATCTTGGAGGAATTTGACCTAGTCTCAAATCAGAGAAGGTTCTAGAAGGAAATAGGCTAATGTCTACAAATGCATCCAACTTAGCCTGGTAGGGAACGGAAAGCTTGTTGGATGGATGGAGGGATGGATGGATAACTGTGAGCCTGGTTTTAAAAGGTGGGTTGTTTCCCCACTCAATTTTTTTCTTTCGGCCCAGGGAGGCCTCCTGGTAAATTGCTCTATCTGGCAGACCATGAGGAAAGGGAGGTCTCTTCCCCTGACTAAATCCTTTGAGTGTTTCACTTAAAGCTGAGCATCTGTTCTGTTGAAGCACTCACCTCTGTCCCTGTCTGCTCTTTGAACCCTATCACTGGTCCTTGGGAAGGGAAAATGCAAAAGGGAAAAAAAAGAGAGTGAAAGCAGTGTTAATCGTGCTGAAATGTAATGCTCCTCTCTGAACCTCGGAAGATGAGAAATTACACATGCTGATTTCATCCACTACTTAACTCAGGGGGTGACAGGCTGCATTTAAAGAGGCTTCAGCAGGTTAAGTGCTACAGATCTTGTCCAGGTTCTTAAGCCTCTCTCGGAAGCCTGAGACTGGTTGGTAATTTGGTGGTACCCTTTTGAGTGATTCCCAGTCCTGCCAGCCTTGCGTACAGTTCCCAGTCAAAAAAAGATTTAATTCCGGGCTAGGATTGTGGCCTGTTCTTTTGTTGTCTGGGGACCTGAGACTGTTAAGAGAAAAGAAGGTAGGGAAGAGATTCTGCAAAGAAATAAAAGCCAGCAAGAATGGCTTTGTATGCATTACAATGCCCTAGACCCCTTGACAGACCTTGCTTATTACTGGAATTGCAAAAGGAAGGAAGGAAGGAAGGAAGGAAAAAGCTCATGTTTATTAGGCATTTACTGTGTCCTGAGTACCTGTCATCCCTGAATTTATTGACTTCTCACATCTCTGTGAGACAGCTGTTGTCATTCCCATTGTGCAAGTGGGAGGTTGGGCTAATTAACTTGCCCAGCCCAATGACGATGATGATGGTAGCAGTTAATATTTATATGCCAGCCGTTATTCCAAACTCTTGCCATGTTTTAACTGGCTTAATCCTCACAGTAACCCTTGAGGGTAGGGGCTGTTCTGATGAGGAAAGAAAGGTTAAGTGTCTTGACCCTAGCTAACGAATGGCAGAATTGGAATGAAAACATAGGCAAACTGACTCCAAATCCCATGTTTATAACTTTAGTGGTTGGAGAGCAGGTCTGACATACTCTAAACGCCCTCGCCCTTTCAACCGTACCCGCCACCCTGCTCCTTGATAAGGACGCTACTGTTACAAATAATGTTGCAGGAGGCCATTTACTAAGTGCCGGTCAAGGTACTTGCTGTTTCACTGCTGTATTTCATTCTCACTGGCTCCCGCAGAGGTGGGTGGAGACTGAAGCTCAGAGAGATCACGTGATCTGCCCAAGCTCACCCTGCCCATGGTGGTATGGGGCCACCTTCTAAGCAAGGTGGTTTCACTTGCTGGGTTGTTTCATGGCATTTATGAAATCACTCCTGGAGGCTTGATCTGTTGGATGAACAGTGGTTCAACAGACAGTGGATGGCTGCTCTTGGCTGTTCTGGCTGAGGTTCTGTGCTAGGGGGCCAGAGGTGAGACCGGCATGACAGTCCTGCCTGGGGGGAGCCCCTAGTCTTGGGGGGTGGGAGGATCTCTGTCCTTGGTGCCACCTCGTCCCTCCCCCAACGGAACACAGCAAGCTGGAAATGGCAGGACTTTTTTGCCTCTCTCAGTGCCTTGCTGGCTCTCTTTTGACTAAAGAAACAGCAGCCTCCACTGCTCTAGTCAGATGCAGTTACAGCAGAAGACCATCTCTATTATTATTGCTATTAATCTAACACAAAGAGGCTTTGAAACTCTTGATCCTGAGAAATAAAAGACCCCCCGCCCCAAGAAACAAAGACCAATAACCATCCAAATTGTGGCTTTCTGAAGGCTTCAAGGAAGAAACTGCTTTTTTTTCTCCTCCTTTTTTTTTTATTTCTTTTTTTTTTTTGGTCAAAGCAGTCCATTTGAATGTCACATCTGTTCTGTCTCCTTTTCCTTTTTTTCCAGTAATTCGGATCAAAATGATGATAAAATTGCTCCACTTTAGCTGATTGCAGCAGGCCATTGACACATTGGATTAGCATAAATAAGTTAATTCCAAAGCCTCAATTCATAAAGCCAAGAAAATTATAAGCAAATAAATTATATATGTATTTTTTCACAAGTAGTTATTGACAAAATGATGCCAATTCTTCCATTGTACCTAATCTATAACAGATGTGCATTGAAGAAGGTGTGATATGTATTACCTTGTGGCAGGAGGAATACATGTTTAAAGGAACCATTTTCTTAGACTCTCCTGGAGAGAGAGAGAGGGAGGAGGGAGACGGGGAGAAAGGAGAGAGGGAGAAAGGGGGAGAGAACAAAAATAATCTTGCACCATACTGTGCAAATGCCCTCTTTCTGGCTGACTCATAGGAAGTAGCTGCTTGTAAAGGAAGGAACTCTCCAATGAGAGTCAGAACTTCTAGCAGACATGCATATATTAGGGTCAAAAGGAAAGAAAGAAAAAACAACATTTATGGAGCAGGGATCCCTTTGCAGATGCTCACACACAGATATGCGCATTTTATCTCCCCAATTCTGCCAAGCTAGTTAGACTTCAGTTCCCTCATTTTACAGATAAGGAAATGAAGGCCCGAGGCCAGGCTTGTCTTCAGGTGATCCAGCCAATGTGTCAGGATCAGGATGTGAACACAGGTCGGAAAATTCCAAGGTGTCATTTCTACTGTTTTTAGCACTTTTTGGGGCCTGAATTATATAAATGACACCTACCTTATTATTTTCTGATCCAAGGAGGAGAAAATACTGGTAAGTCCCAGATGAGAGCAGCGAGTGGGTGACAAGTTGTGGGCTGATCTATGGCCTGTGCCTTCTGGTACAGCTATGGAATGAATGACGGGGACCCTTCTGAAGTGACTGGGTTCATTCATTCACTCATCCATCATTTACCCATAATGTGATTTCTCCTGTGTTTAGATATATTTCAGCTGCTGGGCTACTTGTACAGGGCCTCGAGATACCAGGGGGAATAGAGCACATCCCCTGTCCTCAGGGACCTTCCAGTGAGTCGGGGGCGAGACGGTGAAGTTGACAGGCAGGCACATTTTAGCAGAGTAGTGGGATGGAATTAACATCTAACATCAGGGCTAGAGGTAAAAATTGTCTGTAGGTTATATTACACTTGCAAAACCCCTTGAAAGCAGAAATACGATCACACCATGACAGGCTTAAGGGAACAATGGCTTTACATTTCCCATCCTATCACTCCAGGGTACATTGCTCCCAGGCTGGGGCAGGTGTGTGGGCTCCAGGGGCTGGTAGGTTCCTTACACTGTTTGAGCCTCTCTCTCTGCCACCCCTACAAACTGTACAGTTGAAGTTGGATGCTTCTGTGGGGCACCTCCCCCATGCACGGCAGCAAACACCGTGGTAAAGTTTCTCCAAGGGGCTGTGGGAGCCCTAACCAGCCTGGGTCTTCATCAGGAAGGTGACCTTGAGGGGGCAGTTCCTGAGAAGGGTCTTGCAGAATGACTGGAAGTCCCTGTATCCCTGCCCACGAATGCTGCCTGGAGTTGTCAGAGGAGATCCTTCCCTGGTGTCACAGCTGGGAGTGGAGCAGTTGCAGGGAGGGCCAGTGAGAAGAGTGCAAGTGTCAAATGGGCACACGAGGGTGTGTTGTGCGGGTGGCTGTAAGGATTAAACAGGGTAGCAGTTTAGAAAGTCTGGACTCGTGCTATCCAGTGTGACATCCGTTAGCTTTCTGTAGCTCTTGAGCACTTGAATGTGGCCAGTCCCGACTGAAATATTGTGTAAGATACACACTGGATTTCAAAGACTTGGTACCAGTTTAAAAAAAAAAGATTTAATGTTTCCCAGTAGTAACATTTATATTATGTATTGAAATAATAACATTGTATATACACTGGGTTAAATAAAATCTCTTATTAAAACCAATTTCACTTGTTTCTTTTTACTTTTTAAAATGCGGCTACCAGGAAATTTTAAATGACCGCTGTGGCTCAGGTTTTATTTCTCTTGGCCAGTGCAGACTACAGCTCAGGGACCACATCTCAAGGACCACCATCTATTTTTGTATGGTGTATGGTCTAAGGATAATTTTTACATCTTAAATAGTTGGAAAATGATTTTTTAAAGAATAATATTTGTGACATTTGAAAACCATATGAAATTCAAATTTTAGTGTCCATAAGTGAAGTTCTGTTGGGGCACCGCTACACTGATTTGTTTACATATGGTCCGTGGCTATTTTCATGCTACAGTGGTAGGCTTGAGTAGTTATGAGAGAGACTAGATGCTAGAGCTACAGACAATGTACTCATGTGCTGTGGGAGTCCTGTTTTCCCCACTTTCTGACCTCAGCTCACTCTGTTCCCTCTGCCAGCAGTCTTCTCATATTCTCTCCCTCCTTCAAAACAGAGCTCAATACCGCCTTCCTCCGGAAATGGCACCTTCCTCCTCTGTACTTCCAACACCAGCAGGTGCTTGGGGCAAGTCACTCAAACTTTTAAAGCCCCAGTTTTTTCATTTGTAAAACAAGAAGGATTAATACCTGCTCCACTGAGTCATAATGGGGATTAAATAGCGTACTGTGCGTATCACACTGGGTACACTCCGTATTCGAGTCACTGCTGCTCTTACTGCTATCACTACTGTCTGAATGTATTTTACTTAGGTTAGGTGTGTTTGGAAAATTGGCATCTCTTACCATGAACTAGAATAATTCTCACATGGCTTTGTTGTCTTTGAGGACATGCAGTACATCCTCTCCCTTCTGTGTCTTCAGCCTGGACATGGGAAGAGCTTAAGAAATATCCGTGACACATGAGTCAGTCTCTCCCTTGCTCACACAAAAGTGATAGACAAATACACAGTCATCTCCTTTTCTTGTCCCCACTGCCACCACACTGGTCACCCACCTCTCCTGTCGAGCTACTGTTCTTAACTGTCTCCCACCATCCTTGTTCTTTCCAGCTAGTGGCACACTGATAAATATTTAACAACTGGTTCTCTGAGGCAGTGGGGAGCCCTGATTGAAGCGTTTTCCAACTTCTGTAGAGTAAAATATTCCCACTGTGGCTGATTTCACGCTACCAACATGATGTTCCCAAGTGTGGACTTGGGAGGAAATGCACGTAGTGACTCTCTCAAGCCATGCAAGCCAACTCGGGCTCACCACTGCCTCCAGCTCGCTGCCCACTCCACTGCTGTGGTGACCTTTTCACAGTGGACTCCTCTGCTTATAGCCCACCATGGCTTCCCATTGATCTCAAAATAAAGTTCAAAGTCCTTAACACATTTTCAAACCTTACATGACCCAGCCCCTTCTACCTCACTGGCCTTATGCATACTGCAGGCTTCCTCTGCCCCACAGGCTGGGCATCCTCGTGTTCATCAAACATACCATGCTTTTCCCTGTCACGTCTTCCACAGACCTTCCCAAGCCCTTCCAAGACCTGGGGGAGCTGCCCTTCTTATGCTTTCTTAGCTCCGCCCACTTCTCTCTGCGCTTGTCACTGTTGTGACGGCTCACTAACACAACTATCAGTTGTTAATACTTGTCTCCCACTGGAGCATAAGCTCCAAAGGGCAGTAGCCATGGCTGTTGTGGCCGTCATTGTGTCCTCGGTGCCTGGCACAGGGCTTGGCAAAAACATTTCTTGAACAGATGACGGAATTTAGAGAAGGCTTGTTAGAAGGCAGCAGAGGTCAGCCTTACGTGAGTATTTGACTTCTGTCTCTGCGAGGATTTTTGTTTAACTGCTCAGGATATATTTTATCAGGGGACCACTTGGGGTTGATTTCTGAACTGGCCATAGGGAAGAAGAAAACTCTCAACTACACCTTTGGAACAAAATCTTCTTTAGGACAGAGAACATGTCTTGAGACACATTTGGTACACTATTACACATTCAGTAAGTAAATATTTACAACATTTTTAAACTGCTCTATTGAGATATGACTGGCAGAAAGAGCTGTAAGTATTATATGCAGCTTAGTGTATTTGGAGATAAGTATATGCCTGTGAGACCACCATCACTATCAATGCCATAAACTTACCCATCACCTCTAGAAAGTCCCTCCCATCTGGCAGGATTTAAACACCCACGGTTTTGTTTGCTTTAAAATCTTATTATTTCAAAAGCTTCCCAGTGAAAAGAACCTGGAATCATTGATAATATAACTGCTGCTGGGATCTCTGAGGCTGGCTAACTCATTAGGGGTGGTGATGGGCCAGTGGGCTGGCTTTTACTTCATCAAAGACCATGCAAATCCCTCATGCTAATTATTTGGGAAGGAAATTCGCACAACAGAGAAGCACTTACCTAAAGTCTAATAGGTATTTTTAGGGTAGATATGGTGCTTAACACCCCAGCCCAAAGCCTCTTAATGTTGCAGTAGTGCCAGGAGTTGAAAAACAACTTGTTATTCATACTTTGCTAAATTTTTGTAATTACATATATTTTTCTGGAAGTCGAAGTGGCAATCCCATATTTATTTCGCAATCAAAGCCATTGTGGATTATCAGCTAAATACCTCGTTAGGAAGATTTTGAAACATGTCTCCCAAAGGTTTTTGTCTTTCTCTTAAAAACAACTAAGTTTTAGAGAAAAAACGATGTGTTTCTTATATTGCAAAAATATCTCCGAGTAATATTGAGTATTCCTATTAAATCTGCTTGGGAAAAGAGACTGACAAGGTGGTCAATTGGCTGAATGTTAGAGAAAATATAGGACGATTAGTACTGCAGGTGGGGCCATTGGCCTGAGACTCAGACTGGTCTGGGCTTAAATCCTCACTCTGGCATTTACAGCTGTGTGATTTGGGGTCTCTGTGTGAGCTGAGCCTCAGTTTCCTTATCTAGAAACTGCATTATAATCTTGACCTCAAGGATCTCTTGCCAGATTAAATGAGATAGGGCAGTGCCTGGGAGTAACATGTTTAAGAAGTACCCATTATTTCTGTCACTCTTACTATATTATCACAAGGTATTTTTTTGTTGCCCACCGGTAAATTTGCCTTATTCCTATTTTTATATCTTTTCCACACCTGTGAGGATTTTAGTTCGATGTAAGAATTTTGACATCACACTTGATGGAGCTTACTAAGGAAAAAAAAGAGAGGTTGAGAGTTGGTCAGGGGGAAATAGGGCTAATGAGGGAGAAGAGAAGATGGGGAGAGGATCGCTCCCCGCACCTGTCATCCGTGGCCAACCCAGGGCAGATAGAGCATGCTGAATGTAAGGAAGGTGACAGGGTCTAGAGTGTTTCGACAAGTGTATGTGGTCTGTGGGCACAGGACCGTGTCTGTGCCATTCACAACTTTGTCCCCAGTGCCTAGCAAGTGCAGCCCCTCACACAGTTAGATATGGATCGTGTGTGTGTAATGAGTAGAGTTTACATGGTTAGACTTAAGATTGCATAGTCTTCTGTTTCATGGACAGTGTTCAAAAAATATCCCTTCAGCAATGTCAGTTAGATAAAATAAGGGCCCCCAAATCATTTTTCAATCTCAGTCAGTAAAGTTATTTCTTATTTCTGGAAACCCAATAGAATTTGGAAGGTGGGTGTCATTGGCTCCAGGTGAAATATCAAGTTCAGTAAAAAGGACCAGATCCAGAAAAAAATTCCTTTGACTTATGTATTCCTTGTAGCTGAACAAACAGTCACAGACATCTCATTGAAACAATGAAGGAGAGAGAGCCTGAAGAGTTTCTAGCTAGCAAAGACTGATTCATGAAAATGAAATGTATAGGGCAATTATGTAAAAATAAGATGCATAAAATAGCCTTTTTTGATATGTGTCACCTACTATTTCTAATGTAGTTTAATGAAACAGCATGAAGAGATTTCATATGTTTATTCATACCCATGGTCCTATAGCCCTATTTTGTTACAAAATAATTACTATGATAATTACTCACTACTGAGAGTCTGCCATGTGCCAGACACTGTGCTAGACACTTTACACCCATTGTCTCATCTAATCCTCATACCAGCCCTGGGAGATAGTATTTGATCCCTATTTTTCAGATGAAGAAACTTGAATTTTAGGAACAATTTCAGAGACAACTGAGTCTCAGAGTCAAACTGTGCCAAGGACTCCCAGCTGAGATATGTCAAGAGACATGAGTCAAACTCAGGTTGGTTAAATCCAAGTACATAGTCCTCGCATCATAACGGGTCTTCTGATAAAGTATTAAAATACCCAAAGCCACATTTTTCTGCCTTCAGGTTGGGGGAAGAAAACTTCACATCAAGATGAGTCCCAAACTCAAATGCCTATAGGGATCAAGCAGGTGGAGCAAGTTGGCTGGGTGGGGCCTGTGGCAAAGGAGAATCCATGGTGGCCCTTCTAAAGGGGGCAGCTGCCATTCCACTGCAACTCACTGTGACTGAACAGGAATGCAGGTATTTTATCACTTTTTATTGTTCCAAAAGAAAATGGAAATCCAGATTTTTTATGTGAAATGTTATGATTTTAACTTATTGTCAATTAATTGAATTTAAAGAAAAAATCTGCAAAGCCAAAACGACATGTCAGAGCTGCATTCCGAGAGTCAATGTCCTCATTCCAAAGCTGCTGCCGTTGCTAACATTTACGACCCTCCCCTGGGAGTGTTGTCGGAACAAGACAGTGGGTCACACAGGGAAGTCAGTCCAGCAATAGTGGTTCATGCTCATTGACTGCCAAGTATGTGCTGCCACTTCACCTACATTATTTCATTTAATGTCCCAGCACTCCTGTGGGATGTTGTTATCCTTCTCCTAGGTGAGAGAACACATTTGGAGAAGTTAAAGTACTTGCCCGGAGTTATAGTTGGGAAACAGCAGAGCAGGACTGGAACCCAGGTCTACCTGGCTTCTAAGTCTCTGCTCTATCCTGTCTCCAAAGATACTATAAGTAGTGAACAGCTGCCCTGTATTTCTTTGTTTGGTGCCCATTGTTCCACAGGATTGGATGTCAGAGAGCGTGGGAACTTGTTTTAGAAATGAATACCTTGCCTGGAAAAGTGTCAGTCTTCTAAGTAAAGTGCATTGTGCGTCTTAAAACCTTCAATTTCGCTCCATTGTATTTTGGATCCACAAGGGATAGATGGTAGTTCATGCCTCCCCACTGATTAGAGCATTTATTTACGTGCATACGGCACCTGTTAGATGGTGCACTTTGCTGAATTAGCTCCCTGATGAACAGGTATTATCTTCTCCTCTGCTGACATGCAGCAGCTGACTGTACTCAGTGAGTCCCAGCCTCCACACTTGAAACTGGGATGCTAGAAGAATGGTGCAGAACTCAGCAGTTACGTGTCTAGTCTTCAAGTTCAAAGATGTGTGAGACCAGGCCCTACTGATTGCGCCCCCTTTGCTGTTGATTAGGTGAACCTAACACAAGCCATTTAATGAGTCTGGGCCTCAGTTTTTTTCATCTGTTAAATGGGAATGATCCTTTTTCTTAACCGAATCCAGGGATCTGGTCCAAAAGATCTCTTGAGATGTATCTGTTTTTACTCCAACTTCTGTGATTCTTTGAGTCTCTAAATATGTGCTAAGTGTTGAACTCAGGACCTAGTTTTTAGGCTTGCCTTCAAAGTAAACGTAACCAGTGTGCGTGGTACAGGTTTTATTTCTCTATGCGACATTTGTCCTGACGCCGTGTATGAAGTTGGCTCTTGTTTTTCCTGCACTGATTTGAATTGCCACTTCCAGTGTATATCAGATCTCACATATGCCAAGTCTCTGATCCACTTCTGTTGATGTATTTTCTCATCTCCCCATCTAGAACAGTTTAAGTTACATAGTGTGATATCTGGAAGAGTAACTGGCCCTTCTTTGTTCTTTTTCAGAGTAGTCTATTTGTGCCAGGTAGGGTCTCAGCAGGAAGTAGATGGCACATTCATATGGGATGACGGGAGAGGGTTCAATGAAAGGACTACTTACAGAGGTGTAGGCAAGGGCAGGGCTCCATTAGGCAGTGGTGAAATTCCCAGTAACTGGCAGCAGGGGGAGCTGTCCCTGCCCTGGGCCTAGGGGATGAAGGGCTGACATAAGTACTGGAACCCAGAGAAAGCTCAGTGGATGGGGATATACTGAAGGGTTTGAAGCTGGTGATGGCATGGTTTAGTTCATTCTTAAAAGATATCACTCTCACGTTGTGGTGGGCATGGGAATGAGTTCAGCAGAGGACTGGGTTTTAGGCATAGTGCATATGAGCACTCCAAACTTATAAATCTGATGCAAGTTATATTTTACTGCAGTAAACACAGAGGATTCCTTTTCAACTAAAGACACTAGAGGAGTCTGGGGGATGATGACTTCAGCTTCTCAAGCTTCCTCAAGTTCCTCATAGAGGTGACACCGATATTACGCATTCCAGATCTTAGACCTCCACTCATATTTCTCCAAACGCACAGCATGATTGCTGAAAAAGTCCTCTGGATCTGACATCTGGGGTCTGGGATAAATACCTCCAGTACTACCTTGCTGCAGGTTGCATGATAATTGCCAGGCATCATACGCACAGAGTCACATGCATCTCTGTAATGTGACCAGGCTGTGGCGTGCATGGAGGTTTGAGCTGCTGCATCACAAGGCCTAGGGTGTACAGGGCAGGGCCGGCCTGGTGAGGGTTTTCATGCAGCAGGGGTAGTTGCCACTCTTTATCAAGGTGGGGCTTACGGGAGGAAGGGATCTCTTGGGGACTGTGTTTAGTTCATTTTGGGACATAATGGGTTTGAGATTCCTACAATACATTCTTCAGCGTAAGCATGAGAAGGTTAAATTTAAGAAATTCCCATCCTCACTTAAAGATAATGAGAAGATCTCATTTATAGCCTGCTTATTCATAAAACTTAACCTTAAATGAAGTCTCAGAAGAATGGGGCCTTTAGGTGGCTAAAAATCCGACAGTTCATCCAGCCTTTCAAATTCTAAATAGAGATATCAAAGTTGATCATCATGATTGGAATTTGCTTCTGTCATTGACATGGTCTCTCCTGGAATGAACGCCAGCTTGTAGCCTTCCTTTATTCCCTTCATTCTGAGGATAGGTGGATGGTATGGCACAGTCCTGCTTGCTTCTTGGTAATTCCATTGATTGCAAACTTAGCCAAAGAAAAATTCCTACTCCAGCTGAGAAGGGAAAGAAGTTCTTTGGGCAAAATCAACCTGCTGATCTGAAGTAGAAAGATACACCAGTCTGCTTTTACATTTCATGTACACATTCGTTTTTGCTGACCTATGTACGATATAAGTTATTAAAAGTTTAGGAGAAACATTTTAAAACTTAGAGATGGCACCAGGATTTTTTGAAATCAGTTTAATAAAGCAATCTCTGTATGCCCGGCCCAGTGTGAAGAGCTGAGACTCAGGAGTGGGAAGATGTAACTTTTGCCCTCCTGGAGTTAATGGAGAAGTCAGATGCATAAATGAACTATGACATGGCACAATAAATACTGCCATGAAAGTGCACTGAGCCAGAGGCTGTGCGGCTCGGCATGAAGGATTTGAATAGACTAGAAGTTTTTGTGTGTTTGAAGAAACTCTGTGGAGGATATTTTTTTATCTAAATGAGGAACTATAGGGAGATAAAAAACATTTCTTAAAGTCAGATCTGCAGCCTTCTCTCCCTTCTGTCTAGCTACCTTACCTATTTTTCTCCACCCCCACCCTGATCCCCAGGACTGCCGCACCTCCCCCCAGACTTGTCCCATTTATTTTTATATGATTTTTTTGTTTTTGTTTTGTTTTGCTTTTATTATAGAAAATTTCAAGCTTACCCAAAACTAGAAGCTAATGTAATAATCCCCAGCTTCAACATTTATCAAACCCTGACCCTTGGATTCCTTTGAGTCAAAATCCCAGACATGATATTATAGTATCTGTAAGTACTTATGTGTGTATCTCTAAGAAATTAAGTTTTCCCCACTTAAATAAAACAAAACCACGATCGTTGTAACTGTCCAGGATAGCATCAGTTATCCAGTCAGTACTGCCGATTCCCTGATTGCCTTGTAGAGTTTCACAAATAGTTATTTTTCACAATACATCAATTTTTTTGTGTCAGAAAAGATATGCCTTTATATCATTAAAAATATATCCAGCTTGCAAAAATGCATGGAAGTATAATGGAAGATAGAGTTCTTTTTTCATTTTCATACTCCACTATCATCAGTATCTTGCGAGTGCCCATCCCCTGGTGGACGTTCCGTTAGTATTTATTGAAAGAAGGAAAGGAAGGAAGGAAGGAGAGAGGCAGTTAGGAAGTTAGGGTAGAATGCAGAAAGGAAGGGAAGGAAAGGGAGAGAGGGGGAAAGGAAGAAAGGTATGAAACCCTAGCCTTCACATCAATTTAATACACTATTTTGTACCCTTGTGACCATACTGTGTGTATAATTATGTATTCTGCTTTCCCCACGTGGTGACTTGAGCATTTTTCATCGGGTTTGTGGGTGATTGACAGAACTTCCTGCCTCTGCTTCCTATGCTGAGAATCCTCAAGCTTGACCAGAGCCTCCTCCGGGCTGCCCTGTAATCATGGCTTTCCGGGCCTCCGAGCAACATGATGTAATGCTGGCATTTACACAGCTGGCACTGTGCTAAAGGTCATTTAAAAAATATTTATAGTTTAATTTCTTGAAATTGTTAACCCACGTTGGAGGGGGACAGTTTGCTAAGTGGATGAAGAGCTAATAATTCTAGGGCATTTTGGAAGATGTTTCATTTAACAGGAATGCTGTGATCATAGCCCTGATTCTTCCAGAGCCCAGAAGCCTTTAGGATAGGAGTGCTAGGAAGAAGTGGTATTTTGAGGGGTAGCCCATATACCTGGCTCTGGGCATGGTGATTACTGCGTTAACATTTCAAAGTGGAAACATTTCCGTGCCATTTAGTCTATTTCCATCTCTCAGTTAACCTAATGCATAGTGACACAGGAGCTGTTTTGATGTTCCGGGAATTGAGGTTCTTGCCTTCTTACAGTGCTTATTTACCTATAAACACATGCCACACTTGGACATATTAAACTCTGGTAGCTGTTGGTAGAAATGGGCAGGATAATTTAGGGGTTATCAACCCAAGGCATAAATTTGACCAAAAAAAAAAGTCATCAGTTACACTTATTCCCCCCTTTTCTTTTAGAAGGATGGCAGAACTTGGTGTAAAGTGATTGTTCTGGATCGATTTAGTACCTGCTGTAGCTCAAACAGCACTTTGTGACTGCTGCGTGAGTAGTCTCTCAGCTGTTTAAAATCTCACCCTTATACATACATACTTCAGGAACTACCAAGGCGGTGGGTTATGGTCCTGGTAGTCAAGAGCAAGAATGATGGGTTCAACTCTGGTAAAGATAGCATATGCAAACCCTGGGTGCTCATGGTTGGGTTGAACTGGGATGCTCAGTGAGAGAAGAAGACAATCTTTATGTTTTATTTAGATATTCCCTGGGGCCTGGCCTGGGGTGGCCTCCCCGCACCGCTCTAGGCTGTGAGCCTCTTCTGTGTATCTCTATTAGCAGAGCCATCTCTAAAGTCAGGCTGATGTCAGAGCTGGCAATGAAAGTGGCCTCAGAATGAGGGAGAAATATTCTGAACCAAATGTGCAACATGTGTATCTTTGGGGACACTTAAAGGAGTGTCCCCAAAGAGAACATGTTATTTCTTTGGGACCTTCTAGGTAAGAAACCACAGTTCTCAGCCAAGGCATGTGTTAGTTAGGGCCTTACTTAGGGGAATGTTGTAAAGGGGGCTGCCCGTGGTCACTTGAAATGTCTCCCACCATGTGGAGCCAGCACCTTATCTACTCTGTCTTCTGGCTTGTTAGGGATGCAGAGGAGAGATGGTGGAGAGGCCTCTGCCTAGGGCCTGGGGCAGCTTTATCTTATCTGTAAAATGAGGATATCACCTTCCCCTAGCAGCATTCTGATGTTGCAGAAAAATTCTTTTCCTGGGATCCTGTAGGCATCAAAAAAAAAAAAAAAGACAGCTCTCATTGAATTATAATATCCATTATGGATCTATAATGTGGAAATGGTTGCTAAGAGCAAGTACTAGCTCATGAAACAAAGGACTCCCCCCACCCCCGAAAACAGGCATTGTTCTATTAGATATGCAAATGAATGGGAATGCTTCTGCACGAGTCCTACAGTAACACTTTCATCATTCTGGACTAATGGGAGTGATGGTGGTGACGACCTAGTTTCCCTCATGAACACCACTTGACGTTTACAAAGCCCTCTCGATCTGTTCTCTTGCTTGATCCTCCTAATGACCCCACTAGACAGATACTACAGGCTTATTATTTCCATTCTGCAGGAGAGAAAACTAAAGCTCACGGGGCTCATGTGGCTTAACTCCTCTGGTCAAATAGTGAGTGACTAGGAAGCCAAGCAGCCCTAGAAATCATCTTTCTCTTACCCTGTGCTGTAGCCCGGTGACTTGACTTGGTGGGTGTGGTTGTGGCAGCTGCCACGTATTACTGTTGACTCTGCACCAGGTGCTGGGACAGTAATTCACATGCATTCGCTTGCTTGGTACAGCAACCCGAGAGGTAGGAGCGATTATCCTGCCTCTTTGCTAGATGAAGAGCCTCAGGGTGGAGACGGTTGTCACCTGCCTAAGGTTACCCAAATAGTCAGGGGTGTGAATCCAGGGCCTCCTGAGAGCCACTACCCCACAGTCTTGCAGAAAAGTTTTAAATGCAGATGGGAAAGTTGTCTTTCCTCTCCTTGGATCCACGTCCAGATGCAAGGCGGCCGCAGCTGCGTGGGTCTTGCCCAGATGCCCCTGACCACTGATGGGATGCCCCGTCCAGGTGGCTCCCGTGTCCGTGCCTGTTGTACTCTGTGGGCTTCCAAAGCTGTAGATTTAAGCAATATGAGAGAGATTCTGCCAGACTTGGGCCCCTCATACCCCCCCAGGATAGAAAATGCTTTTTCATTTTTTTCCCTCAGGTTTTTGACTCTGGCTGCTAAAAGGATCAGAGTAATTTTCATTTCTCATCTTGACAAACACTCAATTGTGTAAATTTGTTCTGCCGAGGCCCTGTGATTCATCACTCTTGTCTCAGGTAACTCAAGTTTGAGCCGAAGCTCAGATTACACAGCCAGCTAGCTGGGTGACTTTGACCAAGGCACTTAGTCTCGAGGTCTCTGTTCTCCTTTTCTATAAAATGGAAGGATGTCATATGTGTCTCACCTTGCTCAGGGGATTTTTCCACACTCTCATGAAATTTTTTATTTATTTTCTGTCAGCCTTTTTAATTTGAAATCTTACATTATTATACATTTGCATCATAAATTATTTTTAGCAGCATTTTTGAGATATGGAAATAAAAATTGTATATATTTAAGGTATGCAACTTGATGTTTTGATATACATATACCTTGGAATTGAACACCACAATCAAGCTAATTAATCTCTGCGTAATTACCATATTTTGTATGGGTGTAGGGGTGGGCAACAGAAGATTTAAGATCTATCGTCCTAGCAAAGTACAACAATACAGTACTGTTAATTATCACCTCATGTGATTGTTGTGAAGATCAAATGAAATGTATATGGAAATTCTTCATAACTCATCAATACTCCACATACATCGTGTACTGTTTTCTCCATGTCAGCTTATCTTTAGGACAGACTTAAACCTTTTGGACATCAGATTCTGTTTGTTTGGCTTTGTGTTGCTGTTTTTGTGCATTTCACATTGAGAATTATCATGTATCCTTGAAACTTCAATTGTCCAGCTGCACGCAATGAGGAAAGGGACAGATCGATGGTCTTGGTTTTGTCCTCTGAAGCTACTGTAAATTAGGGCCTTTTTGTATATGGAAACACTTGAGTATTTAGAGGCAGGCTACTGTGTCACCACCAATTCTTTTTCTAAGTAAAATACCACCAGCTCCTTCAACCACGCAAAGCAATGGACTTAGGCTTTGAAGCAGACAGAGCTGGGTTTGCATTCCATGGCTGTATACAACTGTGTGTGACCCCACTGAGCTTCAGCATCCTCTCTTGTTAAATGACACCGAGTTCTTAAGAGAATCAGAGTTGAAATAATACGAAATGGCCAGAGAATACCAGTCATTAAATGTTGTGGCCCTTACTGTCCTACGAGATTCCCTCAAATTCATTTATCAGGACTCTGGGTACAATGTGTCCAACCAGCTGTGCCTTACCGAACATCTCCATCTCCTGGAAATAGCATCTGTTAAATTAAAATGTCGTAACATAAGGATGCTATTCAGTGAGAGCTTCTTATGTGCCAGGCAGGATGTAAAGTGCTTTTATGCAACTTTCTGTTTTTTTGTTTCTGTTTTTTTGTTTTTGACATAATTCTCAGTCTGAGAGATAGTTATTATAAACTCATTTTGTAGGTGAAAAACCAACAGAAAACAAACACCACGCTGCAGGTTCAGCCTCTGTGAACAAATAGTAGTGAGTCCATGTTGTATCCCAGAGGCTGGCAAATTTCTGTAAAGGCCCAAGATGATAAATATTTTAGGTTTTGCAGGTCAGTCTCTCACAACTGCTTAACTCTGCCTTGTAGGGGAAAACAGCCTGGGATGATGTGTAAACAACTGGGCATGGTCATGTGCCAGTATAGCTTCATCACAGCAGCCAGCTAGCTGGATCTGGCCCACAGGCCCAAGGCTGCCAGCCCCAGCTGTATACCACTGCACTGTCCTGTCCTCTCCCATTTCTCCTCTTCTTTTCTTGTTCTTTCATTTTCTTTGCATATCTCTAGCCAGTTGATCATGAGTTTTTCCTCCGTAGCTTTTCTTGGCAGTAGGTACATAAGCTGTAAGCTATTTCTACAGCATTTCTGGTTTACCTGATGGATTGTAAGTGTTTTTCATGTAGCAGGAGGCACGACAGACTCATTTATAAACCATGATGCATTAGAGATCGTCACAGCCCCGGGATGACATGTTTGGAGAGTGACAGATGAGGCTTTGGAAGTCTCAGCAATTCAGAGTTTGGTGTATCAGGTTCAAGGCAAAGACTATTTTTCCACCAATAACCACATTAAAAGTCAGTCCAGAAATGAGATTGCTTCGGTCAGAAAACCATCCCGGGCTTTGACAACAGAATGAAGACTCCCCTCTCTACAAATAACCAGAAACCTGCCTTGTAAAATATGTTTTATCAGGTAGATGTGAAGCAAAGGAAAAACTCCCAAAGAAAACATTTAAATTAAATTAGACTAAACCAAAATATAAGGTCGTGGAGTGTTAGAGGTGATCTGGTCCAGGGAGGGAGGTGAGTGGTGGTCACACTGTTTCCTCTCGCCCACCGTGGACGTCCATGCCTTCATGCCGGCTAACCTTAAAGTAAAAGTATTTAGGGCCCAAACAGCTCCATGTCCTTCCCCCTCACCAGCTCCCTGACTCAGAGACAAACGGATCGCAGTTTTCAGGAGCTGATTTGTTCAGACATCGCCAGCCTGTCCAGAGGGGGTACCCATCAGCCTGGGGTCCTTCTTAATCATTTTTCTGCCCCACCTCTTTCTCTAGCTTACTTCTCATTCCCTCACACTGCCTTTTTCTTTTCTACTTTAGAAAGAATGTGGGCCTGGGGCACAGTAAATGTATTGTCTATTTCTATGTCTCTGTCTGCCTAATTCCTGCTCCTTTGTCCCTTCCTTCCCTCTCTTCTTTTCTTGCCCTTGGAATAAACTCAGAGGCCGGTCTGGGAGCCTGCCACCCTGCAGGCCCGCAGAGAGAGCAAGGGACAGCTTCCCCTCTTGTCCCTGTCTGCCTCGCCCAGCCCTCTCTGCCTGGAACTCACCCTCCTGATCTTCCGTGGGGGCCGTGCGCGTCCTTCTGTCAACAGCTCGCATAAATCAATTAGCTGCAGGCAGTCACGCTCTGTGGCTTTCTCTGTTCCCACAGATGTCACCCAGGCCACCGTGTGGGGAGCCCACGGAGAGAGAGGAGGCCTACTGAGTGGGGGCTGGTGTGACTGGGGCAGAGCAGGCAGGAGGCAGGGTACTCTTGGTTCTGTGGGGGCTCCGGGGGCCACTGGCCCTAGAAAGTTGTGGTCTTCTTAGCTCTTGTGCATCTGACTAGTGATCTTGGGATTTGGGTTGGGGATCCAGCACCTGGCAGGCAGGTCACCCCCAGCCACATGCCTCTCCGTGCCGCCCGGTGTGCTCTCTGCTCCTCCAATCACTGCTCCCTCTAGCCTCCTAATACATCCTGGCAGCAGCAGGGCCCGGAAAGAGGGTGAGAAATTGATAAATTTGGGAAATACTCAGGAGCAAGAGTCTTCAGAGTTCAGTGCTAACTGAACTATTTTTTTTTTAGGCATCTTCTGCTGGCACATTATTTTTCCCAGAATCTTTACACATGTTACCTCACTTCATTTCATGAAATAGGCATTTGGGTTTTTTAAAATATATGTGTGTGTGTGTGTGTGTGTGTGTGTGTGTGTGTGTGTATAGTTTTTAATGAAATAGGTTCTGTTGATTTTACAGATTAGAAAACTGAGTTTTCATTTGGATTTGAGGGGCGGGGAAAAGAGGGGAACTGGCAGTGACTCCCAGGCTTCGTCTTGTTCCCTCTGCATCAGCACAGGGCTGACACCTCCTCGGCTCCAGTCGAGGCTTGTTGAACTGTTGCTCTGTGCCAGAGGGTGACGAGGAGGGTAGTCATGCCATTAGCAGAAAAAAAAAGGGTATCCGAGGACAAACAGGCTCTGTGTGGGGAAAGCGATTTGTTCGGAGGCTCATTTATTAAACAGATCCTTACTGAGTGCCTTCTCCATCTGGCAGCGTCCCAGGCCCTTGGGACGTAGATGAAGCAACTCAGGCAAAAACCTCTGTCCTCACGGAGCTTGCATTCTAGTCAGGCAGGACAGACAGTAAGCAAAATAGGTGAGTAAAGTAATATGAGAAAATTACACCACAAATGAGAAGGTGATAAATGACGGAAAAAAGGCAGAGCATGAGGAGAGTTGGGAGGGGGATGGGGCGGAGGCTACAAACCAAAATATCAGATGAGATTTGAACAAAGACTTAAAGGAGTTCAGGGAACAAGCCTTGTGGCTACCTGCTGGAAGAACACTCTAGGCAGAGAGAACAGCGGGATAAAGGCCATGCCAGGTATGGTACGTGGAAGATTAAGGAAGCCAGTGTGGCTGGGGAAGGGAGCTCCGCGGGTGGGGGGAGTAGGAAGAAGGAAACCAGGTCCCCGATGGAAGGTCAGGGCAGGTCCTTGGAGTCATGTAGACCCATGGCAGGATTTAGTTTTTACTCTGAATGAGTTAGGGGACCTTTGAGAGCTTCTGAGCCGAGGCATGCCAAGAGTGATACAAGTTTTAATAGGATCACTCTGGCTGCCGGACTGAGAGCATGCTGAAAGGGTGTAACCGTTTTGGGAAGGGGATGAAGCAGAAGTTACGGTAGACACATGCTTTTTAACATAAGGCACAGTTACATGTGAACTTGTCTTACAGTCCTCACTAGTCTGGAAGCTCCGTGAGGACAGGGACCATGTCTGCTTCATCTCTTTAGTTCTAGTACCCAGCCCAGGGCACAGCACACAGTGATACTGGGCCATGTGACTAGATGGGACATAGGAGCTTAATCTCCATGCAGACTGAGGTCACCCCGTCTATGTGTCTGGCATCATCCCAGGATGGACAGAAAATGAATTCTACTCCTGGTCTACCATTTGCCTGCTGTATGAGTCTGGGCCATATTTCCATATCTATAAAATGAGGGTCCCATCATTCATTCAGCAATATTAATAATTCCTGCCCAGAGAAATCATTCCTCCCATGCAGAGAAAGCTTCCCTGGCCACTCCTAACTCTCTGTCCCTTTCTCCAGCTTAACTTTTTTCATAACACTTGCCAATGTCTGAAAACATTTTATTTGTTTACTTGTATGTGGTCTCTCCCCACTGCTAGAGCATAAACCCCATGAAGACAGAGGTTATTGTCTGGTTTATTCATGACTAAACTTCTGGCACCTGGTGCCTGGTATATGGAAGGGGCTAAATTTGTATTTATGAATGAATGAATGCACAGATGGAATGAATGACTGTGGAGACGCAGCTCAACAATCTGTGGAAATACTCTTTGCAAACCATAAAGGGCAAAGCCATCAAAAGGTGTTCGGCTGTTTTATAAATGTGCTTCGCCGTTGGCACAGCTCTGACTCCTCCCACAGCAGTTCGTAAGGCACACATGGGTGAGAATTAATTTTTCTATTTGGGTTTTCTTCAAAGAAGAATGTCGACAATCTAATTTTTTTTTAAGAAAACTTAAATTACTTTTAATATAATTCAGTTTTACAAAACCAGAATCATTCTGTGCATGCATATTGTTTTGAAATCTGCTTTTCTTACTTAACTATATACCATTAACATTCTTCTGGTATTAAAAGTTCTTCTACAATGTGGTTTTTTTTCTAAGTTTATTTTGGTATCATTAATCTACAATTACATGTGCAATATTATGGTGATTAAACTACCCCCTTCATCAGGTCCCCCCACCAACCCCATTACAGTCACTGTCCATCAGCATAGTGAGATGCTATACAGTCACTACTTCTCTTCCTTCTCTGAGTTGTACAGCCCTCCCCGTGCCCACCTAAAATTATATCCGCTAATCGTAAAGCCCCTTTTACCCCCTTGTCCCTCGCTTCCCACCCATCCTCCCCAGTCCCTTTCCCTTTGGTAACTGTTAGTCCGTTCTTGGGTTCTGTGAGTCTGCTGCTGTTTTGTTCCTTCAGTTTTTTTCTTAGTTCTTATACTCCACATATGAGGGAAATCATTTGGTACTTGTCTTTTTCGGCTTCGCTTATTTCACTGAGCATAATACCCTCTAGCTCCATCCATGTTGTTGCAAATGGTAGGATTTGTTTTCTTCTTATAGCTGTATAATATTCCATTGTGTATATGTACCACCTCTTCTTTATCCATTCATCTACTGATGGACACTTAGGTTGCTTCCATTTCTTGGCTATTGTAAATAGTGCTGCGATAAACATAGGGGTGCATCTGTCTTTTCAAATTGGGCTGCTGCATTCTTAGGGTAAATTCCTAGGAGTGGAATTCCTGGGTCAAATGGTATTTCTATTTTGAGTTTTTTGAGGAACCTCCATACTGCTTTCCACAATGGTTGAACTAATTTGCATTCCCACCAGCAGTGTAGGAGGGTTCCCTTTTCTCCACATCCTCGCCAACATTTGTTGTTGTTTGTGTTTTGGATGTTGGCCATCCTCACTGGTGTGAGGTGATATCTCATTGTGGTTTTAATCTGCATTTCTCTGATGATTAGCGATGTGGAGCATCTTTTCAAGTGCCTGTTGGCCATCTGAATTTCTTCTTTGGAGAAGTGTCTATTCATGTCCTCTGCCCATTTCTTAATTGGATTATTTGCTTTCTGTTTGTTAAGGTGCGTGAGTTCTTTATATATTTTGGATGTCAACCCTTTATCAGATACGTTATTTATGAAGATATTCTCCCATAATGTAGGATGTCTTTTGTTCTACTGATGGTGTCCTTTGCTGTTGAGAAGCTTTTCAGCTTGATATAGTCCCACTTGTTCATTTTTGCTTTTGTTTCCCTTGCCCGGGGAGATATGTTCATGAAGAAGTTGCTCGTGTTTATGTCCAAGAGATTTTTGCCTATGTTTTTTTCTAAGAGTTTTATGGTTTCATGACTTACATTCAGGTCTTTGATCCATTTTGAGTTTACTTTGTGTATGGTGTTAGACAGTAGTCCAGTTTCATTCTCTTACATGTAGCTGTCCAGTTTTTCTAACACCAGCTGCTGAAGAAGCTGTCATCTCCCCATGTATATCCAAGGCTCCTTTATCAAATATTAATTGACCATATATGTTTGGGTTAATGTTTGGATTTTCTATTCTATTCCACTGGTCTGTGGGTCTGTTTTTGTGCCAATACCAAATTGTCTTGATTACTGTAACTTTGTAGTAGAGCTTTAAGTCAGGGAGCGTAATTCCTCCTGTTTTATTCCTCCTTCTCAGGATTGCTTTGGCTATTCGGGGTCTTTTGTGGTGCCATATGAATTTTAGAATTATTTGTTCCTGTTCATTGAAGAATGCTGTTGGTATTTTGATCAGGATTGCTTTGAATCTGTATATTGCTTTAGGTAGTATAGCCATTTTGACAATATTTATTCTTCCTAGCCAAGAGCATGGGATGAATTTCTGTTTGTTAGTGTCCTCTTTAATTTCTCTTAGGAGTGTCTTGTAGTTTTCAGAGTACAGGTCTTTCACTTCCTTCGTTAGGTTTATTCCTAGGTATTTTATTCTTTTTGATGCAATTGTGAATGGAATTGTTTTTCTGATTTCTCTTTCTGTTAGTTCATCATTAGTGTATAGGAAAGCAACAGATTTCTGTGTGTTAATTTTGTATCCTGCAACTTTGCTGAATTCAGATATTAGTTCTAGTAGTTTTGGAAGTGGAGTCTTTAGGGTTTTTTATGTACAATATCATGTCATCTGCAAATAGTGACAATTTGACTTCTTCTTTACCAATCTGGATGCCTTGTATGTCTTTGTTTTGTCTGATTGCCGTGGCTGGGACCTCCAGTACTATGTTGAATAACAGTGGAGAGAGTGGGCATCCCTGTCTTGTTCCCGATCTTAGATGAAAAGCTTTCAGCTTCTCGCTGTTAAGTATGATGTTAGCTGTGGGTTTGTCATATATGGCCTTTATGATGTTGAGGTACTTGCCGTCTATACCCATTTTGTTGAGAGTTTTAATCATGAATGGATGCTGAATTTTGTCAAATGCTTTTTCAGCATCTATGGAGATGATCATGTGGTTTTTGTTCTTCTTTTTGTTGATGTGGTGGATGATGTTGATGGATTTTCGAATGTTGTACCATCCTTGCATCCCTGGGATGAATCCCACTTGATCATGGTGTATGATCCTCTTGATGTATTTTTGAATTCGGTTTGCTAATATTTTGCTGAGTATTTTTGCATCCATGTTCGTCAGAGATATTGGTCTGCAATTTTCCTCTTTGGTGAGGTCTTTGCCGGGTTTTGGTATTAGAGTGATGCTGGCTTCATAGAATTAATTTGAAAGTATTCCCTCCTCTTCTATTTTTTGGAAAACTTGAAGGAGAATGGGTGTTATTTCTTCTCTATATGTCTGGTAGAATTCAGAGGTGAATCCTTCTGGTCCGGGGGTTTTGTTCTTGTGTAGTTTTTTGATTACCACTTCAATTTCATTGCTGGTGATTGGTCTGTTTAGTTTTTCTGTTTCTTGTTTCATCAGTTTAGGAAGGTTGTATTTTTCTAAGAAGTTGTCCATTTCTTCTAGGTTTTCCACCTTCTTAGCATATAGATTCTCTTAATATTCTCTTATAATTCTTCCGACAATCTAATTTAAGAGACTTTCTAGGTGTGGAATCCAGGGATGGCTCCTCACCTCCTAGCAACCTCACACAGGAGCTACTCACCACATGAGACAGGTGACAGTTTCAAGTGGGTGTGCTGAGTGTTAGCGATGGGCACAGTGCCGAACGTGTGATGAGGCAGGACAAGACTTTCCCCAGTGGGTGGGGGGGAGTAGGAGTAGAGTAGGAGTGAGAGACCCCAGTATAGATTCTCTCTCACTATGTGATTCTGGGCAAAGCTGCCCCTCTGAGCCTCATGTCCTCTATACCATGAGGTGGCTGACAAGATCCCTCCAGCTCCGTCGTCTGTGATTCACATTTACAGGTGGACACATTGAGAATAATAACTACCACTTATTGAGTAAGTCCCTCTACTCAGCATGTGGTATTATTATTTCATCTGATCCTCACTTCCACACTGTGAGATAAGATTTTAATTATCTCCCATTTTCCAGGTGAGCAAACGGAGGCATATAGAAGATAATAATTAAGGTCACTGGATGAGTCAGCTCGGAATGCCATACCAAAGTGTCCTATGGGTGGCTGAGGCAACAGAATTTCCCTTAGTCTGGACAGTGGGAAGTCCAAGATCCAGGTGCTGGCCACTTTGGTTTCCAGTGAGGCCCCTCTTCCTGGCTTGCTGATGGCCGCTGGCATTTCTTCTGCCTGTGTAGATAGAGATAGCTCCTCTGCTTCCCGAAAGGCCGCTAAGCCCATTGTGAGGGCCCCACCCTCATGACCTCATCTGATCCTAATTACCTCCAAAAGCCCGCATCTCCAAATACCCTCAGTTTGAGGACTGGTGTCCAACAAGTGAATTTGGGTGGTGGGGGGACACATAAACACTCAGTCCATAGCAATCATATAGCTAGCAGGTGATAAAACCAGCTTTTAACCACACTCATTAGTTGGCCCCTCTTCTGGCTCTTAGACATCCCGCACAATCCCTCTGCTTTGATACCAAACACCAATTAAGGCAGTTCTGGTAGGTCAGAAAAGTTCCTAGGAGAGAGCTAGTGTTTGCTGTTTGAGTACAGCCTCCATGAGATCAGAGACTGGGGTACTGCTGCTCACCACTGTATCCTTAGCATGGACCACAACATGAGAGATACTCATTAAATATTTATCACATCAATGACTGTTTATTACATATTACATAAATGTCAGTCTGTTAAAGACCGATAACTATAGTTGTGTACAAAAAGCTCAAAAAATGGTTTGGTCTAGGTACCCGGGGAGGACAGGCCTCTTGAGTTCTCGTCGAGGGAAGTGAGGGGAATGGAAATAATCAAACATCTGGTACATGCTGTGTTCTTCTGGCTGCTGTTCACATATTTCTACCTCACTTAAACATCACAGCAAACCTGAGGTAAGTTCGTCTTCTTATAGACAGAGAAACAAAGGCTAAGAGAAGCATAGGGTCCCAGGATCTGAGGAGCAGTGAAGCACCATGCCAAAGTCACACAGATGTCTGGAAATCGTGGATGTGTGCAGGACCCACCTGCAAACAGTTGGTTCCAAAGGCCCAAGACAGTGTGGTCCTCCTCACAGGAGGTGTTGAAGCTAGCCTCAAAGCCCCACACCTCCTCTAGTGGAGACAAGAACCCTGGCCCTAAAGCCAGTCAGGTCCGTCCTTTTCATTACCTTTGAGTTCATCATGGGGAAGAGATGAGGCCAAGTCATCCTTATATCCTTGGTTTCAGACATAGGCATGTTAGGAATTCCTTAAATGGTTGTTTAGAAAATGGACAGGAAGCCATGGAGTTTGGGTGCAAGGCAGCTCTCGAATCTCTCTGTAGGACCAGTGGAGAGGCACTGCCGTCGTGGGCTGGGGCTGGGGCAGAGTAGGGGGTGCAGGGCTGGAAGAGCCACCTGAAGGCTTCATGTGAGCAGCAGGCACATTTTTGACTTGGACCCAAATTTATTTGGGAGTGGGGAGGGCTGGAATAGGGATTAATGGAGTTTTATGAAAGCTAAAACACTCACCACCATCCCTTAATGCTACCATTATGCCACTTCTGATTTTGGAGAAGAAAGGGCAGTTTCTAAGACAGGTTTGTCCCCACTGCTGAGCAAACTGGTCTGAAGTGGGAGAGAGTAAAACTCAGGATGGAGCTTGCGGGGGACCTGTCTGGTAGTGGAAGCCTCTTCAAAGGCAGGTGGTTTGGTGAGGAAGGGAAAGAGTAGAGAGCCAGAAAACAGACAAGAACATTCCTGAGATCAGGGCTCGGGGCCTCAGATGAAACAGGGTCACAGGGATCTTTTATATTTGTTCAGGTAGCATCCTAGGGTTGTGTAGCGCTTCTGGATGCTGTATTTTATGAGCTCCGCACTCCAGCCCTGAGACAGTCAGGGGAAATGCTATTATGTCCATTTTATAGATGAGGAAAGTAGTCTTGTCAGTGGTTAAGTGGCTTTCCCAACAAAGTTACCAGGAGACAGGAAGATAAAGCAGATTTTTAAAATTCCAACTCCAGTTCTCCTTTGCCCTCCCCTAAGGACAGGAGATGGCTGCCTAGGAATTTGGGTTTTGGCACAGAGGTATGGTAGCTCCTTTTGCAGAGGTGCCAATAATGCAGCACCAGCTCCAGCCCTCGCCTCCCACTTCGTATGCACACATAACTACCATCACTGGGGCTGCAGCTGCACCTGTAACTGAGCGCCTATGGCATGCCAGCCATCAGGCTAATAAGCACCTGGCATCTGTCTACATTAATTCTCAAACAACCCTGAAGATAGGTATTATTATCCTCATTTTACAGATGAAGTAACCTAGATGGAAAGCAGAAGAGATTACCCAGAGTTTGAGGGCAGCTGCCTAACTTACCTTAAAGCAATGTGTCTCAGGTTGTTATCTCCCTGAATCAACAAATGGAGTTTGTTTTCATCATGCTTAATAATCAGCACTACTCGGAAGAGGGTAAAATGTTCTCTGATGGATTACAGATGCTTGCGTAATGGAATAAGCCTGAACGGACTTTGGGATTTTATTTGGGAATGTCTCCTCTTGGCTTCTCTGTATCCTTCAAACTAAAACTAGATAGTCAGGACACTGCGGAGGGGCAATCTCTTTTTCTACATGGAGTTATAATTAGACATTTATTTTTCCTGGAGAAGGAAGGACCTGAGAGTCTGCATTTCAGTCAGTTCCCAGATGATGCTTTTTGTTTTTGATTTTTTGATCTACACTTTGACTAGTAAGGTTTTCATCTCTAAGTTCCTTCCAGCTCAGTAAGTCTGTCCACTTGGGAAGTCTGAAATCAACCTTATTAAAATACATTCATACCTGTGTGTGCTGGGGTCCTGAGATGTGGCTGCATGAGTGGAATTATTGATAAGGTATAATAACAGATATAATTTAAACACCTACTATGTGGAAGGAACTTCCCAACAGCGTGAGATTAATTTTTTATTAGTTCTGTCTGTTTACAGACAAGGAAGCTGAATTTCAGAGAGATAAGCTCACCTAACCTTATATAGTTACTGATGAAACTAGAATTTGAAGACTTAGTCTTCCCCACTGAAATGTGTGCTTTTCCCATAGATCCAAATTATGAAGATAAAACTACCTGATAATTGAGAGGTGAAGACTTTTGAAACACTGGGCCATTACTTCTCTTCTTATCATAGAGATCCACAGGACAAATGTGTCTTTGCAAATTGTCAGGAACTTTGTTGATGTGTATTCTTATTAATAAATCACAATAGTATGAAATTTAATGACACTTATAACATGAAAAAATTTGACAAGGTAAGCATGTAAATGAGTGTCTAAACAAAGCACACCATTTGTAATAATGACATGTAAATACAGGAGTTAGGAATACCCAAGAACAATGACTGTCCATTGAGAAAAAAGCCCATGGCATTAAAGAAGAATGAGACAAAAAAAAAAATTCGTGTTATTTGGCTTCACCCTCCCCTTTGGGTTCAGAAATGGAATTGAGACACCACCAAAGGGGGTGGGTAAAGAGTTTGAACAATGAATACACATTACCAGCATCAGCTGGGTATCTTGTTAACATTAACCTGATGCATGGCAAGTGAGCTGCAGTTAGAACAGTAATTACAGTAAATAGAATCCATTTGGAGCAGAGAAGAAAGATGGGCTGAAAAAAATCCATTACCCTTTGGAAGTTATGGAAGCTTTGGATGGTAGTGATTTCTACTGTGAATTGCATCTGACTAAGAAGCGGCAACTTGAATGAATCTCTCTCAGCTCTCAAGTGTGTTTACATGGTAAATAAAATGAATTACCCAACCATTCCAGGCAAGTGCAGTTTCCTGAAATATTTGTCTTGGTAATTTAGGTAGAATTGGGAAGATAGCCTGTCTACTCCGCCTCCTGCCCTGTGGTTGACAGTTTTTCTTAGAAAAGTGAAATATTGCTATTCTGGAGGTATGAAAGGGCCAACGTGGGATGGGAGAACATGGAGAAGGATTCTGAGACTCTCAAAGTGGTCTGCCCTCTTGAGTGTTGGTCAAAGAAGTTTTCAAAGACTCCAGTGCCAGTGCCCTGTGGCCAGACACTTGCAGACCCCTTTAGTGGGGATCTGACTACAGCCCTCACATGCAATCTGTTCCTGGAAGCTCCCTAGCTGCCACGAGCTTAGCCGGGGCAGCCGCATGGCCATGAGACCTTCTTGCAGGTCCCTACCTTTTCATTTCCAGACTCTACCCTCTGCCCAGGTATAACTCCGGGGTAAATTCCAGGGCAAAATGCCTTTGAAACCGCAGTCAGTCAAAGGGAGAAATAAAGTGGGAGAAACTCATGTATTGCCTACAAGCAGTCATCCACTTCTGCTGGCCCGTGTCTCTCATGACCCAGCTCCAAGAAAAAGGGTGCCACCCCACCTCTCCAGTCAAGATATGCTCTCCCAACCCCTTGTAATCACCTATTGATATGGAGATGGACTGCTTCTCTCCACGCCTTGGAAACGCCTACTGATGCACTAAGGCCAGGTGAGAGATCCTGGAAATACTGCAGTTTTACCCACACCAGGTCAGACTCTTACCTGGCTTCCTGACCTCACCACCCCCAGGCTTTGGGGACGAGACACTCCTTCCTCAGTGTCCGGTTCATGGAAGCCTCATGCTCTGAGCAGCCTCCATTGCCACCCATGTGAGTAATGGCTGAAAACTCAGGGTACATAATCTGGAAATTGGGAGGCCTAAGCACCGTTAGTTTTCGCATTTGTGTTCATTCAACAAATACGTATTAGGTACGTATTCTCTGCCAGGCACTGTCCTCGGTCTGGGAACATTTGTAACACATTTCCCCACTGGGGGAATCTGTGATGCCCACCGATGGGAGACTGGCTTAAAATAGGAAGAACATGTTGACAGTCCAAAAGGCTAAACACTAAAAGCAGCATCTCTGTGAATGCAGCAGGCCAGTGTCTGGGACACCCAAGGCCTTGCCTGTCCTCTCTGCTCTCAAGGGGCAGCTTGCCCTGCAGACCCCAGCACCTTCAGAAGCAGCCCTCTGCCTCCTGTCTCAGCTTTCACCCAAAAGCCCCAGGTGGCCAACCTTAGCCATCTTCTTGCTGATGGGGTGCAAGGACAAGAGCTAATGAGCATTGGCAATGAGCTCATTAGCTTTTCCGACAGCACGGTGAAGAAAGTGGATATGGGAAAAAGAAATTCTTGATCCATTTTGGATCTTTCAAATTTGGTTACACTCTCTCTTCAAGCCATCTACACATTCATATGGAGTCCTTTTTAAAAGGGTGGATCAGGGCCACTTTTATCAAGCATCAGCTCAATTTTAAACATCCTATTTGCTGCTTATTATAGGTTCACATGCTACTTTTTTAATGCTTACAATAACTCTGTGAAGGAGGAAATGTTGTTATCCCCATTTTACAGGTGAGAAACTGAGACCCTGAGCATTAAAGCTCAGGCTCTGAAGTCAGCAGAGCTGAAGATGAGACCCAGCCCTAGCATTTCCCACTTGTGAAACCTTAGGCTACATCCCTTCACCTCCCTGAGCCCGTGTTCTCATTTGTAGAATAGGATGATGAAACACCTGCTTGGTAAAGTGCAAGGTTAAATTATGCAAAGTGCACACAGAGCACCTCGTGTAATACCGGCACAGAGCGTGTGCTAAGTAAATGCTGCTGTCTTTCTCAGGGGCCACTAGGAAGAAGCTCCTCCTTCCTGTTCCCTTGTCCCCAGGCTACTGAGGCTAGGCTAGGGGTTGGCCACAGAGAGGCCTTAGTGGTGCTGGAGGGGAGCTGGGAGGGCTGGGGTCTCAGAGGAGCCCATCCCCCATCAAGGGCCCCAAGCAGGCCCCAAACCACTGAGATTCCGAGTACTGACTGAGGCGACTGGAAACGCTCCAGCGACTGCACAGACAACTCCCAAAGTCCCGGTCAGGCCAAGGACAGGAAGGGACCTGTGGTGTTCAGGCAGAGCTGCAGGGCTCCAGGGCATGGGCAGGGGGCAGGGACGCATTTGAAAAGCTCTGGGAATGGCTGCCTGGATCCAAGGTCTAAAGCAGGGCTTCTCAGCCTCACTGGCACTTGGGAATCACCTGGGAAGCTCTGACGAACATCACACAGTGCCTGGAGCCCACCCCTGGGGACTTTGAGTTAACTGGACCAGTGCAGCGTGAGCACTGAAAGTTTGAAAACTCGCCAGATGATTCTGTGCAGCCAGCACTGGTAGCCCCTTGGACTTGCAGTTTCTAATCAGACGAGAGATTGTCTGAAGCCCTCAAAGCTCCTTATTTCCACCTGGCTTGTCCCTGCTCTCCTCCCAGGCACCCATTCTGCTCCCTCCCGCCTTCCCTCTCCACCTCCTTTGGCCACTGGGATCCAGCTACCAGGTCTTAAGGGACCACCTGGCCTTTGCCACAAGGCCCCTGCTCACAGGTTCTCAGGGCCTCCCCTTGCCCTTGGGGCCTTTTGCTCCTACAAAGTCCACATGTGTCCCTCAAAGCACTCCTCTCTCCATGGCTCATCAAAGGTAGACCTGTCTTTGGCAGTCACAGGCTAGTTTCCCTGGGAAACTCCCATCATTCCAGCCCAAGATGGGCGTTGTCACATCTGCATTCTGGTGGCTCCTACCTTGGACAGCCCCACCGTCCTCAGGTCAGACAGCTTCACAGGCACAGTGAGTGTTCTGTCAGCCAGGGGGTCTGCATCCCTCACTGGAAACATCAGGAGAAAGACCACCTGCGCCGCGTACTGGCACAGCCTTTAGAGAGGCTTGGAGGGCTGGAGCAGCGTTCACACACACCCAGGGGTTTGGTGTGCACATCCTCATTTATCCTCACCATCACCTCTCTGGCAGTGGTATTACTGTATCCATTTTATAGATGAAGAAATCGAGGTTTAGGAGAATCACTGTGGGAACTTACCCAGAGGTTTTTTGTTTCTAAGTCCCAGACTCTTTCCACATTGCCATGCCACTGAAAAGGAGAACTCATAGAAAATATAGAACAGAGTGCTTCATGCTATTGTTACAAATAATCTAGTTTGACCAGAAGTTTTAGTTTCCAAGGGCAGACATTCCACACGACAGGGTTCACTGAACAAAAAATGACTCTTGGAATAGGATCAGGAAGGCCCTGAATCACACGTTTACAATTCTGCAGTTGCTAGAGGTTCTGTCAGACCAGGCCTGGACCAGGCACTGGGGACCCAGAGACAGTCCAACATCTATCCTGTAACACTACTTTCTGGCAGAAGAAACTGACACTTAAACATACAATTACCATACAGTATGTCCTGGGTTTGGGTACCAGCTCTGTCACATACCACCTGTGTGATTCTCTTTACACAAGTTGCTAAATCTCTCAGGGCTTTAGTGTCTTCACCTGTAAAATGGGGCTACTAGTCCCTTCCTTGGCAGTGGTTGTAAGAATAAGTAAATTAATGCATGTGTGGATCTGAGAATAGGCCTGGCACATGAGCCACAGGGTGACCTCAGAAATCCGGGGGAGCCCAGCGGGCAGAGGACCCTGCCCAGGTGTGTTCATGTCCTGCTGGAACACAGTGCCACATACTAAGTGGCTTAAAACAACACAAATTTATCCTCTTTATAGCTCTGGAGGTCAGAAACCCAAAATTCATCTCACTGGACTGAAGTCAAGGTGCTAGCAGGGCTGGTTCCTTCCAGAGGCTCTGGAAAGAGAGTCCATTCCCTTGCCTCTGTCGTCTGCTGGAGGCTGCCTGTGTGCCCCAGTTTGTGGTGTCTTCCTGTATCACTCCAGCTTCTTGCTTCACATCTCCTACCACTAACTCTGCTCCTTCTGCCTCTCTCTAATGATTTGTAATTCCTTTAGAGCCCCCTATATAAGCCAAGGTAAGCTCCCCATCTCAAGATCCTTAACTTACGTCTGCATAGGCCCTTCTGCCATGTAAGGCAACATATTCATAGGTTCTGGGTTAGGGCACGGGTGTTGGGTGGGGGGTTTTATTCAAGCAACCACACCAGGGGACAGAGAACAAACCCTGCCCAGTGGAGGGAGGTCAGGAATGATTCCAGGGAGGGACATTGCAGCTGGTTCTTGAAGAATGAATAGAAGTCTGCCAGATGGACATGCAGGAAAGGGCATTCCAGATAGAAGAATGCTCTCCAGCACAGGCACCAGGGTGTGGAAGGAAAACCTACTGTGTCCAGGGAGAGGTGAGACGTTCGTGGTGACAGGGACGTGTAAGGAAAGGAGCGTGGGTGGGCAGGCTGTTGATGCTGGGACCCTAGGAGCAAACGTGTGGCATGGCAGGGGCAGCTGGCGCCGTCCCCGCGGCGTGACGTCCTGTCCGGGGAGGCCTGACATTCCACTCTGGCCCTGTCTAGCCAGCCTCAGGGGTCTCATGTTCCAGCCAGTGGTGTGTGTGTCTGGACATCAGGAGCGGGTGGTCCTTGGGGCTGTCACATGAGTCTCCATTCCACTCCCTTCGCCTCTAGTGGCCAAACCCTAATGAACAGCCTGTCAAACTCTCCCTGACGCCCCCTCCCCTGGCTCTTGAGCCACAGAGCACAGGATCAGCTCCGGTGATGGAGGACAGACCCGGCGCCCCTTTATTGGAAGGCATTTCCCTTTTCAATATCTTCTGGAGAGGCGGACCAGCAAGGCAACATTCCCACAGAAATAATTTTTCAATTTCTTATAATAGGACATAAAAGTCGGCCCAGGGAAATTGATTCCATTCGGAGCTCCCTTTGTAGGATGCTTCATCTTCCATTGTGGCCTCCGTATTTCAGCAATTTCTAAAGCCCGAGGAAGTCTCCTTTAATGTTTTTTCGCCACCCTGGCAGAAGGCTTCTGTGGCTCAGCTGAATGGGTCTGCTGACCTGTCACTTCCTCAGGCCCCGGGTGGGGGCCGGAGGCTCCTGGAATCCCACACCAGCCTCATGGGGCGGGGGCAGCTTGGCAGATTCCTCTCTGGGTCCACTCTGCTCTCGACATGGGTTGGGTTGATCCTCCTTTGCTCTTTCTTCTCCATCCTAGCTCCCTCCTTCCTTCTCTCCTCTACCTTCCTTTTTTGATACTGACGTTCTTCGATTTTTGTCTCTCTCTTGCTCTTTCATTTTTCTTCTTCTTCTTCTGCCCAACCAGTACCCTTTCCCTGGGGTTGTATTGATCCTCAAAACCATGTGACCCAGCAGGTTACACATCCTCGATCTCAGCTTCTTTATCTGTAAAATGGGTATAATAATGCGCATTTCACAGGGTTGTGAGAAGGAGTTTGTAGTTAGGTGTTCAACAGACCCTGGGGAGAGAGGGCTACATAGAGTGGAAGGGGGCCAAGTGCGAGTTTTGCACTCTGCACAGGAGCCCCTGAACCAGGTGAAGAGGAGGCAGAGCTGCTTACAAACTGGGTGTCAAGGCAATACTTTTCCAAGGAACCAAGACCTTCCAGTTTACCAAGGCTTCTCTGACCTGTGACCATGTGTGATCACCATGGCAATGCTTTCCTGGAGAGAGAGGACAGAGCAGATGACCTAGCCTGGTCTGTAGATGAGGAAGCTAAGGCTCAGCGAATGTGAGTGGATTTGCCCTGTACACCTAGCTGGTGAGTGTGCCCACTGAGGCCTGTGTGCTTTGTCCTCGGGATCATGAAATGGTGAGGATGGCCCCGTCCAACTCCCTCCTGTATGGCCTCCTGCCTCTCTCTTGACCATGGAGTTGGAGTCTGGGGAAAACCTGGTTATCCTAGGTCTCCCTGGCACTCTAAGCCCCAGCTCTGTTACTGTGTTGTGTGTGAGACTTGAGAAGGTTGCAAGCTGGGCTTTATTTTATCCCACTTGAAGGGTCCATATGGTGGTCTGTGGCCCCAAAGTGAATTGTTTCCATCATTACAGTAAACCTGACTTCCATGCTAGCCTTGAATCAACAGCCCATTTGAATGCTCTGAGCAGACAGATGTCGCTCTCAGCTAGATGGGGTACCCTCTTCTCAGAGTTGAGATAACAGGCTCAGCTAAAGCACTCGCCCAAGGTTCAGCTGGGATGCAAACCCAGGCCTGACCAAGGACGTCACCTCTTTTGGTTTCTGGGATGCCAAGCAACTGGCTCAAGGTCACGTAGCGAGTTTGGAATTCATGTGTCACTAAACCCCATTCTGGAACATTTTTCATTGCATACTCTCCACTTAGAATAGTTTAGGCTGCATGTGTGAGACCCCAAGGCCTAGAGCCAGGGCCAAGTGGAAAAAGTTACAGTTAGTTTAATTGAAAGTCATCCTGCCAGGGTGGCCCTGCAGTGGCAGGGACAATCTCTGCCGTTTGCTCCCTGACCTGGGGGTTTGGGCAGGGGTAGAGGTCGCCTGTTGGAGAGGCTGAGGCGGGAATTCCTGCATCTGCTGTCTGGGTGGCAGTCAGAGGCCAGCCTGTGCCAAGGATTCGATGTTCCTCTGCTGCCTCATTCCCAGTGCTGACCGGGAGTTGAACCCAGGCTGATAGCAGCTGCTTTTCACAAACAATTCCCAAAGGAGAAGGAAGTGAAGACTTTTCCTCAGAAGAATCTGGAATCCCAAATGAAGCAGCTCTTATCACTGTCTGTGGGTGAGGATATGCAAACCTCCCTGCTTCTCATCATGGCCGGAAAGTCCTGCGACTGATTAATTGATGCAGTCATTCATTCGGCAAACAATTTTAAGTATCATGCTGCATGCAGCAAGCCCTCTTCTACGCTGTGAGGAGACAGCAGTCATCAAGACAACACTGTCCCCACCCTCTCAGCACTCACATGCTAGTGGAAGAGACAGATGAGAAGCAGATTTTCACAATATCTGTCTAATACCGTCTCCTCTTTCCTCTGAGACTCAATGGATAGTTAACACAGCTTCTGGCTGCCTCAAGACAACAGCAGAGAGACAACAAAACTTGTGTTCTGAGAACCTAGCTCCCCTTGAGTCGGGATAGACCCCGATCTAGCTCTGAAAAGCCAGCAAGTGTCCGTTCTTCAGTGTCTTGGGTTCTGGGTCTGCAGCGTGAGGATAGCAGTGCCTACCTTGTACTGTCCTGCTCGGGGTAAAACAGAGATCCACTCCTGCCAACTCAGGGAAGGGTAGCTTGTGCTAAGGTCGCAGGGTTCTTTTGGGGAGCCCAAGGCAAGAACAGAAACCAAAAATGGGAAGCTGCCAATAGCTAAGGTACCACGAGGACTATCTCAGTGATCCTACTTCTCTCTGCATTTCCACTCTGTTTTCCTCTGTATTCACCCATTTCCTTTGCTTTTTCATAGATGGTAGTCCTACAAAGCTTCAACTTGCAAAGGCTCATCGTGGCCCGGGCCTTCTCAATAACCAGGCAACTCCTGGTAATTCCTTTGGTTTCTCTCCCCTCTGCTAGCTACCCATTCTCTGTTCCCCAAACCTAGTTTTTAATCCTGGAAGGGGGAATTGAAGTAAGACAAACCACAGATTACTGGCCAGCCAGTGGCTGGACCCTGCATGGGACAGCTGCCCACCCTGTCTAAGCAGCTCAGCTCATAAGGGGCATGGTCACATGACACCAAACATGCCTGGCTGCGGAAGGGACAGCTTCTCTTAGAAGGTAGTGGTGGTGTGTGCGGGTGCCATAAAACATCTGGTACACACCTGCTCCTTCTGGGCTGCCCCTAACAATTAAATGAGGTTAAAAAAAAATGCCTAGCATGCTGATTCCCTGTACACTGCAAGGATTTATTGAAATGACACTGTTTGCAGAGACCTTTGGTAAATTGTAAGGTGCTGTGCAGATGTGGCTGTGAGACCTGCTGTAGGTTACTGATAAAACTTCAACTTTGCAAAGGCTGGTGTGGCTGGCTTCAGGCCAGTTTCTTTAATCGGGAGCAATTAGCTTGGTAACCTCCATGTTCCTTCAGCTATTGCATTTCCCTGGGGCCTGGGGAGATTGTGCCCTGAATGTGGATTTCTCAAAGTGGCTCCATGCTGTGTCTCTGAGTGGAGCTAGGGTTCAGCCTTGGAGATTACAGTTTGTCTCATCATGCTGGGCACAATTGAGTAAGTGCCGTGGTGCGTGCTGGCCAATCCCGACAGCTGGGGGCCTCCTGGGCAGCTGGCCAGCAGGAGTGACAGACAGCTAGCAGGCCGCTTCTGCCTTCCAGTGACTCTAGAGAGAGGCGAGAATGGTGGAGAGAATCTCACATATGTTGCATCCCTCTTGAGCCTGGATCTTTACATACCTTAATTATTTATGTTCATAGCAATATTATCCAGGGGGCATTATAATTCCCATTTTACAGATGGAAGTAATGAGGCTTAGAGAGATCACTAAATAATTGGCTCAGTGGTAGAAACCAAGTGGAAACCCAGTCCTGTCTCTCTGGGCACCTCAGTGCATTGCAGTAGTAGTTTACAAACATTTAACCAGCGAGTTCTTTCTGGGCACAGATTGTGTGCAGAGTATTGCATAATGTGTGATGGTTTTTAAAGCTCTTTTCCACTTATCCAACACCCAGGGAAGCAAGTATATAGGCCGGCTCTTGTTATCCCCGTTTAACAGATCAGAAACTAGAGGCCCAGAGGAGGACAGGGATTTGCTCAAGGCAACATAGCTAATTAGTGGCAGAACAGGGCCCATGACCACGTGTGGAACTCTGTGGAACCAAACCATTCTTCCCTCCCATCCCTCAAAACACTCTTCCATATAGGGAGGGGAAATATCCAAGGATAAAAAACTGCATTTATTTACTTCCTGTTTAGTTCAGAATTAGCTGATATCGTAGCACATAAATTAGTCAGACTTGGGTTCCCGTTCTGGCTTGCCAGTTACTTGTAGTGAGATCACTTTGAACTTCAGGTTTCTCATCTGTTAAACCAGTGATAGTGATAATCCCATTGATGGCACCTAACCCACTGCTCTGGGAGTGAGCAGAGAGGTTTCTTGGAAGAAGTAGCTCCTAAGACAGCACCCTTGAAAGGGAGCCTGCAGTCTGCTTCCTGTAAGACCTCATCCCACAATGGTCTAGTGATTCTTATCCTTTGAAAGCCCTAGGAAGCCTCTCCTGATTCTCCAGGTAGACTGAATTACTCCAGCACCTGAGTTTCTATAACAGGGAAGGGAGCAGCTGGTACCTAAAGCTCCCTCCTTCTCTCTGGATGTGGGTCTTCCCTAGACTTGGCCCTCCAGGTTTCCCCCCGACCAAGACACACAAGGCACTAGGTGAAAGACTAAGGCGGAACTAGGCACGTCCCTCTGTGGCCTCAGTGTTTACCGAGTCACTGCCATGCTTCAGAAGTGCTTCTCAGAAAACAGTCACAGGTCTTTAATCCTGACCTCAAACTTTGCCTTTGTACCTAAGCTGAATAAGACACTGATGCAGATGGGCTGATGGCTCATTTGGGGAGGATGAGAAGGTGCAGCCGTTCCTTAGCTGTGTCTTCTCCACAATGCTAGTCAACCCACTTTGAAGCAAACTGTCTGTTTCCTAGCAACCGAGTTACAGTGCAGGGTGGCATCTAGTTTGAATCTTCCTGAAATGACCTATTGACTCTCTTTGAGAGTGGCAGCCATTACCTTGAGAGAATGTTGCTTTGCCAAAGGGAGGGGGCTTCCCCCAGACATGGTGGCAGAATACCTGGCAGGGTTCTGCAGTTGGGCCAGGCGAGCCACATCCCTGCCTTGAATATCACGGACTCGTGCACTTTCTCGTTCGTTCATGGACTCATTATCCTATCACAAATAACTGTGGTCCACTGTTCCAGGGACTGTGCCAGACATTGGTGTTTCTGGATAAGAGTCAGACCTGGCTCCTGTCCTTGAGAAGAGACAGGCTTATCACAAATCCTGTGATAAGTACTATCATCAATATAAGAACAAAATCAAGCCTGGAGTTTACAGGAATGTTTTCTGGAGGAGCTGTGGTTGAACCAGGCTTTGAAGTAGGAAAAAGAGTTTTACAGGTAGTGAAAGAAGAATAGAATATTTGATGGAGGGTGGAACATAAAGCAATACATTAAAGGCATAAAAGAAACAGTAGAAAGTTGGTGACATCGTGAAATAATAAAAAAATCTTTCCTTTGGGACTTTAATGCATTATTCAAATAAGGGGTTCTGCTATCAAATAAGAAATTCAGGCTTAAAGTTAAGTAGATCTTTTGATGACAGGGATTTTCAGCCATATGCAACATTACTAATGTTTATTGTGATTTTTCAAGACAGTCAAATCATTTGCAGCATTTCCTAGATTTGCTAACTGGCCAGGACACTCAGACTGTCTTTCAAGAGGAGGATCACTTGGTACCTACCTTGGAAAATGCTAAGCTCCAGAGCAGGAGTGTTCCCTGGGGATGATTGAAGATGGGCAGGGACAACTCCTAAGGGTCCTCTGATAGCATCCAATGAGCATGGGATTTACCCTGAAAGTGATGGACAACCAGGGAAAGATTTCCAGCAGGGACCCATGTTGGAAAGTACTAAGGGCACAGAGGGAAAGAGGGCCGGAGAGGGGAACCCTGAGGCTGGCATGCCAGGTTGGAGGTGGTTGTGATAGTCACCCTTTGGTGTCTGGCTGTGGATGTACAGGCATTCCCTGGCACTGGGCCTGGGTCGGGGACTCAGCTGCAACCCAGGACCATCCCATTCAGAGACATTGTTGAGGGCCTCCAAGTGGGCCCACACTGAAGTCCACCTGAGTCCGGCGCACTGTAAGTGACACTAAAAATTCCCCTGTTTAGTAATAGCTCTTTACTTAGGAGAAGGCTGGAATTTGCCTGTTGCCACAAGCCCAGTTAGGTAGTCTGTGGTGTTTGCCGTGCTCTGCACCGATGTCAGGAACTATAGCTGACTTAGATGGATTATTCTTTGTGCTAAAAAAGGCTGAAAGAGTCACCAAGATACTGGATCAAAGGCAATAGTCCAAAGCAATAGTCCTATTCAAAAGGAGAGGAAATTTAACAGGCGTGAATGTGAAACCCATTGAGAAAAATTATAATCCCTGGAGCGAGACGGCCGTGGACTCATATCACAGCTCCATGAAGACTTACTGGCTGAATAATCATAGGCAAATCACTTAACCTCTCTGAGCCATACTTTTCTTGCTGGAAAATGGAAATAGTAATATGAATTTTAAAGTGTTCATAAGATTTCAAACACATAAAATGGGTTCAAGAGATGTTAGGTGTAGTTCCATTGTTCTTGGGTCTTTAAACTCAATATCCCAAGACCAGACATGGTTTAGTAGCAGCAGCTGTGAAAACAATTTTTCACGGTTTTGGTTGAAAAGTTGCTGTGGGAATGCTGCCAGAAAAACTGATATGAGCAGAGTCTCTATCAATAAAAGGAAAAAGCCCAAGTCAGAGAGGGGACATTCTTAGCCACATGCTTGTCCAAGCCCTGTTCAAAGATCAGCTTCCATTCTGGACAATCATTTTAATACAGATGTTGACACATGTCCATACCAAGAAGTCAGGGAGAAGGGCCTAGAAACTGACCACGTAAAGATCAGATGACAGAGGATGATGGGAGGTGGCATGGTAGAGAGGGAAGTTGTATCCTTCCATATCCAGAGCAGTGCCTGATACATTGTACGTTCTCAAAACACACTGATTGGGTAGATGGTTGGAAAAGTGGCCATGGAATTGAGCAGACCTTAATCTGAATCCCCTTTGCATCATGTGCTAGCCCTGACCTTGGGGCTGGCATTCAGCCTCCCTTCATTGCGGTCACACATGGCAACAGGGAAACCTGAGGTGCTGTGCTCGTCTAAGGGTTCAGTGAAAATGTGGGTTAAATGCTGAACTCTGAGCTTACTGCCCTGAAAGTGCTCAGTGAAAATTTCACTTTGTGCCCTTGTCATACTCACGTTGGTGGCTGGCAAAGCCTGTCACATGGAAGGGGAATTGGGCACACCTCCAGAGCTCCAGAATGGGATGGGCAGGGAAGAGTTCTGGTGACTTTCTCAAGATTAGAACTGTTTAAAAATGATTTGGGTTGCTGTCATAGGAGTGAGCCCCTTGGTCTTGAAGGAGGTATGTGAGCTGAGGTTTTAGGATACTTAGCTGGGACGACAGAGACAGACTGTATCTTCAAGGTCTCTCATATTCAATAATTTCTAAGCTCTTAGTCTCAATTTATCTATCTATGAAATGGGGAAACAACACCATTGGGTAACCAAGCAAAATGAGGCAAGGGGTTTGAAGAGTTTATAAACTGCAAATGACAACAGAAGTCAAAAACTGCTACCCCATGGCCACACTTGGCCCCCAGACGGATTTTGGTGGACCTGCATAATGTTGGCCTATTGCTTTTAGAGATTTTACATGAAAGTTCAGGTTGTTCAGTTTATTTTCTAAAAAAGCAGGAAGATACGGTGACAGGCCCTCATTTTCACCTGGCCACATGGAGCTGAGATATGCCCTGCCTCTCCATTTGCCACACTGCCTACCACTTCCAGTTGTCTCTTTGAAACTGAGGCCACACCTGCTTTCTAGCCTCAGAAGACATTTGATTTATGTCCCCGGCCCACTACGTTAAATCCTGGGCTCCTAGCCTTGCAATCCAGCCTATAACTTGGGAATAAACTGCTCATACACCGAAGGAGCTGGAAAGGCAGCCTGGAAGGTGGCTGAGGGTCTGGATTCCGTTGTGCTGCCTTGGGTCATGTCCCAGCCCTACTACTTACTCGCTGTGCTGACCCTGGTGAGTTACCTAACCCTTCTGATCTCAATTTCTTCAGCTATAAAATGGGGATAATAACCAGACCTACTTTACCAATTGTGTGAGGATCAAGTCTGTGCCTGGCACTGAGCAAACACAAATTGTTGTTTAAGTAACGTCTATTATTATTAAAGTAACATCTATTAAAGGCATCTGTTTTGTTGAAGTACCACGTGCTGTCACCACATGAATCATCCAGTCCTTGGGCTGATTGGGTTTTGGCTGCGGTGCACCTGACAAATTTCTCGACAACGGTTTAGAGCACGTGTTCTCTCTGCGTGAGTAGCAGAGGCTGCCGGAACCGGAGCCCCCACTGGTTGAATAGGAGTGGGCTGTCCATGCCTCCCAAGCAGAGGATGCGCAGGCTGAACTCCTCAGTCCCCCTGAGGCACCCCTGCCTGATGATTGAGGGAAGCAGCACAGTGATTTACCAGGGCTCTGTTTGGCACCTGACAGTTTATAGCCTTCCCAGGGCGAAGGAGAACTATTGTGTCACTTATATTTGTATAACACTTAGAAGTGAGTTGATGGGTTTTTTTGTCCCCCTCCTGTTCTTGTTTTCTTCCTGCTCAGTCTGCTTACACTGTGCAGGAGGCATTGGGGAGTAAGGGAATGCCTTTCAGTGACTGGTGGTTGCCCCTCCACCCCCAAGTGTTCTACCTAACCCACTCTGTGGGTCACCCTCTGTGGTGGCTCCATTTTACAGGTGAGAAAGTGGAGGTGCAGGGAGCTTGCTTGTTCATAGTCCATGAGTAGCAAGAGCAGAGTCAATACTCAGGTCTCTGACCCGAAAGCCTGGGCTCATAAATTTCTATCAGCCTGGGAAATAGATATTGGCCATGCAAAAGGTAAACAATCCACTTATCAGCCAGGGACAGGTCAGCTGTCTCCACCAGGAGACACACTCACCATTGTGCTGAGCACAATTACAGCTTTTTCCAGCATGGCAGCCAGGCCTGCATCCCTATACTTGCTCTCTCTCTGAATCATTCATCCTAAATGGTGCAGGCAAATGTTCTTTTGCTCCTGGTGGGCTGCTCTTTCGCTCCTGCCTGGTCAAGAGAAGGAAGGATCTCGTTCCCAGCTCTTGCCTGAGTTTTACTTTATTCATGTTGTTTCACCTGTACAACTTGGCAAAGCATAGGTGGCTGGCATGCCCTCATGACACACCTCTTGTGTGGCCTCTGCTGCTCCTGTGGAGAAAGTGGAAACTGACCAGCTCTGGGCTGGGCTGGTCTTGCAGCTGGAAATGTCAGTCTGACTACCCCCAGCTATCCAAATCCCAGCTCTGCCCCATATTAGCTGAATGGTTTTACATGCATGGCTGAAAGGCTCTGAGCTTCCTTTCTTCATGTGACAAAATGGGTAGCAAAATGTCACAGGGCTGATGCAAGGATCATCGTGCAGTGCCTGTGGGACCCTTAGCCCTGAACTCTGGTAGCTGTTCTATTACATCCCATTTGATTGTTGTATTCCCCTTGGGGTATGTTTGTATTGCCATCCCATATTGCACTTGAGGAAGTTGAGGGCACTTGTCCTTGCATTTGTCCTCTATTAAGTTCTGTCTGTGCACCAGACTGAGTGCTGGGTACTGAAGGAAAGGAGAAGAGCAGGCCTGGGGTCAGCTGTCAGGGACTGAGAGCCCCACAGCCCCCTGCCTTTCAGGAGCTTGGGTGGTCAGGGAGCAGACAGAGGCCAGTGGATCAGGAAGCTCCTTTTCCATTCTTCTGGCCACCCGGGCCCACATCCTAGGAGCCACCCTTCGTTCCTCCATTTCCTCCAGCCCACATCAGATCATTAGCACGTCCTGTCAGCTCTGCCCCTGAACCTAGTGACATGCAGGCATCGGCGCCCCACAGCTTGCCAGAGTGGATTGTGTGCAGCCTTCCCAGTTCTGTCACATGGATGCATGCTGACATCAGCCATAGTGGGAGTATTTACACCATGGAAATTGGCAAACATAGGTTGTTGTTGTTGTTTTTTCTCTGAGAGCCGTTCGTTGAACATTTATCAACACACCATTACCCAAATCACTCCACTACCTTTTGTTTCCATTTCTACTATTTTAGACCAATCCACTTTTTCATCTTATTCAGCAGGTTCTACTCAGGCCCCCTGCCTGCCCTTCTGCTAGCCATTCCCTATAAAGCAGCTGGAGAGAACTTTACAAAATGTAAATCAGCTTCTGTCACTCCCTTCTGTAAAACCTTCTTGTGGCTTCCCAGGACACTCAGAATAAGAACCAAACCCCTTGCTGAGCCCCGCATTGCCTGCTTTACCTGCTCTGCCAACTTCTGAGCTCATCTCCCTGTCTCCCCTGCTAAGCGGGCCTCAAGCACACTGGCCTCTGTACTGTTATCAGAAAAAGCCAACACTGTCTGCTGTCAGGAGTGCTCTGCCCTCAGGCCTTCTTCTGGCTGCCCCATTATTCACTCAAGTGCCACCTCTTCAGAGAAGTCTCCTGGACCCCCACCCCCAGCACAGGCCAAGTCCTCCTGTCTACCTACCCCATCCATGCCCAAATTCACTTTCTGTGGTAGCTTCCAGGTCTTCTGCTTACTACTTTATATGCCATCTCTCCACCAAAACAGAAGCTCCACACTGCCTAAAGTTGAGGCTGGGCTGTCCAAGGTGCTTAGCAAATACTTGATGAATAAGTAAAAGCCTCACTTCTGTGAAGTTTTACTTTTCCATCACTGCGGAGCTGGGGGCTGTCATTCTGGTTGAAGGCTCGGATGGATCTGAAAGAGAAATGTTTTGGTTTCCAGAAACAAGGCAAAGAGACATCTTGCTAAGGAAGCATTTCATATAATCTCCTCATGTTTATGTACCCCTGGGTCCCTCAGGGTGGCACAGGGGGCTGGATCAGGTCATGGGGCTGTCATTAAGCTCACTGAAGCATTCACTCCCTAAATTGTGCCCTGGAAGCATTTCCCTTCACACTCCATGGGCAGAGCCTGAAAACATTGAGCACTTAGGCACTTTCCTATTTTAATGGCATTTAAAAGACAGTGGTGGAATTGCCTCTGTGGGGACACACAGAGGCCTGGATGCAGATCAATGGGCTTGGATTCCTTCCCCAAGCTGGCCTTTACCACTACCCCTTCTTCAGTTGGTTCCTTAAGTAGGTCTGCTTTTGTGCAAAGGCCATGGGGATGCCCCCAAAATTCTCATTTAAAATTCTGATTCTGTCTTCTAGATAGATGAGTGACTAGGGGCAAGCTGCACAAATTCATCAAGACTGAGTTTTTTCAGCTGCAAGATGAGAATGAAATGGAACTAAACTCACTAGTTTGCCTAACTCACTGTGAACTTTAAATTGAGATTGACTTAAACTCAATGAGCTAATCAATACGAATGTTTGTATATAGAACGTTTTGCTCTGGTGGTCGTGATGAATGAATTGATAAATTGTAAAATGCTCCTTTCCAAGGTCCTTTTGCTATTGGCCCTAAACTTTCATTTACTGCTCAGGAGTGAAATGAAAGGTAGTTGACTTGTAGACCTTCCTCATTGATTCAAATTAAACTTCACTATCATCCAGCAGTGAAACCCTCGGCCTCTATCTCAATCATGATATTTTATTTCTGTAGAAAGACTGTATCCATTAAAATTATCTATTTCTGTGGCACTTAAAATTGTCAACATAGTCTTTTTGCTTCACCTTCTGGCTGCCTTATAAAACCTCATTTTGCTAAGGTTGGGAGAAAAATGTCTGAGTGCTTGTGAAGATTTATGTTCTAAGTATGAAGACCTGAGTATAGTTTAGTTCATGGGAACCTAAGTCTTTTATTGAGCATCTGCTGTAGCCAGAGCATTAAATGGAAGAGAAAAACTATGTAAGACAGGACCCCTGCCCTTGAGGAGCCTATGATTCATTTTTTTTTCTTTGTGACTAGTTTATTGGAGTGTTTCCTAATTTCTTCCATGGTTAATAAATATTTTACAAAACTAACTATATACCTCGCACTGGGTTGTGGGGACAGAGGTGAATGAGACCTGTCCCCTTCCTGAAAAGAGGTGTCTGCTTGAATAAGGAGACAGTCACAGATGTGAGAAGCTACAGGAACGGGAGAAAGAGATTCAGTTGAGTGGGAGCTGAGTAATGAGTACCAGGCCTCATGGCCCAGTCGGTGCTGGGGCTCTGATGGGGAAGGGCTGGCTTATAAATCCCATGCCTGACGTGTGGCTGCTGTTGGAGAATGCGACCTGAATCTGGCAGTGAGTGGGAAGAAGGGATGAGAAACACCCAAGAACGTGACTGTTTATCCTGTAATACAATAAGTGCTGTGAGAGACAAATGAACCGGGAGCCATATATGGAGCATTAGGGGAGGCGGAGTCACTGGATTGGGAAGTAGAGACTGGCCTGGCAGGAGACGAAGCCTTGGAGGGGAGCTGGGGAGACTGGATGGACACCTGATGCACAGGACACCAAAGGGAAGGCCTTCAGTCAGTGGCCACCATAAGCAAAGGCGCAGTGTTGGAAGGTCGTCCGTTGAGTTAACCTTGGGTGGCCTGGTTGGGCTGGGTCAGGTGCACAGGGAGACGTAGAAACCAAGTGGAAAGGAGACTGGGGGCCTCGGTCATAAAGCCCTTGCGTATCTAAGAGCCTGCATTGCATTCCTTGGGCAGTGGGAAGCCCAAGGTGGTCTTTGAGCCAGGTTCTATTTCAGAGAGGTGGGACTTTAAAAAAATCTTGCTTATTACACTATATTAGGAAGTCTCTTCCCCCAACAATATGTTGCTGGGATAAGGCGCACGTTTCCTCTCTGAGGGCGGTGGTTAATAATAGGCACACGACCCAAAGTGGGAACAGGAGAAGCACGCTGAGATGCAAGTGGGCACACGTTTAACGAGTTCACAGAGTGATTTTGTTTCCTAATTTTCACATGCCACCACCCTTCCCCCAGCCCTAGTACAAAAGTCTCCTGATAGAGCTGGTGTCTGATGCTCCCTTGAGGATGGCAGGAGCTGCAGGATGTGTGGTGTGACTTTGCTGCCCTCCGGGAGTGTTCTCATAGACATGAGAGTGATTCACTGAATCATCATATCTTTGGCCCAACGATTATAACATAATGACAGTGACCCCTGTTCACTGAGTGCCCACCAAGTCCTAGGCAGCACGACCTCAGTAATATTTGTTACATCTTGACAGACAGTCATTTGGCAGAGGACACCGCAATCGGAAGACGGGTTACGTGTCTGTGCTCACACAGCCAGTAAGTGGCTGGAGCCAGAATGACACCAATCAGGCACTCAATTCAAAGCATGATCTAAATAAACAGAGGACAAAGTAGAGGAAATTTCAATGATCTTTCAGTTCAGCTCTGAGTTCCCTTTCCATCTTGGCCACTTGGCTTCTGTGACTTTCTGCTTTTGTAAAATGGAAGTAGTCATTCATGATAAGATCAAATTAGCTTGTGTCTGGCCTGCATCAGGCATCCATAGATGTTAGTTGCTGTTGGGCAGTCATTAAACATCGGGAGGTTGGCACCCCCTTGCCCCTGGCATAGGGCAGCGCTCACTTCTCAGGAAGGGGGTGGAGCCAGCCTACAGCTGCCACCACCAGCCTTTCCCTGCACTACCGTCCCTCTCCCCCGCCTACATGCCAACTTCCCAACTTCGGAACATCTCAACAACTTATTCAGACACGGGTGATGGGGGAGGGGCACCAGAGCAAATCAGTGTCCTCTTCCCTAGAAAACCTATCACCGGCCATGTGGCAGGTTGCATCTGCCAGGACCTTCCCTGGGAGCGGCTAAAGGCACAGAGAGGCAGAACTGCCTCTTCTGACTTCATCCCACCTGACCCCTAAGGCTGATTCATCACACTTGTGGTTCTAGAAATTCCTTTTCTCATGCTGTTTCGCTTCTGCCAAACCCTGATGGAGATGATGGCCCTGGGGAAGTAGCAGTGTCACCTATCAGAATATTCAAGAGGCCTTTGTGTCAGTACAGGGCTCTCCACAGGAGTAGAATCAATAGGCTGTGTATAAGTCTATATCCTTATACACATCTGTATATACATATATACCTGTATGTATGTGTATGTGTGTGTGATTGTGAGAAAGAGAACAGGAGAGACAGATTTATTTTAAGGAATTGGCTCACACACTTTTGGGGGTCTGGCAAGTCTGAAATCTGTGGGGCAGGCTAGCAGACTGGAGATTCTAGTAACAGCTGAGGTTATAGTCTTGACTGCAAAATCTTCCAGACAGGTCAGGCAGTCTGGAAAGCCAGGCAGAAGTTCTATATTGAATCTGGAGGCAGAATTATTGCTTCCTTGGGAAATCTCAGTCTTTGCCCTAAGGTATTCAGATGATTAGATGAGGCCCAGCCATATTATAGAGGGTGTTTTTCTTAGTCAACTGATTGTAAATGTTAATCATATCTAGAAAAATACCCTCACAGTAACATCTACATTAGTGTTTGACCAAACAGCTGGGCACCATAGCCTAGCCAAGTTGACACATAAAATAAACATTCACTGTCCCAGAGATGTCTTGCCTTAGAGATATAAAGCTACCTTTCTTAGGGAGCTCAAGGGACTGGTGAGGGGCCCACATTGTTGCTGAATCCCCAGACCCTGGGAATTATCACCAGATCGTGTAGCTAGAGAGTGGGTCAATGCTTCTGAGCAAGGGTTAAGTGCTGGAGTGGAAAGAGCTCTAGATAGATGGGTAGAAGTTCAGTTTGCTGTCTCATTTATTCATCTGTCCACCCATCCAGCTGTCCATCCAGCTGCCCAGATACACTTATTAGATGCTGATTTTATGTTGAGCCTTGGGTTAGGCTCCCTGGGACCAGAGTTACAAAAGAAAAGGCCACTGACTTAAGAAGATGGCCCATACTCAACCAACTCCATTATAGTAAGCTCTCAGGACCAAATCCAAAAGTCTTGTGTAGTGTACTTTGTAAAAATTCCATCAGCCTGGATTGCAGGTCATTATGAGAAAGCATCTGCTGGCAGGTGTCTATCATTACAGCCCAGTGACTCTTAATCCTTTGTGAGTTGTGGGCCGATTGAGAATCCAGTAAATGGAGCCTCCCCCAAAACACTGCTCATCCCCACATGTACCTCTTATATCTTGTCGTGGACTGTTTCAGGAAATGCAGTTACCAGGCTAAAGCCCCTTCACCTACAAGATTCCTTTTTATGAGCATTCTCAGAAAAAATTCATCTCTTCTCAATGTTGAGAGTCCATGTGCCTGTCCAGAGAAGTTGTTTTTTTTTAACTGATAATCATGGAGTTGCATGAACATTAGTGTGCCCTTTTCCCTAGAGGCTGCAGGGGTAAGGACAGGGCCAAATCTGAGGTGTGCCTGTTAGGAGAATTAACTTCATTCCTGACTTGATTTGGGTGTTATTTGTCTTTCCCTTTCTTTCTCATCTACTACCAGTTTGTGCCAAATTGCTGTTTATTGTGGTTGTGTGGGATTTTTTTTTTTTGGCAGCCCTTTTAACTTACTTTATCTTTTAAATACTCTTTTGGTTTTTATTTTGCAGCAAGGCAGGGTGCAAAGATACAAACAACTAAGAGTGTTCAAGACACCATGAGACCCCGGAGGGGAGAGCCCCTGAATTATGGAGTGGGAGCAGGCCAAGCCTTATGATTGCACATCCCAGTGAACACTGAAAATGCAGAGCCCCTTGTTCAAAGATTATTGAGAATTTGAAGACTGCAGCATTTAACCAAGCATAGGGCTCTTCTGAGTACCTCCCTGTGCCACTACGTAGGTTGCATGTTCATGAATCCAGCCCTGGTTGGAGGAAGGAAGCTTCCCAAGTCAGATGACACTTGAAAAAGTTGGAGGGACCGGTAGGAATTTGCCAGCAGAGCACAGGAAAGGGGACTGTCTCATCAGGGAACAGCTGGTGCTGAGACACGAAGGTGTGGGAGTTAAGTGGTGAGAGGGGTGCAACAGGGAAGGTAAAAATAGGTGGGCCAGTCAGACTTCATACATCACCAAGAGGCAGGCCTGTTACCTATAATTTATATCAATCCCAATCCCAGAGGGTCCATGTGAAATGAATTTCACATTGATTTGCAGGCCCCACATAGTCACATTTTGGCCACGACCCAGAACATCCTTATCTGCCCTTTGCCCTTCCCTCCAAGCAGCCTGATAGTCCCACAATGCACCGGGAGAGGCCACCCAGTCAATGTAAAATCTGTACACAGGCCTCTTCATACTCAAGCTCCTGGCTGTCCCAAACCAGCTACTGAGATGGGGAAAACTCTGGGACGTGTTTTCCTCCATGTCCCACAGTCTTTCTGTGACTGAGACCCCATGAATTTCTGTAAGTTCCTTCAATATGTCCCGAATTGTCCATTTTTGGGCCATTCCCTGCTTGTACAGAAAGTTGTCAAAGGCAACTTTGTCCAGTTGTTTGAGTTCAGACAGACTGCCTCCCGGCGCTGTCTGCCTTTTTCCTTCCCAGCAAGAACCAGTGTGTTCCCCTCCTCCTCCTCCTCCCTGAGATTTCTTGCTGCTCTTTTACATCACCTTCTCCGATAATCATTTGGGACGCTACACTGCCAACAGCGTTTCCATAGACCCTTTCTCCAGATCCATGACTGAGATCATGACTGAGCAGCGGTTTAGGAAGCATTTGAGGCTGTTTATTTGCCTGAAAATGTAGCAGCCTGGGTGGTGGGGGAGGCACACGCGCTTCGCTTCTCCTCCCAGCTGAGACAACATCTCACAGAGGTCTTTCCAGCACCAGGAAGCCTGGTGCATTCAGGCTGCGCAGATCAGAAGGGGGTCCTGCGTAAACTCCCACACTGTCCTTCTGGGTACACTGAGTGAGGCCCAGAGAGGCCTGGAACTTGCCTCTGGTGTGACAGATAGCAAGAGGGGAGCTATCCTCCAAGCCAGGTCTCCTTCTACCCACAAGATGTAATCACTGCTAGGATAAATGTTTCCAGCTCTTGCTGGGTGTCTCTGAGCAAGTGACTTTACTTCTCTGAGCCTCACTTTCCTCATCTGTGAATTGGGGATGCTACCACCTTTTCCTCAAGATTGATAAGAGGATGCTTAGAGAAGCATTTTTGTCAAGGCGCCTCGCTCTGTCCTTAGCTGTATGACCTTGGGGAGGTTGTGTAAACTGCCTGAGTCTCAGTTTCCTAGCCTCTAAAATGAAAGCTTTTATGAGGATTTAAAAACCTGAATTTCAGCAATGCCTGGAGCATTGTAAGCTCTATGTGCATGTTAGCTCTTTCATTATTATCCTTATCCTCATTATCGGCATGGAGCAAGCAAGCCCTAGGTAATTCTTTTTTAACCCCCTTTTGTGTAGGCAGAGTTGCAGTGTGCCTAGAATAAGGGCTCTGGATATAAACAAACATGAGTTTAAAACCCAGCTCTGCCACTTCCTGGCTGTGACAAGCATCTCACCTTTTCTAAGCTGTAGTCTCCTCATCCAAGAAGTGGGGTAACAGCGGTCACCTTGAGGAATTGTGAGGACTGAAAATAACTCACCTGTCACATTATGTTCAAAAATTTATAGCAGTTATTATTTCTTTCTCAACTGCAATTTTGACTGATTTCAAAGGAAAATTCCTCCAGGCCAAGAGCCAGGCAGTCCTCCCCACTGCCTGTGTCTGTTGCTGTAGGAGCTGTTGCCCATAATTTAGGGAGTTTGCATCATGCAGCTGTACCTCAGTAATTCCATGTGATGGAGGCTGATGAAAAAGCAGCTAACACGCATAGCCCAGGGATCTTGGCTAAGCCAGTGACCACAACCTCAGCAGGTAAACAGTGAGTGTAAATGCTTGCATTCAGTTGCAATCCTGAAATTTTAACAGAGGTAGGAGACTGCTGAAGAGGGGAAAAAGGGAAGCCAGTGGGCTGTGGCTCTGCTAGTGGGCTCTGGGGCCTGCCTGCCCCACTGAATGTGGGCACCGTTCTTCCTACCCCACCAGCACCCTCCACTGTAGAAGGTAGGTGGGCAACACAGAGGGAATGAGTCACCCTGCAGGCCCACAAATCACCAGGGGATTCTCTACCTGCTAAGAACATCTTATCACCCAATTGCGTGCCCATTTGCGGTGCTCACGTAGTGTGTATTCAGGGACCAGGGTGGGAGCTTCAGAATGGGGCAGGCTGGGAGGCTTCTGGCTTAGTGTGGGATTTCTACCGTGTTAGCGTACAGTAGAGAATGTGCCAGACAGTACTGGGCAAGACGTCTCTACTCACCTGCACCTCTGTGATACAGAGGTACGGTATCGTGCTCATATTAGGTACCTAGTTTGATCATATTGCTCGCCCTTTGTTCCCCCTCTGTTGAAGGAAAAATAAGTTGTTGTCTGTTTGCACAGAAGCACAAGACTTCAGATCAGGCTGCGTGTTGCGGGCAGTCCCTTCAGTACATCCAAAATTGTCCATTTGGTAGAACAAAATTAAGTTGTAGGTAATTGGCTTTTTTTTTAATTTTTACTTACAAAGGTGGTGATGTCTTATGGATCTACTTAATTTCAGATTGTGTTGTTTATTGCTACCAAAGAAAGGAAGGTGCTGTTCACTTGAACGCCTGCTTTGGGTGCTCTCGGATCAGGTTAGGTCTATGGCTTCCAATAGGTGGGCCAACCCTTATGAAGTCTGCAACTGGGAACAGTCTGTCTCTTCTTTTTTCATTCTTGACAGACCTCTGTGCCCTGAGGGACAGTGGAGGTTCATGAACCCGAAGTTTAAGGTGCATTTCTCATAACGTCGGCGTAATGTGCTGGTTTAAGGAAAAGGAGTTTAGAGTCAGACATTTCAGTAGTGCCACTTATTATTCTGTGACTCTAGGCAAGTTAATTTTTTCTAAGCCTCAGTTTCTCTCTCTCTCTAATGGGGATGATCATAGTCTTAATCTTCCTTCTGGGGTTTTAGTCGAGATAAATGAAACAATGCACACACAGCTCTTGGCACCGTAACTGGCACATGGCAGATTCTGAAATGCCGGCGCCTGAGTTGAAGAGGCTTAAAGATTTAGGTAATGCTATCCATGACAAATGGCCACCCAGCCTCTGACGGCCCACGCATCCAGTATAATAAAGGCCCTGTGGAGGTCTGGAGCCCTCGTACTAGCTCATGAGAACTGATCACTTACTTTTCCCAGATTTTGTGAACTAGTTGTTAAACACTGACATTATAAAAAAATTAAATGACATAAATTTAAACTTAACTAAGTTACATTCAAAAGAAAGGGAAATAAATGCTTGATATGCACCACTTCCTGATTATTTTACTGCATTATACTTTGGCCCTGGGGTTATTTACGTCTATGTCACTTGTGTGGTGGAAACGCCCATGACAGTTGTAATGCTTATCTATTCCCACCGCCACTGTCAGTGGCTCTACTTTGAGAGCTAAAATCAGCCAGGCTTGAAAATTTTACAGCACAGAAATCAGCAAACACTACAAATCAGGGCTTTTTTTTTCCCCCCCTAGAGAGCCAGTTTTAAATATTTACCAGCCCGTTCTTGGTTAAAACTTACTAATAAGGTTGGCTGTTTCATTGCTGGACAACTGCTGATAGTCAAAAAGTCTTTTATATTGTGCTGAAATGTAGTCCTTTTAGCTTGGATTCTATTTAGAATTTTCAGTGATTTTTTTTAAACTGGTAAAAAATACCATAAATAAATAGCCCATTCCAGGACGATGTCCTGGTGCCTTTTTGTATTCCCACTGTTCACAGTGAGTGGAGAATGATAGGTCCTGAAGAAATAATTGTTGTGTTAAACTGACTGTCTTTGTATTCAGATCAGGATTTTTTTAATGTCATTTCTCAGATGGGACTTTTCCCTCTAAGCATTAACCAGTTTCAGAAACACTTAAGTTGTAATATCAAAGAAATCCAGCCTTGAATCTCAAATGTACTTAAATTTTCCCACATTGAGTATATGCTCTTGGACGCTTATAAAATCATTGGCTAAATAAGTGGGAAGCAGGTCTCGTTTTCAGGCACTATGGAAAGCCAGTCCCCTTCCAGAGATCCCTTTCTATGAGTGACCTGCTACTTACGTGGGCAATTCCTTCAGTGTTCAGACAAAACTAGGGAGAAATGTCAGCCTGCTTAAATGCAAGACCCAGGGAGATGCAAGCAGAAAGTTGGGGAAATAACCAGGCACCTGTGGGAAAGAAGGTTATTGTGAAACACTGCAGTTTTTGAAACTAAGCGAAAGGCAAGATGAACAAGTTGACACTTGGTCAGTGTGGTTGGTGCTTCAGAGTCAGACATGCTGGAGTCCAGGTTCTGGTTGTGTTGTTCTGATGAGCTGTGTGATCTTGGACAGGTCACTAAATCTCTCTGTGCTTCCCTTTTACCATCTGTGAAGATAGGGATTATACTATGCATTCCATTGTTTGTGTAGTGGATAAATTAGATGAAGCTTTGAAAACCCAGGAACATAGTAGGTCCTAGTAAGAGTTAGCTACATCACTTGTCATATCGAGAGTCATGTCAGCTATTTGAGGATTTGAGGGACTTAAAATGTCCTGAAGAATCAGGTACCTGTCTGCATAAAAAACAGATTATCTGTATAGGTTGTAGATATATATTACTTTGTCATTTCCTTACTTTCAAAATAAACAGAAATTGCCCACATTGGATTTATTATAGCTTATTGCAGAGGAGATGGTAGTCCTGATTCTGCCATTTTGCAGAACAAACACAAGTTTCGGTACATGGAGTTGTGTCTTTCTTGAAGCTGAAATCATATGGGAGTGTAACCAACCTTGTTCCACCATGACCTCCATGTAGAACTTCCCAAAGTGGGAATATTGAGCTCAGTGTCTTAAAAACTCCACTAGCCTGAGAGAAAATCATTTTAAGTCATTTTTTTTTTGTCATCATCCGTTAGACACCAATTTCCTAGGCAAAATCAAATGTAGGACACTGGTGTATAAATGAAATAATAGGTGCATGGCAAGAGGTTAATAACTCCCACTGCCTGTTCTGCAAGGAAGAAAAATCACAGTGTCACTTGTACTCTTGACATTTTGTTCTGCGTCGCCCCTTGAAGCAAACAAAGCGTCCGCGTATTTTAAAGACGACTCCATTTCTCTATTTCCAAAGTTCTCCAGATCTGTGTTTGTAAATGTCTTGGTTGAGCTGTGGGAAACCTAAGAAACCTGGCTGTGGTGAGGAGCCTCTGGGTCTCAGTGTCGGCGCCTCCCGCCTTCTGCCCCCCAGCAGCATCTCTCTGAGGGAGTGCTCAAGTCCATATATCAACTGCATGCATCGAGAAATATAAATTCACTGCAGTGTTTGTTCTGAGGGTGTGCAAAAATATTTAAAAATTTCATTGAAATAAAAGGGGAATTTAAGGATAGTACCATTCAAATCTGGTCTCCTCTGTTTTCACTTTATTGTTATTATTTTTAAACCCTTCTCCAGTGTTCCCTCAGCATGTACCTCTACCTCAGATCCAGTCTCCCTCTCCTCACTCGCTTTGTCTATGGATCTTTCCCCCTCTTTCCTCCCACTGTCTGTTTCCTTGTGTGGCTCACAGTCCAATCCTGGGAGATACTGAGTAGGAATCACCAGTGTCCCAGGATTAGGGAAAACAAGCAGGGCTTTTCAGACACTGTTTAAAATACGGTTCATAATAATAATGTTTCTTAGATTTTCCTCAGAATACCCATGTACATAATAACAAAACTTGTTCTTACTACATGTGATGACTCTGATGTTTTTTAATTCTTTGTTCTTTTTCTGCTCCATTCCATCCTTTTCCTCAAAAATGCTGTTTCTGATGCACTAAATTAGTTTCTTGGCTCAGAAATGGGATGCAAACTACAACTTGGAAAACACTGGCCTAGAACGGTGCTCCTCAGATTTTAATGTGCACACAGACCAACTGGGGACTTAAAAAGTGGCAGATTCTGATTCTGTATGTCTGGGCGGGGCACACCATTCTGCATGTCTCACCAGCTCCCAGGTGACATATGATGCTGCTTATCTACAGACCAGACATCGGGCCGCCTTGCTCTCCAGCACAAGAACTCTTCAGCACCATGGACAGGAGACCATCCCCAACAAACAAACTTCTGAGTCACCCTGATGTGTTTGGCCTCTACAAGGCCTGTGGCACCCTTGATAGAGAAGTAAAGGAATTTTCCAGAGGCTGCCTGGCCATGCAGAAGGTGTGTTCTCCCTCTCTCTTTCTGAATCATGAAGCCTTTGGAGCGGTGCCCCAGCCAAGGACTGATGCACAGAGTACAGGGCCGGGAACCCTAAGGAGCTCTGCTCATGGGAAACAGCCCAGCTCTTCTGGCTCCCTCCTGATCGCCCTGATTCCCTCCTGCCTTGTGACTCACTGCAGCTGTGCCTTTATCTGGGGTCTTACAGAAAAAGCTCCCCATCATGCCCTTCTCTCAGGTCCTTCTGGTGAACTCCTACTCCTATGCTAGTTCTCTGCTTAAATGACGAGAGGCATTATCTCTGCCTTTCTGTGTGTTCTTATCAACCTTTCTACATAACTCCCTTGGAGCCCTAAGCATATTATTATTAAAAGCATCTGTGTGTTCTTATCTTCTGCAAAATAGGGCCAGTCTTTCTTGTCCTGACCACATTAGAATCACCTGGGTAGCTTCTGCAAAATACTGATGCCTGGGCTTCACTCCAGAACAGTTAAATCAGAATCTCTGAGTAGGAAACCTGGACAGCAGTATTTTTTAAAGTTCCCTAAGTGACTGCCATATGTGCTCAGGCTGAGAATCCCTGTATTAGTCTGTGAGCTTCATGAGGAGACAGATCATATCTTATTCCTCTTTTTCTCTCTTTTTCCTCCTCTTCCTTCCCCTGGTCCTTGTCCTGCTTCTCCTAGCATGCAGCACCTAGCATAATGTCCTGGGCCCCTGTTAGGCATCTAATGAATAAGTAAGGTAACTAGCTAATATTCCTTTAGCACCTACCATATGCCAGGAACTAAAGGCTAGTGTTTACCCTGCATTAACCTCTCTAGTACTCACAGTGGACCTATGAGGTAGATCTTATTTATTCCAGTTTGCAGAGGAAGGAACTGACACTGAGAAAGCTTTAAATGACCCAGCAAGTGGCAGAGCCAGAGTCTGAGCTGGCACCCACATGCTCAAACCTCAAGCTCTAATACCTTTCATCAAGGGGAACCAGAGCCACAGACAAACTTGAATCATTTCTACCCACCATCAGTTTTTCTAGAGTTGCAGGAAAAATACAGAATTCTTTGTAATATTATTATACTACTATTTAAAAAAAATAACACCCCTTATTAAGTGCCTTCTGTTTGCCAGGCACTTGCTTAGTGATTTGTAGACATGACCTTCATTATCCAGTTGAGCTTTGTGGTGACACTACAAGGCAGGCATTATTATTTGTACTTTTCAGATGGGAACATTGAGGCTTAGAGAGGTTAAGTGGCTCTTTCAAGGTCCCCCAGTCTCAAAGTGACAAGTCACATTTGAATCCAGGTTTTCCAACTGCAAAGCCATATTCCCCCTTACTTGCTCTGCCCATTCCGTATTTGCAAAACACTCCCGGCGTGATTATCTCATTAGAGTCTCAGAACTCAACAGGAAGATGGATGGCATGATTGGACGAAAGGCTCAGGCTGCAGAGTGGAGGATGGATGATCCCAGGGGTTGGCCACCTGGGAGAGGAGAACATAAGTGGGGTCTCCACAGACCAGAAGGGCTTCACTTTGAGAATGCAAGTGGCTTAGCCTTTACTCGCCTCCCCAGAGCTCCCAGCATTCTTGGTATCCCTCCCAAGACAGTGGGGGAGGCAAGTCCGTGGCAGAGCCATCACTCTGCAGAGGGAAACAGAAGAGCCTCTGTCGTTACCGCTGGAGCTCTACAGTGATAGATGGAGGGCCATTTGTCGAGCCTGAAGCCATCATTCATGGAAGACAATGGTCCACTGGGACCCAACACATTTGGGGAAGAGCATGAAGCAGACAGAAGCAGGATTATGTGAAACAAAGCCAAGGGAAATTTGTTACGAGTCTGATTTCCAGAGCCTTGAAATCAGCAGGAATGAGGCTCTCCCTGAGCAAGCATTAGCAAATGTATTTAGCGCTGAGGAAAGTTCACTAGCTTCCTGGTGTCCATTACCAGCAAACACGGGAAACGATTGTGTAGGATTTAGCAGAGCATTGTCTTTTTGGAAAGCATTATGTGGGACATGTTTTGGTAGGGAGGGAGTGTCTGGTGCATGCAATTTACTGGGTTTTGTCGTGAAGAACTGGGATGGGGAGACATGGACCAGTAGCTTCAAAACATCCATTGGGGTTTTCTTTGTCTGCCTGGAGTCCTGGTCCCTTTGCACAAAGTCTAGGAATAAATAAGCCAGAGGATTAATTAATTAATTTCACTAGGCTTTGGAATCATATTCTAAAACACTAAAAACCTCCGCATTTAGTAATCTGTGGAAAAGTTAACATTGTATGCATGTTATAAAAACAGCTGATGTCAGAAAAGTACTACATAGAGTCTACTCCCTCATCTTCTGATTTTGGGTCAGGAGCACACCAGCCACACAAACTAAAGATTCCTGGCAGTGACTAAGGATGGGGTCTTCTGGAACACAAACTGAGTGTGTGAAAGCCTTAAAAATGCAGAAAAAGGTGGGCAACGAGGTCTGATGATAGCAAAGCACACATACTCTGAATCTGGGCTCACTACTAAGAACAATTTGCTTGTCGTGGCAGAGAAGGTGTGTGAGGTGGGGGTTGGTGCATCTCATTAAGAGGAGGCCAGCAGCCCATTCAGACTGTGCTTGTGTCTGGCTTGGCAGGGATCGCGTCCACTCTGCCAGGTGCTCATCCCTTCTTGTGTCTCACCAGGCCTGGTGGCAGCCTTCCAGTGAAAGAGTGTTGGAAACACTTGCTCATCAAGCCCTTCCTGACTGCCTGGTTCTTTGCTAGGCACTGGGGATGCAAAGATGAATGAATTCAGAGGTGGTATTGCTCAGTGATTAAGATCCTGGGTGCTGGAGCCACATGGCCTCGATTCAAGCAGAAGTTCTGACCTTGGGCATTTTATCTGACCTCTCTATGACTCAGTTTCTTCATTTGAGAAATGGGAGCACCTTACAAGACACCCCTCATCAGGAGTCTGTGAACATTAAGTAGGCTAATGTATGTAAAGCATTCAATAAGCTAATATGCACAAAGCATTTACTGTAATGCCTAACACATGTTAAGTGATATATACATTTTCTGGTGCTGCTGCTATTAGTATTTGTATTAATACAGGATGTATATTTACCAAAATCCTACTGCGTCAAGCCCCGTGCTGGTGCCAGCGAGATGGCAGTGAATGGGACGTGGCCCCTGCCCTCCTAGGCTCACAGTGTTGAGGAACCAGCCACACGAATGACTACATGGCAGGAAGTGATATGTCCTCTGAGGAAGATTTGGGTGGAATGCTGTGGGGAGTTGTAGGTAGGAGAGATCAAGACCAGCTTGATGGACCAAGGAAGCTTCCTGGGGGAGGGAGAACTCATTGTGATCGTGGACTTAGAAAGGCAGGGAGGGACTTCTCCCGTGAAGACAGCAGCTGGTCCTGCCTGGGAGCACAGGGCACTGCAGACAAATGATGCCACTGCTCCGAGCATCACAGGATTCTGAGGAGAGCAAGGCAGCAGGGTCTTGAATTGATGGGTTGGTAGGCAGACCCTGGAAGGTTTGGATTGTTTCCGAAGAGGAATAGTGAGAGCAAAGATGAAGAGGCAGGAAAGGGCAGAACACATCTGGAGAAGGGCAAGCCCACTGGAGGAGGCCATAGGGCACACGCTGGGAGGGGTGGTGGGCCGGTTTGGTTCCGGGAAGCCTGGAAGGGCGGGCCAGCTCCAGCGCAGGGCTTTCGTTCACGCCAGAGAGTGGCAGGTGAATTTGATTCCACTCTGAAAATTTTTATGAGCTCATAAAAGTCTATGTATTACGTGCTTTCAGAATAGTAGCCCAATTGACAAAGTAGGATTAACAAGGTCCAATAGAGGTGACGCCTGAGGAAGGATATACACACCTGCCGTATTTGTTCCCCTCTGTGCCTCAGCCGCCTCCAGCTCCAAGTGAAGGTGGTGGGGGCCTGGGAGGCCAGCATGCAACACGCTGGACACTGCTGACTGCTTGGCCTTTGTCGCTGCACTTAATCGTCATCGCAGAAGCCCTGTGAGGTCTTTGCCTAGAAACTGAGAAAGACAGGTTAGGTGGGTTTGGGACTTGAGTCTCTTCCTCCAGGCCTCTGCCTCAAAGATTTAGGTTGCAAGGGAATCCAGCATACTGATCATTGTTGGACACTGGACCTTGTCCAGTTAGAAGCTAGAGATGCCCAGTGTGCACACTCCGCAATCAGAATGGTTTCTGTTGTTAGCCATGACGGTCACAAACTCACCTACTGTTAGGTGAGTTACAGCTAGTAGGCTGGTGAAGGGGACTTCCATCTTGCCTGAGGACTTCCGTCTCCAAGCAGGCACTCTCTAAACCAGTTTTCTGTGGGTAATACATATATGTAAATAATATTTTAAAAATCAAATGGGAAGAAGGCTGCCTAGAACCCTTTCCCTCCTCCCCACAACATGACTGTAGGGGCTGGGGTGGTGGAAGGGCTTGGGTTTCTCTGCTGCCTTAGGCATTTATTCCCTTTCCCAGAGAGCACCAGAAAGACCCTACAATGAGCCTTCCTCCTACACCCCAGACCTGTGGCCATGGCAGGTCTGAAATACCAGAACTGGGAGCTGGGGGAGAGAAAATAATTTATTCAGAGTGCCACCCCCCTGCCACTCCATGCCTGGAATAAGCAATGGTCTAGAACAGGCAGGGTGAAGGAAGTCTGTTGTTAATTACAGTGGCTTTGATGGAATGGAAGGAACTCAGGAGATAGATGTGTGGACCGCCTTCAGTCCCACCTTCAGTCCTTCCTGCCATGGATGGACCTCACTTTCCTCACCCCACACCTGTAGAATAGGTGTGCCATCTACTTCTAAGCCTCTGGTTATTAAGTGGGGCAGTGCGTGAAAGTGTCCGGTGTGGAGCCTGGCATATATTGGATCTTCAATACCTATTTGGTTTATCTCTCTTTTGCCTGCAAGAGGACTTATCAAAGTAGCAATGTACTTGCCTCACCTGAGTTTTGGCTGGTTTTGTTCTAGACCAAAGCTGAGAACATTTAGCACGTTAGCTTGTTATCAGGATGGTGTTCAGTGAGTTCTCCCATTATAGTCTATATTTGCAACCTTCTTAGGCCTCTGTAAGAGGAACTTACAAGCGTTGTTCACTGCTTCATTAAGCAATTTGTAGAACACCACTTCCCCCACCCCGTGTGCCAGGCCCTGTGCTGGGCTGTGAGTAGACAGAGCTGGTGTGGGCAGGGCCCCACCTCCCTCCGGAGCTCCCAGTGGCTGGAGGGGCAGACACACATACACCACCACTGAGGGTCTGTGTGGCATGTTCTGTGTTTGCTGTGGGTACAGAGGAAGGAGTCAGGGCAGGTTCCCAAAGGCAGATTCCAGCTGCTCTTGAAGGTCAAGGTGGAGATGGCCAGATGAAGGAGGGGATGGCCCGGGCAGTAGTGTTGGGTGGGAGAGAATATGATGCATTCAGGAGACTGTGAGTGGCTCTGCGAGTTTTCAGATGAGGACACCGGTGTGGTGAAAAATCAGAAGTATGCATGTGATAAATGTGACCCTTGGCATTTCCCAAGACAAATAGTCTTTTCCCTTTCTGGGCTTGTCTCCCCATTCTCTGAACAAGGATCCCTTTCAGCTCGAATGATCCACAATTCTCCATGTCTGTGGCTCACAGCCTACAAATCAGTGTGAAGCAGACTTGGATCTCTGTCTGTTTATCTTATCTTCCTATTTATATTTGGAAGCCTGTTTCTTCATCTGTTAGAATTGCCTGCATTACCGCCCTGGAAGCATCTCTGTTTACCTTGATGTGCTGTGAGCACGATCCAGGGTTATTAATAAAACAAGACAGCTTCACAGCAGTGAGGGGCGGGGAACACAATTTTAGGACCAGCCGTCTCCGTCCAGGGGCCTTGGTCGCCCTAGTGAGAATGTCTGCCCTGCACAGGCACCATCTCACTTCCCCGCCCTGGATGAGGTGAGGACCCTTTTGGTCTGTATGGGAGACAATGACCTATTCCTTCTTCTTCCCCAGGCTGTGGAACTTCCCTACCTGTATACTTCAGAGGCTGCAAACCAAGCCTCTATCCTGTTTGAATGATTGAAACATTTAATATAAAATCCAGGACCATTTTTCCAAAAATAAAGATATCCACCATCTCTTAGAAAGCCAAATTTGGCAACACAAGGCCCGCCTTCCTACATGTTATCCTCCATTGGTACTGAATGGCAGCTCCCACTGCAGAAGAGCATGAGTTCTTGAGGTTGCCATAGTCCCTACCCCTACTGTCTTACCACTATAAGCATTTGGGTTTGCCAGCCTGGACCTACCCCTCACTGAGACCCAAAGTTCATTGCCATGAGGCAATATATAACAGATACTCAGATATTACTCCACCATACAAGTGCAGAGCACTATCCAGTAACAAGGCCCTTTCCTGTTCATTTTCTCCTCCTATCCTCCCAGCAGCCTGCAGAAGTGAGTATGGTTGTTCTCATTTTACAGACGAGAAACCAGGTGTCAGGGAAGTGAAATGATGGTCCTGTGCAATGAGTTTGGAGAGTCATTCACTTGGGAGGTGGCTCTGCAAAATGGGCAGAGCATCGCTGGAAGAGAGCAAGGTGCCTGTCCTAGAGTCTGATTTTAACTCTTAACTGGGCAAGTAGCTCTGTGTAAGTCTTTGCCCCTTTGGAAGCTCCAGTTTCTTCCTCTGTAAAGTCAGGTCATTTCCACAAATCAGATATTCTTAAGCACATGGCTGGGAAAAAAGTGAGCATTTTCTCCTGTTGTGAGTATAGGCAATAAACCACAATAGCCTTAGAAATCTTTGGGACCTTGTTACCAGGAGGAATCAGATATTTTTGTATCCCATTAGAGTTGTTGGTGATACCTCAAAGTATCATTTCCACTCATTACTACTTCAAGGTTAGAAGAGTTATTAGACCTGCCCTAGATCTTGTTATAAATCTTGATTTTAAAAGGAAATAAAAATATTACTGAATTACAAATGAATCATTTTAACATTCTGATAACCATTTTAATGTAATTGGTTTCCACTGTAATCTGTGGATTTTATGTTATGCATTTGAAAACAGTTTTCTGAGAAAGGACCTGTATGTTTCAAGAAACTGCCAAAGGGGTCTGTGAGACAAAAAGGCTAAGACCCCTGTCCCAGGTGATCTCGAGGCTGCTTGAACACCTGGGACTCCAGGCTCCATGAGTGTGGGGCCCCGGGGCCACTCACTGAGCAGCCCAAGATGCCTCCTGCCCGCCCACCCAACCCACTGCTTCCACACCTGCCGCAGCTTCCCAGACAGTTCCCTGGTCCCTGCTCAGCCTAGATGACATTCAGTTACATCAGACCAACATCTTCTGTTTTGTTTGTCGGTGGCTGAAGATATCAGAGAAGCGGACAGAGGGGACGGAAGCTCCCTCCACCCCGGGTTTCTGGTCCCTTGAGGCTTCCATGTTGCAGCCTGCTGCTGCACTCAGATCTTTAGGTCTCTGCACATCCCCCCCACCCTGGTTTCCATCCCCACCACCCTGCCACCCTGCTCTTCTCTGCAGATCCTTGTGCATGAATCCTGAACCTGGGGGACCTGGGTGCCTCTTGTTTTTCAGGGAAGGAAGCTGAGAGGCAGAGGGACAAATGCCTGTCCTGGGGCCACAAAGCTTTGTCGGAACAGAGTAGGGTGGGAACCTGGGCCGGTCTGTTGGTCCTTCCAGAACAGCTGACTGGAGGGCTGCCTTTTCCTGTGAAGGTGACTCTTCAACTAGTCCTTTCTTGCACATTTCTACTCAGTATTTTTTTTTTCTGATACCTTATCTTCTGTTCTTCTCCTTCTCACCTTCCTCCCTCCCTCCCTTCTCTCCTTCCTCCCTTCCTCTCTTTCTCCCACTCTCTCTCACGTTCATTCATTCATTCACTCAGTCATTCATCAGTTCAAGTCTCTCCTAGGAGTCTGGTCCCTTCGGGAGCTGTACTGCTGAGTTTTTAGACCTCTCCCACACATCAGAAGAAGGGAGATAAATTAATTGGCTAGAGTAACCATTGGAATTTACATTTCAGCTTTGACCTTGGAGACGGAGGAAAAGGCCCAAACTTACAGTCTTGTGATTTTGATTATTCTTTCATCAAATATTGATCATCAGATATTAACATGCCTATGTCAGGCTGAGCAGTGGGGATAGATACAGCAATGGACTAGATGGCACAATCCCTCCCCATATGGGGCCTCTGTTCAAGACAGACATTGAACAGCTGATTCAGGCATGCTGAGTATAACAAAAGAACAGTGGATAATAGGAGGAACAGACCAACTTGAGTTAGTCAGTAAAGGCCTTTCAAAATATATGCCTTTTAAGCTAAATCCCATAAGGTAGATAAAAATTAGCTGGGCAAGTTACAGAAATCAAGACAGCATGTGCAAAGGCCCTGAGATGGGAGGAAATATGTTTGTGCAGGAAATAGAAGAGAATAATGAAAGAAGCTGATGGTGAGGTTAGTGGGGAAGACAGGGCCTAGAGATGAAGACCTTATAAACCAGGGTGAGGGTTTGAATGTATCTTAAGAACAGTGGGAAGCCACAGAAGAATTTTTAACAGAAGAAAGGCATGATCAGATATACCTTTTAAGACCATGCTTGGTATAGAAGAAGAATCAGAGAGGGTGAGAGGTGAAGCAGGGAAACTTTCTCAGAGAAATCATGAAAGAAGATGGTCTTTTGGACAAAGGTGGTGTCTGATTGAGAAGGACATGGGTTTGAGAGCTCTTCATGAGATGGATGCAAACAGTGACTGAGGAGCAGGAATAGTCAAGCCTAGAAAGACTCTGCCTTCCTCCTGTCTCCTGAGTGTCTGCAGGTAGCAGGGCTATGACCTCACCCTGGCAGGATGGGCAGCCCCTCCTCCACTGCCCTGCCCACCCAGGTGCTCGGCTGCAGCGACCTGGCTTCTTCATTGCTTGTGCCTGAAGTTTTTTGAAAGCTGAGCAGGTACAGCCAGAAAGGTGGAGTAAGCTGCCTCCCCCATTCCTTTAATCTGTTACAGCACTCAGGTGTCTTTATTGGGCCTCAGCATGGTAAGACTAACTTTCATGCTCCATGCCCTTCAAGTTCGCAACTCAAATAGTCACCCAAATAAATATGTAACTATGAACCATGAAAAATTCAGGATCAAGAGCAAAAATATTTCACAACCCCAACTACACGCGTCCAGGCCAGAAAGGGCCTCCGCCATGATGCCCAAACAGGGCCCTGGGGGCCTTCCCCATGTCACTCATGCCTTGTCTTCTGGATTGTGGGAGGGCCAGAGAGCCCTAGGAAGGAGCTGAGGTCATGGTGGGGGGCATCCAGGGGTGTGGGGCAGTGACTGCATAGCAGCTGGTGTGGAAGTATTTCCATATTTTAGCCACAGGCACAACTGTCCTAGCATGTACCTGTTGATCTAGACCGGGGGTATGGGAAGGCTTCCCGGAGGAAGCGACATTTAAGCCAAGATGTGAAAGAAGGGCCTGTGAAGCCAGAGTGGCCACAGAAGAAGCAGCCTATGTAAATGCTCTGAAGCAGAACAGACAGTGGGGTGTTAGGGAAAATGAGAGGGGAGGACATATGGTGAGAGGAATCAGAGCTGTTGGCAGGACCAGGCTCTGCAGACCCTGGAGCCAGGGGAGGGGTCACATCTAGGGGAATGGGTTACAGGGAGCCAGAGGGGAGGCCACCACAGAGCTCAGGTGAGAGATGACTGTGGCTTGGACCAGAGCAGTGGAGGCAGAGATGGTGAGAAGTGGACTGGATCACAGAGTTGGAACCAGGAGGATTCAGTGATGGGTTAATGTGGGGGTGAAGTGAAGGAGAGGGGCTGTCAGGTGGCCTAGGTTTCTAGCTTATGCTGCTGGTGAAAGTAGTGTCATTCACTGAGGTGGGGGCCAGCAGAAGAGGACCTTGGGAGGTAAAGATTGAGCTGTTGACATGTTGACTTTGAGGTTGACAGTAGCCCTGAGGGCCAAATGCATGCTTCTGGTTCCTGCTCTGCATAACCTGGGCAAATCACTTTGCCTCTCTGAGCTTCCACATCCTCAACGATAAAACTAGAGAAGTAGAATCTGCCTTACAGGGTTGTTGTAAACATTATTATGAACATAGAGAGGAAGCACCTCCCACATTGTCAGCAGGCAGGGACCATAGGTGGCCCCTGGTGGCAGTTGACTTTAATTAAACATATATACTCAGGAATCTTCTAAGATCCCATTATGAAGAGGCACATCTGGTACATTTTCTCCTTTATGAAATAAAATCTGGAGTCCGTGACAATGATGGTGGTGGTGGGATGATGATGAAGATGGTGGTGGTGGTGATGAGTCTGTTTCCTCAGCTGTTTGAAACATATTAAGCATCTGCCTCATCATTTAGGGAGCAGAGAAGGATCATTGGGCATGGATTCAGATATCTGGGCTCTGTTCCTGCTTCTGCAGCCTTGGGCATGTCATATAATCTCCCTGAGACTCAGTTTCTTCTGTTGTAAAATGGAAATGGTGATATATACCTCCCAGATGGTTATAAAATTCAAACTAAATAACTTGGGGTAGAGTTAATGTAATGCCTGTTGCCAGATGCATAATGGTGCTTAATGAAAGGTACTGCTTTGCTCTTTCTTATGTGACCACAGTTCCAGTGCCTTAAGGAACAAAGTAGATAGTGACATGAGGCCCCTCCAGGCAGGGCATCATGCCCTCCTGCCTTTGCCTCCTGTCACCTGCTCTTTGTCCCCTGTGCTCCAGCCACAGAAGGCAGCACCACTTCCGGTGCACACACCTTCCCTCAGCTTGGAATGCCCTTGTCCCACCCTTTGCCTGTCAAATGCCTTCTTTGTCTCCAGGGTACAGGCATGTGCAACCGTGAAGCTTTTCTGAGGTTTCCAAGGAGAATCCACAGCTTTGTCTCTTTTGTCCCTACAGCACTGTCACTCGGCCTTCCCTTAAATATATCCAGCACTCAGCTTGGGGTTACAGCATAGATCTGTTTCCTTGCTTATAAACCTCGGGGGCCCATGATCTTGTCTTTTGCAGTCTCATACTCCCTTCAAACCTGAGCCCAGATCTACACACCAAAGTAATTGAACAGCGTGGATTGAATGAATCTGAGTGATGGAGGCTGGGGCAGCAGCACAGATCGCCTGTCAGGGGCTCCAGGCTTGAGCTGTGAGACCACATGGGGATGGAAGGGCCTGCAGCCAAGGATGCACTGTCCCAGCCAAGTCAGAAAGCAACAGGTTGTTTTTGGATGGATGGTTTTGCAGCCTGTGGCAGAAAGGACCCTCCTCTGAGTGGCTCTAGAGCAGCCAGGCCAATAACTAGGCTATTGCAGTCAGGCTACCATGAGGGGATGGCCAGGACATGACTAGTAGCCTTATGAATGAAGTTAGGGACTCTCCCCTTGGGCCTGGATCTGCCTCTGTTCTGCGGCTCTCCCTGCCGCCACCCTTTCCCAGCCTCACATCTCACTATCTATCTTCATGGCAGCCAGAGTGACTGATCTCAAGAACAAATCTGGCCCAATGACTGCCCAGCTTGAACACCTCTGATGAATGACCATTGCCAGAACATGGCCCAGGAGGCCTTCCAGGCCCCAGCCCTGCACCCTTCCTAGCGCCCTCCCTCTCAGGGGGGCTCCCCTTCTCCTTTTGCTGCTTGCGCTTCTCAAAATAGGTCCACATTTCATACCTCCTGTGGTGGCTTTTTTCCTTTCGCAAACATTGTGCTCATGAGTCTTGCTTGAAGCCCTTCTTGCCCCAACCCATCCCGGGAGAACTGATCCCTTCCGGGCTGGATCCCACTGTAGATCACAGGCTCCCCCATCTTATCTGTAACACTTTGTACCTTGCAGTGCAAGAAGTGCGCCATACTGGTCACCATTGTAGCAGCAGCTACCCAAGCAGTGAGTGCTGCTGAGGACTGACTTGCAGGCCCTGCCTAGGTGCTTGAGAAATGCTGCTCTATATATAGCATGCCGGCAACAGCGCTAGGAGGTTGGGATAAGGGTCTCCACCTTGCAGGCGAGGAAGCCGAAGCTCAGGGAGGTGAAGTGACTTTCTTCATATCACACAACTCATCTGAGTCTGAGCTGGGATTTGAACATGGGTCAGGCCCATGCCTAATCTCTTTAGCTTCCTGGCCACCAAGTTCAGTCTGGGTCTGACACAGAGTACGCAGCCAGCAATTGTTTTTTGAATGAAAGGGTGAGCATGAAGTGGCTGGGTGGAAAAGTTGACGTTTCAAAAGAGAGCTGACTTGGTTGGTTTTTAAAAAATCAAAACTGTCTGTCTCCTGCTTCCGCGGGCCTGGTTGAGAAGAAGTGATGGTGTCATGTAACATCTTGGATTGCTATTGGACTTTCTGTGTCTCTAGATAAATAGTAAAAGCATTATTATGTCTGCTGCACAACACAGAAAACTGCCTTGCTCTGGAAACCACACAGGCTGGGGGCACCTGTGGGTGAGGCAGCTGTGATGAGGCCCCACAGGATATGCTGGTCTTTGGAAGGCCAGTGAATGCCTCAGGATTGCATCTGTGAGCCTGCCAAGCCACAGAAGATGTGGAAGATTGTTTGGTTGTTTGGGCCAAGGCGCTGTGGTTAGACTAGTTTTCTCATCCTGAGTTGCTTCATGCCTAAAATGCTTCATTTTTGTGCTCTTGCAGGAAAAATGAAATCTAACCAAGAAATAGCGAGTAAGGACAAAATCTTTGACTCTGAAATACCCAAAAGAAAGCAAAAATGAGCATGTTTTAAGGATCTAATCAGCAGCAGAAGTTCAGGGCACAAAAATCTGAGCACCAACGGTGATGAAGTTGGAAATGACAAAGCCCAGTCCTTGGGGGAGACTCCTCCCCACTCAGACATCTGGCAGCAATGCAGCCAGTTCAGCTTGGGTACAGAGTTCCCTGAAATCTGAAAAGGAGATACTTGGAGCTCGAGAAGTGTCTCTGAGCCCCAGGGTCACCAGGACCTCATGAGCAGCAGCAGTGGGACCTCCAGAAAGGAGGCAACTCCCATGCCATCTCTAGTCCAGTTTTGTGAGTCACTGTACCCTTCCCTTGTGGGTCCTGACCCTCTCAGGCCACGTCCGTCCAGTACAGAGGGGAACCCAGCAGAACCTCAGGTGGGACCTGGAAGCTCAGTGTCCTTTTCCCAGCCACAGAGCACCTAGGGCTGACCCGTGGACATCCCACTATCTGCTGCCATTCCCAGAAGCACACAGCACTGGGCTTCTGCCCTGATTTTCTGTTCAGATCCATGGTTCGCACCTGGAACTGGATGATGCTTTTTGAACCTCAGTGAGCTCAGCTGGCTGCCTAACATCCTGCCCTCCAAAAACCATCCCAGTCATCCTTCAATGCACTTCCATATGAGTGGTCAGGCACCTATCAGTAAAAACAAATAGTCATTATTAATAGGTGAGAAATATGTTGATTCATTAAGTAATAATTATGATTCATAATTTAGTGGTTTAGAGTATGACTTACTGACTGGGTTCAGAATCCTAGTTCCACCATTTATTGTGTGACTTGGGGGAATTTTATTAGCCAATTAGTGCCTTAGTTTCTACCTAAAAAATGAGGAAAGTCATCCCTACTGCACCGAATTGTATATGAGGGTTAAATGAGTTAGTATTTATAAAGTGTTTGAGACAGTGCCTCACACACAGTAAGTACTATATTGTCAGCTTAATTATAATAGTGGCAGTACTAATAATAATTGGCAATATTTGTTGAGCCTTTGCTAGGCGACACGCAAATGAGCACTGCAGTGGGCCACGGCGTGGTGGTTTTGCTGTGCCCACATTTGAGGTGAAACACGGAGGTGCAGGGAAGTTCAGTATGCCACCCAAGGTCACCAAGCTGGGAGGTACCTGAGCCAGGGGTCAAAGCCAGACTCTTTGATGCCAGACTAAAGCCTCATAACAACACTTAACAAAGACTTATTGGGACCCAGGAAGTATCCCACTCTCTTGGATACTCTCCCTTGGATCTTTAGATGGAGAAGGACAATTCCATAGAAGGAAAGTTCAAAGAAAAGGAATCTTGAAACAGCAGCTGGAGGATTGGCCGGGAATGAGGCTTCAGACATGGACAGGACCTAGACTATTTATAGCATCTTGCCTTTCCTACTGAAACCCAGTGTCTTCCAGGGCAGGAGATAAGCTTTCATTTTTCTCCCGAGCCTCCCTGAATAGGCCCCAGCAAATCCCTCACCAATTCCTCATCGGCAGATCGGCCTGCGCCAGTATGTCCGTGACCAGAGCCGACCGAAGTGAGCACGTGGACACTTTATATGCAGTTGATCGTCATGCCCAAGGCAGCGCGTCCTGATTGACCCAGACTCTAAATTAAGCCAAGAAAATAGTGGGTCCATAACCTTTTCTAATCGGCTTCCATCCCGAAGACCCTGTAAGAGAGGGGAGACAAGTGCCTTTTCACTAAATTTGGTGCCCTGAAGGCTGAGTTGAGGACAAGATAGATTCAGGGAGCAGAGCAGAGAGGGAACTGCAGGAGAGCTGAGGTTCTCTGACCTACCTACCACATGTTTTTTGTTTTTATTGTTTTTTAATTCAGTAAAATAACATAACCTAAGAGAAAATATTCATAAATGTAGGTATCGATCTATAGAGGGGAAAACCATCAACTCCAGAATGCTAGATAATGCAAATTTATTTAAAAATGTTAGTAGAGAAGTCAGATTAGATATAATTACCATATAATTTGACTTCAAATGAAGTCCATTTAAGAGACATTCATGAGTGTGGGCAAAACACAGGGTAGAGAGGAGAGGAGGGAGCTACAGAGAAGCACAATACATGTGCCTTGCTCTCCGGATGCCTCGTCTAGTGATCTGTGGTTGCCAAAGCCGAGGCTTCATATTTTTTACATGGAAAATGATGTGACAGTACATCACAATTAAGCTTAATTAAACCATAAACTGTGCCCTTGAAAGCAGGCCTGGTTTTTCACCTTTCCTGCTTTCTGTATGAAGACCCACATTAATTTGTTCACGAAACTTAGAGAGGATTGCTTGGTCCTTGGAATAGACAAGGTCTTTGATTTCTCTTTTTTTTAATTTAAGACAGAAGTTAATTCAAGAAGGATTTGTTGAGCGCCTACTATGTGCTTAGGTGCCACGCTGAGTCTCGAGTAGACAGTGCTGGCCAGAAAGCTTCGGGCTCTGCCTCCATGGAGCTCGCAGTGTGGGACTCACTCAGTGAGATGTACCAGACATCACTTGGTGACAGCTGTGGGATGTGCCAGTAAAAAGCCAGAGGAGCTCACTTTGACTGGGCGTTCAGAGGTTCTCTGAAGAGATTGTATTTAAGCTGAGAGGCCTGAGGATACGTTTGGATTGGCCAGCAAAGAGTCACAGGGGCACATTCTGGACTTGGAATTTTATCTTTAATGGAATAGGAAGCTGTCAGAGGAGATAATTGGTTTGAATTTTAAAAAACTCCCCCTAACTCCTGGATGGTGAGAGAATTATAGTAGAGGATATGGGGAGAGCAGTTGAAGGCTGCTGCAGAAGTAAGGTGAAAGGTAATGGGGACACTGGAGAGGGAGGAAAAACAAGCTGGTTTAAAGTCTCCTTAGGCAGTAGGACAGGCAGGACTTGGTGAGTGTGCAGCGTGGAGAATGACATGCGGGGAGGTATCGTGGGCTCTGGGTTTCTGGTGGTGCCATTTACTATGATCGATCATGCTAGAAGAAGGCAAAAAATAATAATCAAGGCAAGAGACAAGTGGTAAACTCTTATATACCAAACAAGAAAGACTAATGCCAACCAAGAAATGGGGAAAGGCCAGTGAGCATGGAATTTTCAAAAGAAGAACTACGTATGGCCAAGAAAGACAAAAAGATGTTCAACTGAGATTCAGAAGTTGCAGATTAAAGAATCTAGGCTCCATTTACTTAGCATATTGGTGAAGATAAGAAAGCACGCTAAGGCCTGCTATCGATGACAACGTGAGGAATTGGCATGCGTGTGTGCACCTGGTGGGAATTGAATGTCTTTTGTGGGGCAAGTTATACATTTTTAAGAACATCAAGCAATATAGTCTAAGTACACAATCAAACAGCCACACAAGGATATTTGTACAAAAATATTAGAGCACTTTCACTAATGAAGCATGGAAAATAACCTATATGTTCATCAGTGGAAGAATGTAGTCTTATGTAATCATTCAAAAATAGATTAAAATTAGTGTCTATAGTATGATTCCATTTTGTAATGTGTCTGTGAATATCTGTGTGTTGGGGTAGTATACAAAAAGGTTTAGAAGGAAATCTACCTAAAACCGTATTGCTTGTGAAAGATGAGTTTTTATTGTATGTAGTGTATTTGGGTAACCAGAAAACATAATAGCTTAAAAGAAGAGAAAACAATAATGCAGTATAACACAGACAGTAATGTGTTACTGCAAGGGGACCCAAGGGAAGGAGTGACTAATTCTCCCTCAGGTTAGTGGGAGAAGGCTTCATGGGAGAGGTGTCATTGGAGAGAGAATGAATAATCGGGGTTATGTTTGTTTGTTTTCCTGGTCTGCACAGCCTTGTAGCTCATATTCACAAGAAATGAGGAGCTCTACAGAGAAAGCCAGAGCTGTTTCTGCGGGTGTTTCAGTCTATTTGCTCTCTGGTCATAAAAAATTCATGCCAATTAATTTAAAACCAGATGACAGGAAATGGAAGCTTAGAGCTCTAGAAAGACACTCAACAACAGCTCCAATCAGTGTGTAACACGGTCACGTCACTACTTTCTCCCGCTTCCCTGACTCGGTTGGGATTTTATATTCATTTGCAGAGGCAATAGCATTCCTGGATATCATGTTATCGGCCCTTTCTAGTTCCTTGGTTACTATCTTGGATCTTTGAATAAAGAATCACTTGCAACTGATTCTATAGCATCTTACTACGCAGATGGACAGTGACTGTAGTGGGGTATGTGGCGGGGACTTGATAATAGGGGGTCTAGTAAGCATAATGTTGTTCAAGTGATTGTACGTTAACGATACCAAAATAAAATTATTTAACATAAATTAAAAGAAATAATCACTTGTACTTCATGTTTTCTATAGTTGGCTTTAGAAATTATGTAGTTTCTTACCAGAGCGCCCTTTGGAGAACTGAAATATGCCTTGATAGGATCTAGTCATGACTTTATGGAAAAGTGGTCGACCTAACAGAACAGCATGACCCTTTCTTGATTTGGAAACAGAACTTATTTGGTAGCCTGATTCCAACAGAATTGTAAACTTGGATCTGAGGAGGGGCAGACAGGAAATTGAATATACTTACAAAGCACTGAGTCAGAGGTAGGCATATGGGGCCCCAAATCCCAGTTCCTTCAGCTACTGGCTGTGTGGCCCCAGGCCACTTTCTTGACATTCAGTAAACGTTAGGTGTTTTTATTGTTTCAGCTTTGAAATGTGACAGACTTAGGTTGCAAGTTCTGGTGGCAACATGGTGTGGGATCTTGACCTTTCCAGGAGAAAGTTTGGGGCACAGCTGGGTGCTGTAAGGGTAGCATACTGATGAATATTGCCACTGTCAAAAAATGATTTATTTTAATAATATTATTATTAGATGTCAGAAATTTATATGTGTGTGTATATATATATATATATATATGTATAAAACTAGCACTTCACACTTGTGACTTCACAGATATTTTTATATAGAATGGTGGTACTTAAAAATTCCTTTAAATTGTTAGCAATCTTTTTGCAGTTATAGTATCCATCTTACTTGAAAGTTGCCTTTCATTGGGCCATAGAGAGAAGGGACAGAAATAAAGACTTGCAGAAACTTAAAAAAAAAATCCATTAAAAATGAAATTAAGCAGAAAATGTGAATTGATTTGGAAACATTAAAATTGGTAAATGATAGTAGAGGTAAGACACTCATATGGTGACAGTTGTGAAAATGGTATCAGAATGAGCACAGTGGGTCTTGGAGGGATCACTGAACCCCATGCGTTGTAGTTTTCTTTCCTATAAAGTTCCCAGGGTGGTTCAGAGGATCATATTATTAGTAGTATTTTTATCATTATTTTGTCAGTATTACCAATTATCATAGATATTACTGACTTAATAGTTGTCACATAGTAGGGACTCAAATATATGAGTTGCCTTCCCTTTCCCCTCCTCTTTTTTGAGTTGAAAGCGATTTCTGAGATCAGCCAGTCTCATTTCCTTATTTTCCAGAGGAGGTAACTGAACCCAGATTGGGAACAATAGCCGAGGGCTCCTGGTCCTGTGCTCGTCGCCCCGCTAGGCTCGGGGGCACACAGTGGCTGCCAGAGACCTGGCCACAGACCTTACAAGTCTTGGGGAAGCTGACAAATGCTTGCGAATGAAAAAGAGTTAATAACGTGGGCAACAGTCACGGTCGAACACTGGGGGTTGGTGGGGAAGGAGAATCATGGTCTGCGTGTGATTTCCAGTATAACACATCTTTATAGTTCTGCTCTGCAAAATGGTAAACTCTGTGTATAGAAGAAAAAACAATTAGAAAAATACCCCAAAATATTGGAAGTGAGTATGTTGAGGTAGTGGCACTTTTGGGGGGTTTTTGGCTCTATTTCTCCTTGTATTTTCATAGTCTTTTGCATTTTTACATCATGAAAAATAAAAATAAGTGTCGAAATGATTGGAAGCCTACATTTTCTGTACTGAGAGATCATCACTGGTGCTCTGCTTGGTACATAACTATTAATTATCATACTTCATTTTAAAAATAATTCCCTTCCAGCTCCTGATCATTAGCAATTTCTCCAGTTTACGTGGGATCATGAACGTTGGTAACCAACAGAAGGTATAAAACCTACGGTGCATTTTGGTCCTGTGGTTCGCAAGGGATTAATCGTGATTGTCTTCTTGTTTTGCAGATGAAAAGGCTGAGAATCAGAGAGGGCTAGTGATCTCCTGGACACTTGGTCAGTAGGTAAGTGATAACGCTGACAGTGAGCCTGAAACACGATACTCATCTCATCTCCATGACCAGAGCTCTGTAGGCTCATTGTCCCAATCTTGTCACTTTTCTGACTCATGAAGTTCAAGTCAGGAAATAAGATGGGTTGGTCTGAGGCATGGGATATTATTTTCACTGGTGGTTTCTGTCTCTTCTCACTGTCGGGTTGGAATGTTTCACAGGCGAGTTTGTAAAGGCCTCCTAGGCACTGGCTGGTCCATAGTGGATCTTTCTCTATGAATGGCAGGGTCATTAAGACATGGCCCCTGCTGGGGCTAGTAGGACATCACTGACTCTTCAAGTGATCCAGTGGTTTGGTGCATCAAGAGCAAGAGCAGAGGGTTTCAGGAGATCTGGGTTTGAGTTCTACCATTAAACTGCTCTGTGACCTTGAGCAAGCCCCTTAATTCACGGATTCACTCATTTTTCTTTCATTATTTCAAACTGTTTTTCCCCTACAGTATTTGGTGCCAAAAGATGAATACAACACAGTCTTTGCCCTTGAGGTACTCACAGCCCAATTTATAAGTTCTCCATGTCCTCATTACTGTCTTACCATGAGAATTTCTAACATCTGCTTTGGAGTTTACAGTCTGTAGGGCATTTTGTGATCTTCCCAAAAACTCCATAAGCTGTAAGAAGTTGTTAATGCCATTTTGCCAAGGAGAAAACAATGGCTCAGAGAGTTGGCCAAGGCCATATAGTCAGAGTTAGAGCTGACTTTGAAACCAGACATACTAGCTGCAAAGCATGCGTTTCTGATAACAACAAACTGTTCCAACACATGGTTTTAGTGCTTGAGCGGTCAGTTTTGTACCCTACCCCTGAGCAGGGAGTTAAATGTCGGGCAGATCAGCATCAGGAGAGATCCCGTGCTGGTAGAAGGATGCTTTTCTGTAAGAGGTACTTTCCTGTGTCTAGCTGATCATTCCAGAAAGCAATGCCTGCTGTAGCTGCGAGCAAAGGCAGCCTTGGGCTCTGGGTAAGCTGAATACCTGGGAAAACACGCCCCAGGCCCCTCCTCCAGGTGGCTGGAGTCAGCGTATCAGAGAGAATCTGCTCTTTTAAGAACACTGCTTCTTTTCACCAAAGCTTAAGGACCCCGGTAGCTTCTGCATTTCTAGATGTACCTGGCCTCAGGCATGACATGGTGAATGATTCGGATTAGAGGCTGTGCTGTTTGTGGGGATGACAACTTCTTGAGCATGACTCCCTCAAAGTCTGCAATTTCTCAGAGTGAATAACCTCAGCAGTTGGGCCTGATCTTTCTGTTTTACAGAAAAATGTGCATATGTGTGTATGTTGTGGATTGTGCCCATCCTTGATGAGATGTACATGAGTGTGATATATGGCATGTGTGGGACTTGTGGGGAATGTGTGTGTGTATACATGTGTTTAATCTCTAGGAAGCATTTGTTATGAAAAAACGAAAACACTGGTGTAATTTTTCAATAGGACCCAGAAATGGGCTTTTAATAAGCACTATTAAACTCTTTGATTACAGGGGAGGCCAGCCATTCTTTCATCCTGACTTGGATCACAGCTCCTCCTTGCCCTGCTCAGAGGTCACATAAAAACTGCTACTCGTACTGGTCTCTCCTAAGCCCGTTTTTCCCTTGCTGCCTCTTCCCCTGTGCTTGTCTGATCTCTTCGCTTAGAGCCACACAGATAGGGCTGGTGTCAAGACTGACAGATGATACCTGCAGGTACACCTGGAATCTGAGCGTCCTGTGTCCTGCGCTGCCTCAGCAGGAAACTTTAGGGTCTTTGTTTAAGAGGTGCTCTGAGCCAGGAGAGATCCGGGGCTCCTTCCTTTCCCTGAGAGTCACTTTCAGCCACTGACACCCAGCAGGACTATGGATGTGCAAACCCTCTCCTTTAGGGATTGTGTTTCCCCTTGTCTGACGCAGGAGGAGGAGAAGCTCCGTTGAAAGGCAGGTTTCACTACAGACTGAAAGCATTCTGCCAGGTCTCCTGAGGAAGATGGTTCCCAGAGTGATTATCTTTCCTGAGCCAAGAGCGAGGTGCTCTGTGACAGGAAGCTAGGCAGGCTTAGCAACAGGCTTATCAGGCTGTGCTACAAGGATGTTCATTCATGTAAACAGGTCTGGGTTTGTGAGGTTTTGCCCCTGTCTGTGCACTGGGTCAGATCTGGGGCTGGTGTCTTCTGGTTTGTACAGCTCCTTCTCAGAGGTAATGCACTCCGTGAAGTGTGGAATGCTGCCTACAGTATTTTTCACCCCGACAGTACCCAGCACCGGGGTCCCTGGCATGGGGCTGAGTGTGCAGGAGGGAGTGGCCAGTGTTTGTGTATGCAGAAGCCACTGGCTCCAGGCAGCAGAGTGCCCCAGGTGGGGTGCTCAGCCTTGTATAATACAACAGGCCTGCATTTGAGTCCTAGCTTGGCCTCTCAGTGCACTGATCTAGTCAGTTTCTCTGTGCCATGGTCCTGGAGGACCTGCCCTATTTGGAACACGCTGCCTAGTTCGTGCCAGCAACTCCATTGGAGTGGCCAGCCTCTGGTCCCTGTGGCTCCAGTAATTGCCTTCAGACTGGCTACAAACCAGATAAGCCACTGAGCATCACAGTCCTGCTACATATCCCAGGTAGACATGCTGCCTTGACCTTGCAACCTCCCCAGACAGACCCTCCAGGGCTGGCACGAGAGCCATCTAGTGTCAGCTCTCCAACTACCCTTAGTCGCTGTTTCAGAAGACATTTATTAAGCACGTACCATGTGCAAGGCACTGTGGTAACATCGTAGGTATATATATTTTTTCTAATTTTCATATCCATTTTCCAGATGAGATAACTAAGTTTCAAAGAAGGTAACATGCCCAGAAGTATATAAGTATTTGGTGATAATGCTGGGATGAGAAAGATTACACTCTTGACTTATATGAAGCATGTAGCACACATGGCTAGTGAAAAATGGTTGCCACTTAATACTTATGGTTCTTTTAAAACTAATCATTGCTAATGCACTTACCATACTGCACCCTGATGGTTGGCCCTTCTGTGGTTACCTCCCACTGCACAGTGAGGTTCTAGAAAGCAGGAACTAGAAGCCCCAGCATCTGGTATTATACAGGGTTTATAGCAACTGATTAAGCCATCAATAATGGCAAACCTTACTTACCACTGCCTATGTGCTAGGCAAAGTAAGGTAGATACTATTATTATAACCATTTTAAACTACAGAAACGAGCTTGAGGAGTTTGGGTAACTTTCCCAGGTTACCCAGATCTTCAGTGGCAGAGTGGGGAACAGGAGCTTGGCTGGCTGACCTACGAGCTTGGTGCTCAGCGGCAATGTCTTGCCTCACCAGACATACTGGCCTCTGTGGATGCCCCAGTGTACACATGGCCACAGCCAGGTGTTTTCCTATGAAGCTGTCGCTCAAATCCAGTGCCGGCTTATCTAGGGCTGTATGAGGTTTCCATCCAGAAGGGATGAAGCTGGTGAAGGCTGGGAAGCCAGTCAGGTATGGAAGACGGAATGAAGAGCCATTAATAAGACTGACAACAAAACGATGTCCTTCCTGGAGAGTAGATCTGATTTATAAGACGTAAGTGAGGACACAGTCAACATCAAGAGGCATGGAGATGGTGTGCTCCGTGGAGAACAGTGGTGAAGTGCTTCCGTGGAATTTCTGGGGGTATTTCTTAGGCCTGGCAAGTACACTGCTGCAGACTCACTGGGGAGTAAGGCCGGGTCAAGGGAAAGGTCCTGGTGCATTGCTGTCAAGGGAGGGCCTTTCCTTCTAGGACCGTCCCAAAAGACCCATAGACCAATGACTTATTTCATCATGTGAAGCTGCATCTTATGCAAGCCAAAGAAATGGTACTCCACCTTCACTGCCACAAGATAATTGACCCCTTGTGGCTGTGTCCACAGGATAGCAGGAGCATGTGCTTTTAGTGACAGTTAAACAGCAGGGAGGCAGATGTGAGCTGGGAAAGAGAAGAGCTTTGAATGGCTCTGGGCGGGACGAGGATTGCAACTACTGACTCCTGAGGGCTCACTTTGCTTGAGTCCAGGCTCTGTTCTGTGCCCCGGGAACTCCAGTGAGGTGTGCTGGTGCCTTCTTTTAAATGCTAGAACAGAAACAACTGCTTCAGGACACCACAAATGAGCCCTTCTTGGCCAAGAGAAAACTCAGAGGAATGACAGCATGCTGGCATATCAGCTAGAGCCTCCGTGGATGTGTCTTTCGGTGGGCTCAGGCTTTGCCATTCTGGGGGCTGGCCCTTGCACCCCAAAGGCAGGGCAATACTGAGCCTTCACGCAGGACTCTGAAGTCACTTACTCATTCTCCCACAGCAGTGGTTTTTAAACCACGCTCTGCAGAGCCCTGAGGGTTTAGTGAGATCCTACCTGGGACTTCCTTTGGAGATAGGCAGACAAATCTCTGTTGGCTCCGGGGCTCCCACCTTGCAGATCCTCTTTCTGTTTGGATTTCCTTTTCGCCAGAACTGATGTTCCGGTGGGATGTACTCCCGTGACCATGCTGTGCTGTTCGTCGGCAGCCGACTTCTGTTCTCATCGGCCGCGGTGTCTGTTCTGATTGGTTGCTGTCCGTGCCATACCGGTTGTTAAATATTTTCAATTTCACTCCTGCTTGCATGCCTGCCTTGTGCAGAGCCAGGGCGCCCATACTAGCTGCATCCCGGTAGAGGTGCCTCACACTGGCGACCAGCCTGCAAACCTCTGCGGAAAACCAACGTGGTTTTGCAGTCTTGGAGAAGGGCTGGCTGTGCTTCCTCAAACATTCTAGGGCCGCAGAGTCGCCTGAATGTCACCACCCACGCGGCCGTGTGGGGGCTTGGCATCTGCCTGTTCTTCCCAGTGCCACCAAACCAGGAGCCCTGACCTGCTGCAGAGGCCGACCTGGGAGCAGGAGTTGGTCTTTTCTGCCCTAGCGCCAGGTGTGTCTCTGTGGCAGTAGGTACATGCTTCATTGCGTGCTCGGAGGTATGATTCCCAATTCACTCAGCTGTGCCTTTAGGAAGACAAAGCCCTCAAATGAGTAGGATATGCCAGCTGTTCTGGTAGAATTCCTCATGTGTGTTCTTTCCTTCCCCCTTTCTCTTAAAGAAAAAGGGAAATGGAATGGCAGAAGTAACATTACATAAAGGACGTGCACCTGGGACTCAGTCAGACTGTAGGATTTATGTCCAGGCTCTACTCCTCAGGTTTGACCTGGGGGAAATGGCTCAATCTCTGGCCTCAGTTTCCAAGGTCACACAACTAAATGGCAGAAGCTCTACTCAAACCCAGGTGGTCTTTGCAGAGCCCTCCCTTCAAGCCTCTCCAGCTCTATCTCAAGGCTGTTTAAGGACTGAGTGATCCCTGAGAAATGTGGCTGAAGCTGAGGGTGCTCTTCTTACAAGCTAATTCTCTCCTTCCCTTGTTATGTGTCTAACAGAAATAGAAGAAAACTTCCATTTACTGAGTACTGCCACGTGTTGGGTACTACATTATGTGCTTTGCATTCATTATCTCATTTATATGTCACAATTTCCCTTTTTAATATGTTTCGACTCTGCAGATGAAGAGACAACAGAATGAGCAGCCTTGTGAGGTAGTGAGCTACCCATCAAGGGGATGGTCCAAACAGGAAGAGGATGGCTCCTTGTTGGGCTGTAGCCCTGGAAGGCTAAATCATCTCCCAGAGTCCATGGTACTCTTCAGCACTTGGCCCAGGATTGGAACACTACCAAGTTCCCAGGACTTGGCCAAAGTAGAAAGGGAGTGCTGAAGGAGGTCCTCTGAGATAATTTCAGTGCTTTACTGTTTTCCAGAAATCATGCACTGACCGTGAGCAAGTGGCAGAAGCCAGCTCAGTGGTTTCTGCCCACGGCTGGAATCTACATGTTCAGGAATCAAGACACCCAGCTGCTAGTCTAGGTTTTGCCATTGGTTGGGAAATCATTTAACCTGTCTGTACATTTTGTTTAAAGGAAATAACAATAATTTAAAAGGGTTGCTGTGTCTGTAACATATATATATATAGGTTGAAAGCATCATGCCAGGGGGAGTCATTAGCCTATATTGTTCCTCCTCCTGGTGACATCTTCAGTCTATAATGATTCAAAAAAGTGAGTCAGGGACAAATGCTGTCTCCTCTAGGGTTAGGGGCTGGAGGAGGAGTGACTGAAAATGAGAGGAATAGGGCTAACTCATCCTTTTTTAGATTAGAGAGCCTCCAAGCCTAAGGCAGGAAGTTAGCTCTACATAGGCAAGAGAAGAAAGAAGGAAGAACTGATCTTTGAGTTTCCTTGTAGGCAAGGGAAAAGGGGAGAGCTGATGGATTTACCTGTTCCCACTGGCTAACATTGAGTCTTTGTTGAGGAGTAAGTAAATACAGATGGCAAGCTATTAGCTAACACAGAGAGGTATAGTTTATGCAGGAATGGCAGATTCATGATGTATTAGGTAGGATTCCAAGGACAGAACCTGGGACAGAGATTTGCCTGCAGAAAGTTTACTGGGCTTGCCCTCAAAATCAACATCAGTAAGGGAGTAAAAGAAGTACTGTTGTATCAAGAGGGAGTTGGACAGTAATGCACTCACAATGGGGGTATCAGGTGACTCCCTAGGGTTTGCTGGAGCTGGGATAGCTCCTCAGATACCCCTCAGAGGGTCAAGGGGAGGTGGTCTTGCTGCCCTCTGCAGCAGTAGCTATGGACTCTCCCTGGGCAAGGCAGCTTTCCTGGCTGAGGGCCATTCCAGGAGAGGGAGTTAACTGAGAGCACAGTCCCCACAGCTGGAGGAATGAGTGCCTCAGTCCCAAAGGACTTATCTGGGCAGCACATTATAGCATGCACGACACGGGGCACGCAGGCTGCCGTTCTTCCCTTACATCCCACTGCAGACATCACTGATTGTAGCAGCTTTTACCACTGTGTTCAGGTGAGGGCTCAGGATTCTTTCAAATACAGATGAGCATTATCAATCAGTTGGAATTGGCTCATGAGAAGGGAACCGTTGCTACCTTTGGCCTCTACGTCTGTAGGAGACATTTACTGACGGTGTAATAATAAGCCTCCCAAGTTAACGATTGCTCTTTCAAGATCGAATAGTTGGCAAACCTTAGACAATTTCTCTGACATGTCTCATGGAAAATGTGATTTTCTTATATTTTTCCTTACTAACCCTTCTGACCACATTCCATTTGAGCTGTCTCATTTTCCTTTTACCCTACTGGGTGAAGTTTTCCCCCTGATTCATCTCCTTTTCCTCTCTCTGTCTCTTTTATTCTTAACCACGCACTCTCTTGTCCTGTCATCTATCCTACTTCAAACACTGGCCCACCTTCATAGCATCTGTGTCTAGCCAAGGAAGGAAAGGATGCTTAGTGAGCTCAAGACACTCTCTGAAGATGAGGCGTCAGGCAGGAGATGGTGCTGAGCTTTATATCTCAGGTCTGTTGGCTCCCAAAGTCTGTGTTCTTTCTTCTGTACCTTTGAGATATGTGTTAGGATGGTATCTTGATGACTCCAGGTTCTTACTGGGTCTTACATGGCTGAGAACAGTACACTTTGGTGGTTAATCCCAGAGGTCATTGTGTATCACTGCAGAGCGCTGGTGGCACCCCACCCTGCTGGGCAGCTTGGAAACCCTTCTTCTCTCCCTGAGCAGGGTAGTTACAGAGTGCTTGGTGCAGCCTGTTCCTTGGGCCTTCCAGCTACAAATTTCATTTAATTCCAGAGAAGCTCCAATAGCAAGGGGCCTTTAGGATCACAAACTCACTGTCAGGGTCTGTGCAATGGGACTGACACTGAAGCCAACGAATGGACTTGTGACGGCTCTTGATAAATGAGACTTTGGGCAGTCCAACTGGCCAACCACCAAGAGCCTGGCGGCATCACTGAGGGACCAACCACCCAAGTCGCTGTGCTGAATGCCAGTGCTCTGATCCTTCATACTTCTTTTACAAGGAAGATGCATTTGGTAAAGGGAGGTCTTTTGCATGAGGTGAGGGCCAGTTCCATCAAAATCAAGGGTCAGTTGGCTGTTACTAGAGAAGACCTATAAAAAGCCCTATTCTGTATGAGATACAAAGCTATGCCCTTTGTATAGGGAATACAAAACTAAAACCAGTGTCCCAACCTCTCACCCATGAAATATGGGCTGGTGTTTTTTTAGTGCTGTATAAATGGAAGACATGGACCGGACTGCCTTCTGATGCTGTAGGCTTCTGAGCTCTTACAGTCTGTTGATTTTGCCCTCTGCCTTTGAGAACAAGATTTCTTTGCATGGGGTGGGGGGGGTGGTGTTTAGAATCCTCACAGTGAGTGGAAAGAGGCTGATTTGATACTTGCTCCTCTCTCTGATACAGGCTTTCTTTGTGACCTCAGGCAGAGCACCTGACCTCTCTCGCCTTACTGTTACCTCACTGTCCATGCAGAAAGGGTCTACTGTAATGGCTCAAGTGCCCGCTCTTGTGTAATGCCCTGTTCATAGTAGAAGCTCTGTAAGTGATACCATGTTTGGCTTTCCTACCCCCAACTCATTACATAGTGAGAGAGAGCAGTGGAGAGGAATTTACTAGACACTGCTGACATATAGAGGATGAATGTTTCCCCAGGAAATGCTTTAAAATCTTTGTGGGATGACCCAGAGCTGAACGGGTTCTGGGGTGTCCATCTGGCATGCTTTCTCACTGGACCCCAAAGGGGACAGGATACATGTGCAATACCTCCTACCAGCCCTGACTTGGCTAGAACTCCTCTTGATTTTCTGATCCTTCACCACCATCGCCTGCCAACAATCCACCCCCACCTGCCGCCACCCTACCACACACACACGCTAGTATTCCTTCCTAGTGAGATGTGGCCAAGATTGCTCAGAAGAACAGATGTCTATGGCAGATTAGAAGGGGGCCTGCACCATAAGCTTTGTGAAAACAGAACACTCTCTCGACCTCTCTAAGACTTAGTCTTCTTATTAATAAACTAGGATAATAATACTTTCCTTGCTGACGTTGTCTGAGGATCACACACTATAGAACAAACATGGAGTTTGTGGTTATGGATACTATCTTCTGTGAGTTTTCATCTCTTGGTCTGCCCCCTTCACCAATAGCTCCAAGCACAAGTTCCCAAGTATATTTTGGTTTAAGCAGATGACCTGTCCAGCAAGCTGTTTGTGCATACATTTACTATGGCCCTTTCCAGGGCACTTGTTTTAGCTATTTATCTCTGTCTTCTTCTCTAAATTCCAAGATATTTAAGAACAAGGTTCAGTCATAATACATCTATAACCCCAGTATGTAAGAGATGCTCCATAATTTGAATAAATGAGTGAATATGAAAGATTATGAACACTATGGGTATTGGCTATAAATCTGTGTTGGATATAAGGCCTCAGGTAATCTCACAGCAGCCCTATGAGGTTGATATTATTCTAATCCCAAGAAAAGGAAATCAAGGCCCAGATTGGTGAAGCCACCTACTCAAGGGCTCACCATCAGTAGCCTGCAGAGCAAGGGCTGACCACCTCAGAGCCATGGGCTCCAAAGCTAGTTCTCGTCTTCTGCACTGGGCTATCTTCCCCTCTCCCGCTCTTCTTTTCACATTGTATTTATTGCACAAACAACGATAACAGGAAAAACAAAACTACCTTCCATCTCACCACTTCTAGCAAGTCAGCTGTTTCCATTTTTCCACATTCCCTACAGTCTCTTTCTTGCATGTTTTTTTTAACAACAGCATTATTGAGATATAATTTATATGCCATAAAATTTACCCGTTTAAATTGTGCAACTCAGTTTTTTCTAGCATATTCACAAAGTTATGTAACTATCACCACTAATTTTAGAATATTTCCTTACTCCAAAAAGAAATCCCATACTCATTAGCAGTCGCTTCCCATTCCCTGCTCCCTCAGCCCTGGCAGCCACTTCACCTTTCTCTTTGCACTTACCTATTCTGGACATTTTATAGGAACACAATCATATAATATGTTGCCTTTGAATCTGGTTTCTTGCCCTTAATATAATATTTTCAAGATTCACCCATGTTGTAGCATGTATCAGTACTGCATTCCTTTTTATGGCTGATTAATACCCACACGTATTTGCTTCTCCATTTGTCAGTTCATGGATATTTGGGTTATTTCTCCTTTTAGCGATTATGAATAATACCATTATGAACATCACTATACAAGTTTTTGTGTGGACATAGTTTTTGTTTTTAGTTCTTTTGGGTATGTATCTAAAACGGATATTGCTAGCTCATATGATAACTTGGTAATTAATATTTTCAGGAACTTCCAGCCTCTTTCTCCAAAGGAGCTGTACCATTGTACAGTCCCACCAGCAATATATGAAGTTACCAATTTGCCCACATCCTTTACAACACTTTATTGTCTCTCTCTCTCTCTTTTAACCACTTTTGTGGGTTTTGAAGTGATATCTAATTGTGGCTTTGATTTAGATTTAGATTTCCCTAAAGACTAATGATGTTTAGCATCTTTACATGTGCCTTTTAACCATTTTATATCTTTTCACAGAAATGTCTATTAAAGTCCATTGCCTATTGATTAGTTGGGTTTTTTTCTTTTTATTGTTGAGTTTTTTTATTCATGTGGGCTACATGTCACTTATCTGATATATGATCTGCAAATATTTTCCCATTTATGGGTTTTCTTTTCACTTTCTTTATAATGTTCTTTGACACAGAAAAGTTTGAATTTTGATGAAGTCCAGTTTATTATTTTTTTCTTTTGTCACTTGTGTTTTGGGTATCAAATCTAAGAAACCACTGCTTAACCCAGAGTCGCGAAGACTTAAGCCAATGATTTCTTCTAGGCTTTTACAGTTTTACTTTCTACATGTAAATCTATGATCTTTGTATCTCATGTGAGGTATGAGACCAGTTTTATTCTTTTCTTTTTAATATAATTTGTTTTATTATCATTAATCTACAATTACATGTGCAATATTATGGTTATTAAACTACCCCTTCATCAGGTCCCCCCCACCAACCCCATTACAGTCACTGTCCATCAGTGTAGTGAGATGCTATAGAATCACTACTTGTCTTCTCTGAGTTGTACTGCCCTCCCCGTGCCCCCCCAACATTACAACTGCTAATCGTAATGCCCCTTTTTCCCTCTTATCCCTCCCTTCCTGCCCATTTTTCCCAGTACCTTTCCCTTTGGTAACTATTAGTCCGTTCTTGGGTTCTGTGAGTCTGCTACTGTTTTATTCCTTCAGTATTTTTTCTTTGTTCTTATACTCCACATATGAGTGAAATCATTTGATACTTGTCTTTTTCGGTTTGGCTTATTTCACTGACCATAATACCCTCTAGCTCCATCCATGTTGTTGCAAATGGTAGGATTTGTTTTCTTCTTATGGCTGAATAATATTCCATTGTGTATATGTACCACATCTTCTTTATCCATTCATCTACTGATGGACACTTAGGTTGCTTCCATTTCTTGGCTATTATAAATAGTGCTGCGATTAACATAAGAATACATATGTCTTTTTCAAACTGGGCTGCTGCATTCTTAGGGTAAATTCCTAGGAGTGGAATTCCTGGGTCAAATGGTATTTCTATTTTGAGTTTTTTGAGGAACTTCCATACTGCTTTCCACAATGGTTGAACTAATTTGCATTCCCAGCAGCAGTGTAGGAGGGTTCCCTTTTCTCCACATCCTCGCCAACATTTGTTGTTTGTGTTTTGGATGTTGGCCATCCTCACTGGTGTGAGGTGATATCTCATTGTGGTTTTAATCTGCATTTCTCTGATGATTAGAGATGTGGAGCATCTTTTCAAGTGCCTGTTGGCCATCTGAATTTCTTCTTTAGAGAAGTGTCTATTCATGTCCTCTGCCCATTGCTTAATTGGATTATTTGCTTTCTGTTTGTTAAGGTGCATGAGTTCTTTATATATTTTGGATGTCAACCCTTTATCAGATACGTTTTTTATGAATATATTCTCCCATACTGTAGGATGTCTTTTTGTTCTACTGATGGTGTCCTTTGCTGTACAGAAGCTTTTCAGCTTGATATAGTCCCACTTGTTCATTTTTGCTTTTGTTTCCCTTGCCCGGGGAGATATGTTCATGAAGAAGTTGCTCATGTTTATGTCCAAGAGATTTTTGCCTATGTTTTTTTCTAAGAGTTTTATGGTTTCATGACTTACATTCAGTTCTTTGATCCACCTTGAGTTTACCTTTGTGTATGGGGCTAGACAGGAGTCCAGTTTCATTCTCTTACATGTAGCTGTCCAGTTTTTCCAACACCAGCTGCTGAAGAGGCTGTCATCTCCCCATTGTATATCCAAGGCACTTTTATCAAATATTAATTGACTGTATATGTTTGGGTTAATGTTTGGATTTTCTATTCTGTTCCACTGGTCTGTGGGTCTGTTTTTGTGCCAATACCAAATTGTCTTGATTACTGTGGCTTTGTAGTAGAGCTTGAAGTCAGGGAGTGTAATTCCCCCTGTTTTATTCCTCCTTCTCAGGACTGATTTGGCTATTTGGGGTCTTTTGTGGTTCCATATGAATTTTAGAATTATTTGTTCCAGTTCATTGAAGAAAGTTGTTGGTAGTTTGATAGGGATTGCATTGAATCTGTAGATTGCTTTAGGTAGTGTAGCCATTTTGACAATATTTATCCTTCCTAGCCAAGAGCATGGGATGAATTTCCATTTCCCAGTGTCCTCTTTAATTTCTCTTAGGAGTGTCTTGTAGTTTTCAGAGTACAGGTCTTTCACTTCCTTCGTTAGGTTTATTCCTAGGTATTTTATTCTTTTTGATGCAATTGTGAATGGAATTGTTTTTCTGATTTCTCTTTCTGTTAGTTCATCATTAGTGTATAGGAAAGCAACAGATTTCTGTGTGTTAATTTTGTATCCTGCAACTTTGCTGAATTCAGATATTAGTTCTAGTAGTTTTGGAATGGAATCTTTAGGGTTTTTTATGTACAGTATCATGTCATCTGCAAATAGTGACAATTTGACTTCTTCTTTACCAATCTGGATGCCTTGTATGTCTTTGTTTTGTCTGATTGCTGTGGCTAGGACCTCCAGTACTATGTTGAATAACAGTGGAGAGAGTGGGCATCCCTGTCTTGTTCCCGATCTTAGATGAAAAGCTTTCAGCGTCTCGCCATTAAGTATGATGTTAGCTGTGGGTTTGTCATATATAGCCTTTATGATGTTGAGGTACTTGCCCTCTATACCCATTTTGTTGAGAGTTTTAAACAGGAATGGATGCTGAATTTTGTCAAATGCTTTTTCAGCATCTATGGAGATGATCATGTGGTTTTTGTTCTTCTTTTTGTTGATGTGGTGGATGATGTTGATGGATTTTCGAATGTTGTACCATCCTTGCATCCCTGGGATGAATCCCACTTGATCATGGTGTATGATCCTCTTGATGTATTTTTGAATTCGGTTTGCTAATATTTTGTTGAGTATTTTTGCATCTACGTTCATCAGGGATATTGGTCTGTAATTTTCTTTTTTGGTGAGGTCTTTGCCAGGTTTTGGTATTAGAGTGATGCTGGCTTCATAGAATGAGTTTGGAAGTATTCCCTCCTCTTCTATTTTTTGGAAAACTTTAAGGAGAATGGGTGTTATTTCTTCTCTATATGTCTGGTAAAATTCAGAGGTGAATCCATCAGGCCCGGAGGTTTTGTTTTTGGGTAGTTTTTTGATTACCAATTTGATTTCGTCACTGGTGATTGGTCTGTTTAGTTTTTCTGTTTCTTGCTTGGTCAGTCTTGGAAGGTTGTATTTTTCTAAGAAGTTGTCCATTTCTTCTATGTTTTCCAGCTTGTTAGCATATAGATTCTCATAATATTCTCTTATGATTCTTTGTATTTCTGTGGGGTCCGTCGTGATTTTTCCTTTCTCATTTCTGATTGTGTTTATGTGTGTAGATTCTCTTTTTCTCTTAATGAGTCTGGCTAGGGGTTTATCTATTTTGTTTATTTTTTCAAAGAACCAGCTCTTGGTTTTATTGATTTTTTCTATTGTTTTATTCTTCTCAATTTTATTTATTTCTTCTCTAATCTTTATTATGTCCCTCCTTCTGGTGACTTTGGGCCTCATTTGTTCTTCTTTTTCCAATTTCAGTAATTGTGTCTTTAGACTATTCATTTGGGAATGTTCTTCCTTCTTTAAATAGGCCTGGATTGCAATATACTTTCCTCTTAGAACTGCCTTTGCTGCGTCCCACAGAAGTTGTGGCTTTGTGTTGTTGTTGTCATTAGTCTCCATATATTCTTTGATTTCTGTTTTGATTTGGTCGTTAACCCATTGATTAATTAGGAGAGTGTTGTTAAGTCTCCATGTATTTGTGAGCCTTTTTGATTTCTTTCTAAAATTTATTTCTAGTTTTATACCTTGGTGATCTGAGAAGTTGGTTGGTAGGATTTCAATATTTTTGAAATTACTGAGGTTCTTTTTGTGGCCTAGCATGTGGTCTATTCTGGAAAATGTTCCATGTGCACTTGAGAAGAATGTGTATCCTGTTGCTCTTGGGTGTAGAGTTGTGTAGATGTCTGTTAGGTCCATCTGTTCTAGTGTGTTGTTCAGTGCCTCTGTGTCTTTACTTATTTTCTGTCTGTTTGATCTGTCCTCTGGAGTGAGTGGTGTGTTGAAGTCTCCTAAGATGAATGCATTGCTGTCTATTTCCTCCTTTAATTCTGTTAGTATTTGTCTCACATATGCTGGCGCTCCTGTGTTGGGTGCATATATATTTATAATGGTTATATCTTCTTGTTGGACTGACCCCTTTATCATTATGTAATGTCCTTCTTTATCTCTTGCTACTTTCTTCGTTTTGAAGTCTATTTTGTCTGATACAAGTACTGCAACACCTGCTTTTTTCTCTTTGTTGTTTGCATGAAATATCTTTTTCCATCCCTTCACTTTTAGTCTGTGTATATCTTTGGATTTGAGGTGAGTTTCTTGTAGGCAGCATATAGATGGGTCTTGCTTTTTTATCCATTCTGTTACTCTGTGTCTTTTGATTGGTGCATTCAGTCCATTTACATTTAGGGTGATTATTGATAGGTATGTACTTATTGCCATTGCTGGCTTTAGATTCGTGGTTACCAAGGGTTCAAGGGTTGCTTCTTTACTATCTAACAATCTAACTTAACTTTCTTGTTAAGTTATTGTAAACACAGTCTGATGTTTCTTTATTTCTCTCCTTCTTATTCCTCCTCCTCCATTCTTTCTATAATAGGTGTTTTATTCTTTGCCTTTAGTTAGTATTTGGATGGTCTGCTTTCTTTGCTATGATTTTATTTTCTCTGGTGACATCTTTTAGCCTTAGGTGTGCTTCCATCTAGAGCAGTCCATTTAAGATATCCTGTAGTGGTGGTTTATGAGAGGCAAACTCTCTCAACTTTCGTTTATCTGGAAATTGTTTAATCCCTCCATCATATTTAAATGATAATCGTGCTGGATACAATATTCTTGGTTCGAGGCCCTTCTGTTTCCTAACGTTAAATATATCATGCCATTCTCTTCTGGCCTGTAAGGTTTCTGTTGAGAAGTCTGATGATAGTCTGATGGGTTTTCCTTTGTAGGTGATCTTTTTTCTCTCTCTAGCTGCCTTTAATACCCTGTCTTTATCTTTGATCTTTGCCATCTTAATTATTATGTGTCTTGGTGTTGTCTTCCTTGGGTCCCTTGTGTTGGGAGATCTATGAGCTTCGGTGGACTGCGAGACTACTTCCTTCCCCAGCGAGGGAAAGTTTTCAGCAATTATTTCTTCAAAGACACTTTCTATCCCTTTTTCTCTCTCTTCTTCCTCTGGTACTCCTATAATGCGAATATTGTTCCGTTTGGATTGGTCACACAGTTCTCTTAATATTCTTTCATTCCTAGAAATCCTTTTATCTCTCTCTGCCTCAGCTGCTCTGTACTCCTGTTCTCTGTTTTCTATTCCATTAACAGTCTCTTGCATCTCATCCATTCTGCTGTTAAGCCCGTCGATCGCTTCTCTGATTTCTGCATTGTCTTTCCTCAGTTCCCTCACTTCCTCCCTCAGCTCTTGCACATTTCTCTGTAGGTCCATCAGCATGGTTATGACTTTTATTCTGAATTCTTTTTCAGGAAGACTGTGCATTTCCATCCCTTCAGACTCCCTCTCTGGGGTTGTCTGGTTGGTTTTGGTCTGAACCATATTCCTCTGTCTTTTCATGGCTATAGAATTGGTCACTGATAGTTGCCACGTATGTCAGCTGGGCTCTTTAAGACTTTAAAAAGAGAAGAAAAAAAAAGAGAAAAAAAAAGAAAAAAAGAAGAAAGAAAGAAAGAAAGAAAAAAAGAAAAAAGAAAAAACAAAAACAAAACAAAAAACAAAACAAAACAAAAAAAACAAAAAAATGCCCACTGGATGTAGATTCTGTGGGAATGCTGTAGGTGGCGCTATTGCCCCACTATTCCACAGCTGTGACTGTGCTGCTCCGCAGGGCCCTTTATCGCTCTGGCAGGGGTGGGAATGAATAGGAGGCTGTTGATCTCAGTGAGAAGTGTAAGTATGGCTAGCTTCCTCAGTCGCCAGCTAAGGCGTCTGAAACTCCCCCGGACTCCCAGCCTGCTGGGCTGAGTGTGCTGGGGCGATCCGGCTCCTCCGCTGGGCTCCTGTCTCTTTAAGACTGCTGAAGAAAGCGCGCGTTTTTTTTTTCCTTCCCGGGAGCCGGCTGCAAGCACCCTGGCGCGTTCCCCGCTCAGATCCTGCCGCTCTGTCTCTCCAATCTCCGCTGCACTGCGCAATGTGGGTCAGCGCTCCCCGCGCAGATCACCGGGGCTGGCTACTTCGCGGGGTGCACTTCCACTCCCTCCCGGCTCTGAATCCTCTCCTCCCGCCGGTGCGCTGGGGTGGGGGAGTGCTCGGGTCCCACTGGGTCGCGGCTCCGTATCTTACCCGCCTCTTGGGGTGCCGAGTCCTCTCGGGTGTCGCTGCACGCTGTGCGCTTTCCTGTGTATTCTCATCTCTCTTTTAGGAATAGATGTATTTGCTGTGTTTTCGTAGATAAATACAGTCTTGGGAGGAGATTTCTGCCGCCCTGCTCACACCGCCATCTTCCCAGAAGTCCAGTTTTATTCTTTTGCAGGTGTATATCTAGTTATCCTACCTCTATTTTTTGAAAAGGCTGTTTTTTTCCCCCCATTGAATTGTCTTGGTTCTCTTGTCAAAAAGCAATTGATCAAAAATGTGAAGGTTTATTTATGGACTCTCAACTCCATTCCGTTGATCTACATGTCTGTCCTGATGCCAGTGTCACCTTGTTTTGGTTGCTGTAGCTTCATAGCAAGTTTTGAAATTGAGAAGTATAGGTCCTCCAACTTTGTTTTTTCAAGATTGTTCTGGGTATTCTGTATCTCATGCATTTGCATATGAATTTTAGGATCTGCTTATCAATTTCTAAAAAACAAAAGAAAAACCCACTTGGGATTTCAATAGAGCATGCATTGAATCTGTAAATCAGGGAGTATTGACATCTAAACAATATTAAAGTCTTCTCATCCATAAATATGGGATGCCTTTCCCTTTCTATGCTATTTCATAATATTTAATATTATATATATATATAACATATAAAGAAGGCTTGCACTTATAAAGATGTCGTGGTGCTATCATTAATTAAATTTTGGATCACTCATTGCCAGTATATGGAAAATGATTTTTGTACATTGATCTTGTATCCTACAAATTTGCTGAACTTGTTTATTAGTTCTAAAGTTTTTTACTGGGATTTTCTGTATACAAGATCTTGTCATCTGTGAGTAGAAATAGTTCTATTTCTTCCTTTCCCTAATGTGGTTGCTGTTTTCCTTTTTCTTGACTAATTCTCCTGGTTAGAACCTGCAGTACAATGTTGAATAGAAGTGGTAAGAGCATACCTTGTCTTGTTTGTAATCTTAGTGGGTAGGTTTTCATTCATTCATCCATCATCAAGTTTGATGTTAGCAGTGAGTTTTTCCAAAGATGATCTTTATCAAGTTGAGGATTCTTTTATTCATAGTTTGTTAAGTATTTTTATCATGACAAGATATTTAATTTTGTCAAATGCTTTTCTGTATCTATTGGCAGGATCACAGTGTTTTTCTCCTTTATTATTTTAATATAGTATATTATATTGATTGATTTTTGTGTTAAACCAACCTTGCATTCCTGGGAAAAACCCCACTTGAACATGGTATATAATCCTTTTTATATTTGCTGGATTCAGTTTAATGATATTTTCTTGAGGGTTTTTTTGTTTCTGTATATGTAGGGGATACTGATCTGTAGTTTTTAAAATTCTTTTTCTTGTGACATCTTTGACTGGTTTTGGTGTCAGGGTAATGCTGGCATCATAAAATGAGATAGGATGGGTCCTTTCCTTTTCTATTTTTTTGTAATCATTTATGAAGGATTTGTGTTAATCTTATCTCCTTTTGTGTCGGGGGGGGCCTTTAAAAAGTTGTGATGAGGGTAAAGCATATGACAGCTCGTAATTATGTCTTATCATATACTTTTGTTAGATGAATCTATAAACCAGGAACTCGACATTAGATTGAAGCCTGAAAATTTCCCTATACATAGGACAGTGAATCCTCTACCATTGTGCCAGGAAAGATAATACTGAGAACTTGGGGTGGATAGGCAAACATGGTTCCTGCCTTTTTTTTTTTACAGTTTTAAACATTTCAGCACAAATGCCTCGATGAATACTCCATTGAAGCAAAACTTTCTCCTCCAAAACAGGTAATAGATTGGCTTCTTGACCACGTGCTGAATAAGACCAGCGCTTACACCATAATCTCCCCTGGAACTCATCCTTGTTTTTCTAGAAAATCAAAATATCCACAAGTATTAATAGCTCAGTATCCAGGTTAACCAAAGAGCTGAGTGTTTGTTTTGTTTCTTTTTAACATGTAAAAATGTGGAAAGACTATTCTGACTCAAATTGCTTGGAACAAGAAACAAGAATCTAAGATTGTAACCTGAAATGTAGAAATTTCACATTACAGTACAGGTAATGATGGTGCTCAATCTCTGAATATTTCTAAAGGAGAGAGGCTTTCAATTGTGGTCATTCACTCTTCCTTTAGTCACTTCATTAATTCATTCAGCAATTACATATTAAGCTCCTTTTCTATGCCAGGCCCTGTACTGAAGTGTCAGGTCACAGATAGGGTTCCATTTCAGTCCCTACCCCAGAGGAGTGACCAGTCTAGTGGGGAATTATCAGACTCTAAAACAACAATTACTGCCAAGCATGATCATGGCCATAATACAGGCATAAAAGGAGGCCACAGAAATGAGGAGAGAGGAGATGTCAGGGAGGCCAGTGTCAGAGGAAAAACAGTCTACATGGAGGATGGGAGGATGCCTAGGAATTTGCCTGCAGGCCTGTGGGACAGGGCCATCTAGGCCCCTCCAGGCCCCGGCAGAGCCAGAAGGTGAATGAAAGCAGAGTCTATCTGCACATTCAGAGTCATTAATAGAAGCCAGAGGAAGAGCACTGGAAGATAATTTAAAGAGACCCCAGCAGGGAGATCTTAAAGGGCTTGTGTGCTTTTTGAAGGAGTCTAAACTTTATCCTGGAATAATAAAGGTTTTAGTGACTTGGGTCTTTTTCCTAAAGGCACCAGAGAGGCAAAACTGAAATAAGATTTTGTAACAGAAGTCAGGTCTAGACCTTAAGGAATGGTCCCTGAATGAAATGCAGGTCTTCTAGGGTGTTGTCATCAAGCATCAAGCATCCCCCACCCACTGGACCTTCTCTCCCTTCCACAGCCCTGCAAGGGCCATCTCAGCAAACTAGGAAGTCAGACTCAAAAATACTGAATTCTGGTTCTCACCCTCACTTGCATGCTGAAGTGGATGACACTGAATCTCAGTTGCTCGGTGGTAAAAAAGGAACATTGATGCCTATTTCGTAGGAGTGCTGTGACCCTGAAATCAGGGCCCTCGAAATATGTGCAAAAATCTCCACAGCAAGCTGGACCAAAGATGTGCCTGGTCCATAGGAAAGTAAGACCATCGATACTGGGAGCCACATAGACCTGGGTTCAAATCCCAATCCACCCTACTGGCTGCTTGACCCTAAGCATATCATTTAACTCTCTGAACCTCAGTTTCCTCATGTGTGAAACAGAAATCATCATAATGCCTCCCTCTTGGGGTTGCTGAGAAGGAAGTGGAGATGCCTGTGCCAGCCTCAGGCGTATCAAAGGTGCTGCAGAATTGCCTTTTCAAACTGCTTTTTTACTATCGGAGTTCCTGGGCGGCTGGGCATATGGCTCCCTCATCTCTCTATGTGCAGAGCCTAATGCCGTGCTGGGCATGTAAGATGCTCCAGTGTTTCTGTTGTTGAATTTACTTCCACCTCTCTATCCTTGATTCATTCCAGGTTTCTGTCCAGTTAAAAAAAGAATTGACTGTGACCTTTTAGAAATATAAATAAATCAATACAGAGAAAAAAGAGTTTAAATCATTTCATTTTATATGTGAGTTTTGCTGAGTGGGCCAGGCAGGTATTAATCAATTCAGGGCTTCCGTATGGAAGCAGGAAGGGCCATAGCTCGTGCTTTCTCTGAGCCAGGATGGCTGCCCCAGTTTCTCCAGCCAAAAGGCAGGGCTGTATCTCTTGTGCATTGGGAAACTTTGACCTGAGAGAGGTGTGTCCTTAATGATGTTTTATACCCGTGGGCCTCCGGAAAAGAGCACTTCGGGAAAGTTAAGTGGGACAAGAGGCTGCAGGAGCCACATGCCAGGGGGCAACAGTGTGGAGAGATGGGAAGAACACCCTCGAGTGTGTCCCAGGCAGGGCATGCAGCATGGCAGCAGCACTGGAAGCAGGTTTAGTACAGTCTGTGCCCAAACTCTGTTCCCAGTCTGCTACCATACTTGCCATCCACTGCTTCTTCTGTTCCTGCCCCAGTGGGAAGGGCCAAGCTAAGGGGCTCAAGAAAGTGCAGAACCAGGCCCTGGATCCAGGGGCTCGTCTAGCTGAGCCTCCCACCAGCGTCATTGCTGAGTGCCATGCTCAGGAGGAGTGACACAAGGCTCCCCACTGGAGCCGCTCCTTATAGGGCGGCAGTCACACAGTGGGGAGAGGGGTCCTCTGGAGGCTGCAGTGAATCCGGCTGGGAGGCTGGGTTGGGGGAAAAGCAGGGAATATTTGCTGTACATCTTGAAAGATGAGAAAGAGTTTGCCAGACAGAGAAGGAAGCAAAGAGTATTCCTGGTAGAGGGCAAGTTTACACAGAGGCTCTGCAACCTGGCAAGGCATAGCGTTCTGGAGAAATGGGGAGAAGTTCAATGGAACAGGGTAGGTGTGAACAGATAGGAGGGATGTGAGGTGGAAAGACAGGTCCTGCTTGGTTAGGAAGGTCCCCGCAGGCTGGCCTATAAGGAACATGACCTTGATACTGTGGGGAGTGGGGAAGCAAGACAGACAGACAAAGATTGGCTTGAAATTGCTCTGCATTAATTCATGGAGTAATCATCTATAAAGCACTAGTGGGCGCTCCCAGCATGCTGGGTTCTGGGGGTCCAACAGTCAGAAGTAGACCTGACTCATAGGAAGCTTAAACTCCACCTCCCTGCCTGCCTGCCTGCCCCCCTCTCCATAACACCATCTTATCTGTTGTCCCTCTTGTAAGATGTTAAGCAATGTAAGGTCTGTGTTACTCATCTTCTGCCTGGAGCGCTCCAAGAGCTGGGCAGAAGGTGATCAGAAACAGCTGTGAAATGAACCTATTGACACTGAGAGAGAGTCTCTGAAATCATAAGATTGGAAATCCTGCAGAGCTGTGCCTGGTGAGGGAGTCCCTGAGGTGGGGGGACCCCCTTCCCTGGCCCTAATACCAGAGTAGAAGGACACTCAGATGGCTGAGCCACAGTGTGTTCCTTTGTGTCTGGGGACTCTGCAGCTATAAACATGCATGTGTCTGTGGGCATGTGCTCTGCACCCAGATGTGTGTGGGGGGCACACCTATGTCCCCGGACCATGTGCACTTGTTTGGAGCTGCTCGTGTTGGTGTGCCTGGGCAATTTCCCTTCAGGCACTGTTTGTTTCTATGTGGATCCAGAACTCTGTCTCACCGTGAAAACAGTTCTGTTGTTTGTGGTTTCCTGATGGTGACAGTGTCATGACCCCCTCCTGTCACTCGTGCACATGCACACACGTACCCGGCCGCACACACCTACCCGCTGGCTCTGAGAATTCCTGAGAGGCTGCCCCGGGCCCCTTGAGTGGCTTGCTAATGGGCTGGCTTCCTTCCTCAGATAAATGGTTCAGGAAACATTTCTGGAAATGAAATTTCAGTACGGGTTTAACTTCAGTAAAATACAACAACGATGAAGTGGCAAGGACTGGGGACTTCCTCTGACTGCTTAGTGGGAAAGCTCCTCCTATGTCTGGAATCTGGGAAGAGAATCCTTCTGTGAGTTTTTGGGAGCTTTTCAAGCAGACCCTGATCTTTGGTCCTGAGCCTTTAATCAAAACCCTGACCCTGAGGCAGACTACCTTGAAGCCTTTAGCATTTCTTCAGGTGCCAGAGAAAAATGCCCCAGACAGTCCTGAATCAATTTGTCTGGCCAGTCTCATTTCCTGGTGGGGACAAGCGCTTATAACTATGTTTCTAAACTCCATCAGCTGTCCTCACTGGCTCTACTCGTTCTTCATTAAATGGCCCTGCCATCCTCTCAGGCATCACCAGCTCCTGAATCCCCCTACCTAGTTCTTCATTGGAACAAATGGGAAAATAAACAATAGAAGGAAACCAATACCTATCATTCCTCCATGTATTATTTGTCACTCAATGCTCTTTCAAGTTGGCTTTCCCTTTTTCTCTTCTCTGAGTGCATTTGAGAAACCAAGAGGACCTCATTAGTACTATGTTGCCTCAGGCAGAATTAGCTTTTCTTGTTGTCTTTCACTTTGTAGAGAGGTGCTGCGAGACAATGAGTTGAAATTTGTGGGAAGGTGGCTGCGGGGGGGGCCCTCCCGGTGCGTGCAGTCTGCTGCTGTCCCACCTCCTGCCCTCCCTCTATCTCATGCTCTCCAGGCTGCATTTTTGGGCTGTGATGGGGAGAACTGGCCATCAAAGTACAGAAGATCGACCCAGAGAAATGCTACAGACTCTAAGAGTCGGCACTGAAAGTGCTGTTGACTTTCCTTTGCTTGCACCCCAATTTTTCAGATGGTAAAACCAACGTTTGGAGAGATTTGACCAGTTACTCCAACTTGGCCTGACAGGGGCAGGCCCAGAGTTCAAGTCCCCCGACTCCAAAGTCAGCACTTTGCTTATAGGACCCTAACTGTGGACCACACAGAAAAAGCACATCCGCACCATTTTCACAAGAATTTCTGCCGGCGTTGAAGCAAACAGACCTGACTAGCATGATAAAAAGCCAAAGCTTTGGAGTCACCAAGACTTCAGATCCCGTCTTCCCATTGACTAGCTATTTGTCATGGGGCCAGTTACCTTAACCTCCGTGAGTCCCCATGCCCTCGTCTGTAAAACAGGGATAACAATCCTGCCCTCTCATAGGGCTGCTGTAAAGACACAGTGAAATCACACAGTGGAAATCCTTAGTAGTGGCCTCAGCTCTGAGGAAACTGTCAACAAATATCGGTGCCCCCTCCATCTGGAAGCCGACTAATTCAGTTAACCGGAACCACTCCCCTCCGCCCGCCTGGATTTCTCAAGTGTCCCTGTTCACAGAATCATAAGTCTTAGTTGGAAAGGAGCTCCAAAAGTCATCTGGCACAGCCCCCGGTTAGTGGAGCGCCTACGTATTGGCTCAGTGTGGTCCCGTCCTCTGCTGGCTCAGCCTGCCTTACTGTAAGCAGAAGAATTCCCACCAGCACAGCCAAAAAAAGGGAATAATGCTGTCAGTGGAGTGCACAAAAGGACTAATATTAGCTGAGCAGGAGGATGAGGGATGTACCTATATTTAGAATCTGTGCCTTCAGCCCTTTCCTGAAGTGGCAGAAGTTGGGGGGACAGAGGGGAGGAGTGGTTGCAGCCAGCTGACCCTGCGAGGCAGGCAGAGCAGCTGGGCTGGTTCTCTCCTCAGGAAGTGGGGGAGCAGGAAAGAAGGCTGGTAGGGGAGGCACCCTGCAGGGAGAGCACAGAGGGTACCCCACAGGGCAGCAGGAGTGTGACAGTGACAGGTTTCCAAGGGTTCCCAGCAGGACACCAGAGCCCTGGGAACAGGGCAGTTGGGTGGCCTGAAGGAGCAGGGTCTGTAACCTCCTACACTAAGAGCTGTCCAGAGAGGGATTTTCCTGGCCTAGCTCTCCTCCTGAGATGGAGGCCCACCTGTCACAGGGCTCTGGGCCCTGGGTCGGGAGAGAGCTGCCTAACCTGCTGACGGATGTATCCTGAACCACGGCCCTTGGCATGCCTTCCTGCTCACAGACCGTCTGCTCTCCCTTTCCCTGCCTGATAAACTCCTCTTGGGGCCTGGTTCCCGTTTTTCCCGTGAACACTTTCTGCCTCTCAGAGCCCTGCTAGCCCTTGGAGCACCTCTTTGAGAATTAGAGAAAGAGGCCCTTCCTCCTGGCAGATGTAGCCCTGCACCCGAGCACACAGCTGGGCATGCACAGTGTCAGCCAGGTTTCAGGTCTCCCTCACTCCCTGGTGGGCGCCCGTGTGCAGGACACAGCTGGAGCAGCCCCACACACGGGTTCCATGTCCCTACATGTGCCGTGCACAGCCCTTCTGTCCTCTCTTACCACAGTGTGCCGTCATCACATGAAGGCCGTCGCAGGAGACTGAAGCCTTGGGAGCTGAATGACATGGCCAGGGCCCCGACATCCTGATTAAATTCTTCTCCTGTAGCTGGATGATTCCCAGCAAGGTGCTTCCCGCCATCAGCTTTACAGTCAGTCTGTTTACCTGCTCATTTTTAGGTGGCATAATGAAGACATAATCAGAAAAGCATGTATGTGCTCCCTTCCCTCAAATAAAACCCATATGACCCCCCCAAAAATAGAAATTATTTTTTATTTATTCATAGTCTGGCTTTTCTTTGTTTGGCCAACCTGTGCTGGAGTCCTAAGCTGGACCAAGGCCTGTCTGTGCAGGGTGCTAAGGATCACCCTTTACCCAGGGAGACCAGCCTCCGATCTTTTTTGCCCTCAGGCTGGGTCTGCAGTTGTGGTGTTAGGATGGGCTGAGGTCTGGAAGTTTCATGCAATGAACCTTTGGAAATGTTACAGGTCTGCAGCCCCTTCAGTGCAGATTTGTTAGTGCCACGTCACCATCTTGAAATGGTGACTGGGTTGCATTTTCTATCTTCCTTTTTCAATCTTGGGAAGAAGGGCAAGGCCTGGGGGATTGGAGGCAGGGCAGCAGGAGGAGTAAAAAGCCCAGGGTGTGAATACCTGCCTGCCAGAGGTGTGTTTCTCTCAATTGGTTTGCTTGTTTGCAAGCCATGGGACAGCAGTGTCCTCCCCACCCGCAGCGTGCAAAGCACCGTAGCTGGTGCTGGGCACAGATGCATGCTTGCCCCACTTTGCCTGCAGGCACTTTGTGCACATAAATAACTTGAGAGCAGCCAGACTTTCCAGGTGAAATGTTTGTATGTGGTTTGCATCTGAGAAGCAGAGGCATCAAAAAATATGTTGAAGGGTTAAAACACACACACACACACACACACACACACACACACACACACACACACAAACCCCCCTACCCTGCTCACACATATTTGGCACTTTGAGTTTTCTCTGAGTATGATTTGTTCTTGCAAATAGATTGCAACTTGGTGGTTTTTAGAATCAGAGAATGTCAGTGATGGAAGCAGTGTACAAGATTACTCAGTCTGGGAGATTTCAAACTTTTATTGGGCACAGAAGCCTGTCTTCAAAGGAAATTTTATAGGGCCCAGAATGTATAAAATAGAGCAAAGCAAGGCTGTTCTGGATAAAGTGGAGAGGAGGGGGAGGAGGACCTTAGGACTCCCCTGAGCTCAGCGTGAAAGCCGTTGAGCTCTCCCAGCTCTCTCAAGGAAACTGAGGCCCAGAGAGAAGTGCCCTGGTCGAGTGAATGGCAGGACCTAGAAAGGAACCCAGGCCAAACCACGGGGGAGGTCGATTTCACAACCAAACTCACACGAAAGTCGCTTTCCCCAAAGCCATCTTTCTACTGCCTCAGGCTGCCACTGCTACATGCTCAGGCTTTTTTCCCTAATTTATAGCGGAATCATCGAATGCTGCAGCTGGAAGTGCCAGCTCAGTGGTTTTTAACATCTCTCTCTGCCCAGCACTGGGCTTTCAATGGAGGATGGGAGGGGAGGGCTGGGCTGGGGGCCGCCTGGTGAGCCCTTCCCTCTGCTTCACCAGACTAGATGCTCTCTTACCTGATTTCCAAAGATTTACTCTCGAAAATACAGAAAGGATGGAGGGAGCCACTTCAGACAAAGAAAAGCCTAAGAAACTCTCATTAAGAACAGACTTCCTCAGATGAGGAAACCAGTGACTGGATTTCGTTGACTCCATAGAAAGAGGCTGAACTTTCCATGGAAAGAGGCTGAACTTCCTATGAAAGTAGAATTAAAGGAGCAAACTCCCGGGATCTGAAACCTGCAGGACCAGCACTTGTCATCTCAGCCTCAGCAAGATGGGAGAGCCAAAGGCATAGTGCCTCCCTCGGAAGACCTCACTCGGACAGGAGCAAATCCTGTCCTCCATGGCAGAAGGGGGACCTTTGCCCTTTTTGCCTTTTGTGCTTAGTCCCTGCTATCCAGCTAGGTGTTTGCATTTGATGTAAATTGCAGGCACTTAAGACCTCAGGCCACTTCCTCACCCTAGGGACTCCCTCCTAACACTCTGTCCCCTCTGGCCACCCCTAGCTGCTTCAGCCCCTCAGACCCTTCCGCATATCTCCCCAAAACGATTGGGTGCTCTTGAGAAATGGTGACTCTTGCTGCTGCCATGGAGGGAGGAGGCAGGTGATCTTTCTTCCCTTGGAGTGAGCAGAGCTATGCAAAGCCCTCGCTCTGCCGGCCTGTGCCCCTGGGGAGCCAGGCTGCACACCCCCGTCAGACTGCACAGTGGTCTCCTTAACCTGCTGTTTGCGAGGTTTGTTGCTGGCATTACATTGAATAAGCTCATGCCTGACAGTTTGATCTGGAGCTTGTTTGAAGAGTTTAGGCCTTTACTGCGCATTACCAGGTTGCTGCTCAGAGCTTCAGGGGCTTTCAGGAGCCTCAGGAACCCAGGCCTTTAGAAAAGGTGCTGTTTGCTCGAGGCAGCTGGGCTCTGCGTGACAGGCCTGGGGTCCAGGCCCAGCCCTGCCTTCTGCTAGCTAGGCAACGTAACCTCTCTGCACCGTCATTTCTTCCTCTTACAGATGAGGAGTACACCAAATAAGATTGCTTTGAGGAGTAATTAAAAATAACAAGGAAAGTGGCTGGCCCAGGGGGTGGGACTCAGGAAAGAGTCACTCCTCACCTTCCAGTGAAGCCCAGGTCTCACGACTCCGTGTAAGTGAACACAAATAAGAGCTCAGCACTGTCTGTCTCCTGATGGGTTACCCTCCAGGGGGCAGCAGGGAGCATTTATCTTAGGTCATCAATTCAAAGACACATGTAATTTACGTTTTAATATTTCTGAAATTGGGATGCATCTTACATGTCATAGTCATGTTATAGTTCAACTCATTTTTATTGAGGTTTTTTTCCTCTTTTTTTTCAGTGGCTCATAAAGTAATGATGTATTTTATGGTTGAAGCAGTTGTAATTGACATCATTTTCAGTTTAATGAAATTGAGTGTTAAGTATGTACTGTGTGCCAGGTACTGTTCTAGACTATATTGCATCAGTTCTTTAATCTGTGCAACAACTATGCAACGTAGAGATGAATAGCCCCATTTTACAAATGGAAAAACTGAGGCTCTATGAGGTAATGGTGCTTGGCCAAGATGCAGATTTATTAAATTGGGGAATTAGGATTTCAACCCAGAATTGCCTGGCTCCAAGGCCTGTGTGTAGGTCAGAAGGTATGTGGAGAGAGAAAGCTAGCTTCCCTCTGCTTCTTAGGGCTATCCTTGAGCAGATCCATGTCCAAGGCCTGAAGGGTGCTTTATTTCAGCAAGCAAAATCACATACATTTACTGGGGGTCTGTTATGTACTAGGCGTGTCCTAGACCTTGGAGGTTCGGTGATAAATGAAGTAGATGTGGAGCTTAAGGTCCAAGAAATCTAAGCAATTAGAATCCACTTAGTAGGATTTTTATGGGACTCTACAGAATGCTGTGGGGGCATGTAGGAAGGGGTCCACACCCTAGGCTAATGGAGCCATGGGGCATTTCCAGAAGGAAGTGAGATGATTGGCAAGTAAGCCCAGCAAAGTGGGTTGAGGGTGGCAGAGGGTATATTCGCAGCAGAGGGTAGATCATGTGAGAAGAGTGTCTGGCCAGTTGGAGAAACTGAACGATCTAGAGATGCACAGCCTGGTGTGGTAGCCAGCAGCCATGTATGCCGTTGAGCACTTGACGTGTGGCTCATCCAAACGGATATACCCTCTAAGGGTAAAATACACACTGGATTTCAGAGACTTAGTGTGGAAAAAGAATGAAAATGTTCCAGTAATAATTTTTCTTTATTGATTGTGTATCAAAATTATAATGTTTCAGAGAAATAAAATATATTTATAAATAATACCATGCAATATATTGTTAAATTTAATGTCATTTGTTTCTTATTACTTTTTAAGAGTGGCTACTAGAATATTTAAAATTACATTTGTGGCCCGAATCTGTGGCTTCTCAGTATATTGGGATGTAATGCACCAGGAAATGGGAAGCCATTAAGTGTTGTAACCAGGGAAGGTAAAGCTAGGGAGTTCAGAAATTGCAGAATCCCACTGCATTTGCCATATTAACTCATTTAATCCTCAAAAAAACCTGGAGAAATACCAATTTTAAAACTTATGTATGCAGCTAGAGACTGAAGCTGAGAGAGGAGAGTGACTTATCCAAGGTTACCCTAGAGGGCCTGCGGTGTGCAGGGCTCTCCATAAGCAGTTCAGAGCCCACAGCCCAGCATTGCCAGGGCACAGCTAGAACCCCATCTTCTGGGTTCAGCCTGGCACCTTTTTCCACTCTCTTCACCCAATCTCTCGCTGCCAGATTGAGAATGACCATGCGGCTTGGGACACGGACACCTGGATAGTCCTATCTACACTTCTGGCACCATCCCTAGGATTGGGTTTTAGATGCTTTCCCAGGTCCCTTACCCCAAACAGTTAACAAAGATGTGATACCTGGCAAATATTCCCCTTGTGAATGCAGCTATGATGCCTGGCTGTTTCCCCAGCATCATTATTGATTATGTATATCATAACTATCTTCAGAAAATGTACTTTTTGAAAGAACATAGGGCACTCCTGAACATTTACCACCAACTTCTAGAAAGACTGTTCTGTGCCCACCCTCCATCCCCTTGGCATGAATATATACCAGCTACACAGCCTTTTCTCTGTGAACATCACATCTTGTTCACCAAAAGCTACAGGATTGAGATGTAGCTGAACAGAAACACAGGAATGGTTCCGGACTCCTCAAAGGACAGTGTCTTCCTGGAGATCAGATTTTTTTTTCTCATTCTCTAAAATTGAAGCGATCCTGATAAAGGATTATAAAATAAAATAGTGCAGAAGGTCTTATAGTGAAAAGCAAAACCTTTCCCCAACCTTGGACCCCTTCCCCTGAGGCAACCACATTTAACTGTTTTGTTTTTAGTTCTTCTGGTGGCTGCTTCCACATCATTAAATAGTATTTGCTTAAACTGCTCCAGAGTGATGTATCAGCTTCACAGTAACTGTTGCCTTCCTGCTGGGTTAAGTGAAAGCTCAGCTCACTGAAATCCCACCTCTCCCATCTCCTCCTGGCGGGCATTTGGAATCAGGAGTCAATATGGCTCACACTTTGAGTTGTTCCTTTGGTTGCCTTTATAACCCTAAATAATAATCTTTAATGAGCATGGTTTTGAAGGGTCAGTTCTGCTGGATGCATCTCCAAAGCATCTTTTCTTCCAGTCGTAAGACAGCTTTCTGTAGAAAGGCTTTTTTTTAAACATTTTTTTTTATTATCATTAATTTACAATTACATGTGCAATATTACGATTATTAAACTACCCCTTCATCAGGTCCCCCCCACCAACCCCATTACAGTCACTGTCCATCAGCGCAGTGAGATGCTATAGAATCACTACTTGTCTTCTCTGAGTTGTACTGCCCTCCCCGTGCCCCCCCAACATTACATCTGCTAATCGTAATGCCCCTTTTTCCCTCTTATCCCTCCCTTCCCGCCCATTTTCCCCAGTCCCTTTCCCTTTGGTAACTATTAGTCCGTTCTTGGGTTCTGTGAGTCTGCTGCTGTTTTGTTCCTTCAGTATTTTTTCTTTGTTCTTATACTCCACATATGAGTGAAATCATTTGATACTTGTCTTTTTCGGCTTGGCTTATTTCATTGAGCATAATACCCTCTAGCTCCATCCATGTTGTTGCAAAAGGTAGGATTTGTTTTGTTCTTATGGCTGAATAATATTCCATTGTGTATATGTACCACATCTTCTTTATCCATTCATCTACTGATGGACACTTAGGTTGCTTCCATTTCTTGGCTATTGTAAATAGTGCTGCAATAAACATAGGGGTGCATCTGTCTTTTTCAAATTGGGCTGCTGCATTCTTAGGGTAAATTCCTAGGAGTGGAATTCCTGGGTCAAATGGTATTTCTATTTTGAGTTTTTTGAGGAACCTCCATACTGCTTTCCACAATGGTTGAACTAATTTGCATTCCCACCAGCAGTGTAGGAGGGTTCCCTTTTCTCCACATCCTCGCCAACATTTGTTGTTGTTTGTGTTTTGGATGTTGGCCATCCTCACTGGTGTGAGGTGATATCTCATTGTGGTTTTAATCTGCATTTCTCTGATGATTAGAGATGTGGAGCATCTTTTCATGTGCCTGTTGGCCATCTGAATTTCTTCTTTAGAGAAGTGTCTATTCATGTCCTCTGCCCATTGCTTAATTGGATTATTTGCTTTCTGTTTGTTAAGGTGCATGAGTTCTTTATATATTTTGGATGTCAACCCTTTATCAGATACGTTTTTTATGAATATATTCTCCCATACTGTAGGATGTCTTTTTGTTCTACTGATGGTGTCCTTTGCTGTACAGAAGCTTTTCAGCTTGATATAGTCCCACTTGTTCATTTTTGCTTTTGTTTCCCTTGCCCGGGGAGATATGTTCATGAAGAAGTTGCTCATGTTTATGTCCAAGAGATTTTTGCCTATGTTTTTTTCTAAGAGTTTTATGGTTTCATGACTTACATTCAGGTCTTTGATCCACCTTGAGTTTACCTTTGTGTATGGGGCTAGACAGTAGTCCAGTTTCATTCTCTTACATGTAGCTGTCCAGTTTTTCCAACACCAGCTGCTGAAGAGGCTGTCATCTCCCCATTGTATATCCAAGGCACTTTTATTAAATATTAATTGACTGTATATGTTTGGGTTAATGTTTGGATTTTCTATTCTGTTCCACTGGTCTGTGGGTCTGTTTTTGTGCCAATACCAAATTGTCTTGATTACTGTGGCTTTGTAGTAGAGCTTGAAGTCAGGGAGTGTAATTCCCCCTGTTTTATTCCTCCTTCTCAGGATTGCTTTGGCTATTCGGGGTCTTTTGTGGTTCCATATGAATTTTAGAATTATTTGTTCCAGTTCATTGAAGAAAGCTGTTGGTAGTTTGATAGGGATTGCATTGAATCTGTAGATTGCTTTAGGTAGTATAGCCATTTTGACAATATTTATCCTTCCTAGCCAAGAGCATGGGATGCATTTCCATTTGTTAGTGTCCTCTTTAATTTCTCTTAGGAGTGTCTTGTAGTTTTCAGAGTACAGGTCTTTCACTTCCTTCGTTAGGTTTATTCCTAGGTATTTTATTCTTTTTGATGCAATTGTGAATGGAATTGTTTTTCTGATTTCTCTTTCTGTTAGTTCATCATTAGTGTATAGGAAAGCAACAGATTTCTGTGTGTTAATTTTGTATCCTGCAACTTTGCTGAATTCAGATATTAGTTCTAGTAGTTTTGGAATGGAATCTTTAGGGTTTTTTATGTACAGTATCATGTCATCTGCAAATAGTGACAATTTGACTTCTTCTTTACCAATCTGGATGCCTTGTATGTCTTTGTTTTGTCTGATTGCTGTGGCTAGGACCTCCAGTACTATGTTGAATAACAGTGGAGAGAGTGGGCATCCTTGTCTTGTTCCCGATCTTAGATGAAAAGCTTTCAGCGTCTCGCCGTTAAGTATGATGTTAGCTGTGGGTTTGTCATATATAGCCTTTATGATGTTGAGGTACTTGCCCTCTATACCCATTTTGTTGAGAGTTTTAATCAGGAATGGATGCTGAATTTTGTCAAATGCTTTTTCAGCATCTATGGAGATGATCATGTGGTTTTTGTTCTTCTTTTTGTTGATGTGGTGGATGATGTTGATGGATTTTCGAATGTTGTACCATCCTTGCATCCCTGGGATGAATCCCACTTGATCATGGTGTATGATCCTCTTGATGTATTTTTGAATTCGGTTTGCTAATATTTTGTTGAGTATTTTTGCATCTACGTTCATCAGGGATATTGGTCTGTAATTTTCTTTTTTGGTGAGGTCTTTGCCAGGTTTTGGTATTAGAGTGATGCTGGCTTCATAGAATGAGTTTGGAAGTATTCCCTCCTCTTCTATTTTTTGGAAAACTTTAAGGAGAATGGGTGTTATTTCTTCTCTATATGTCTGGTAAAATTCAGAGGTGAATCCATCAGGCCCAGAGGTTTTGTTCTTGGGTAAATTTTTGATTACCAATTCAATTTCGTCACTGGTGATTGGTCTGTTTAGTTTTTCTGTTTCTTGCTTGGTCAGTCTTGGAAGGTTGTATTTTTCTAAGAAGTTGTCCATTTCTTCTATGTTTTCCAGCTTGTTAGCATATAGATTCTCATAATATTCTCTTATGATTCTTTGCATTTCTGTGGGATCCGTCGTGATTTTTCCTTTCTCATTTCTGATTGTGTTTATGTGTGTAGATTCTCTTTTTCTCTTAATGAGTCTGGCTAGGGGTTTATCTATTTTGTTTATTTTTTCAAAGAACCAGCTCTTGGTTTTATTGATTTTTTCTATTGTTTTATTCTTCTCAATTTTATTTATTTCTTCTCTAATCTTTATTATGTCCCTCCTTCTGGTGACTTTGGGCCTCATTTGTTCTTCTTTTTCCAATTTCAGTAATTGTGTCTTTAGACTATTCATTTGGGAATGTTCTTCCTTCTTTAAATAGGCCTGGATTGCAATATACTTTCCTCTTAGAACTGCCTTTGCTGCGTCCCACAGAAGTTGTGGCTTTGTGTTGTTGTTGTCATTAGTCTCCATATATTCTTTGATTTCTGTTTTGATTTGGTCGTTAACCCATTGATTAATTAGGAGAGTGTTGTTAAGTCTCCATGTATTTGTGAGCCTTTTTGATTTCTTCTAAAATTTATTTCTAGTTTTATACCTTGGTGATCTGAGAAGTTGGTTGGTAGGATTTCAATATTTTTGAAATTACTGAGGTTCTTTTTGTGGCCTAGTATGTGGTCTATTCTGGAAAATGTTCCATGTGCACTTGAGAAGAATGTGTATCCTGTTGCTCTTGGGTGTAGAGTTGTGTAGATGTCTGTTAGGTCCATCTGTTCTAGTGTGTTGTTCAGTGCCTCTGTGTCTTTACTTATTTTCTGTCTGTTTGATCTGTCCTCTGGAGTGAGTGGTGTGTTGAAGTCTCCTAAGATGAATGCATTGTTGTCTATTTCCTCCTTTAATTCTGTTAGTATTTGTCTCACATATGCTGGCGCTCCTGTGTTGGGTGCATATATATTTATAATGGTTATATCTTCTTGTTGGACTGACCCCTTTATCATTATGTAATGTCCTTCTTTATCTTTTTCTACTTTCTTCATTTTGAAGTCTATTTTGTCTGATACAAGTACTGCAACACCTGCTTTTTTCTCTTTGTTGTTTGCATGAAATATCTTTTTCCATCCCTTCACTTTTAGTCTGTGTATATCTTTGGATTTGAGGTGAGTTTCTTGTAGGCAGCATATAGATGGGTCTTGCTTTTTTATCCATTCTGTTACTCTGTGTCTTTTGATTGGTGCATTCAGTCCATTTACATTTAGGGTGATTATTGATAGGTATGTACTTATTGCCATTGCTGGCTTTAGATTCGTGGTTACCAAGGGTTCAAGGGTTGCTTCTTTACTATCTAACAATCTAACTTAACTTTCTTGTTAAGTTATTGTAAACACAGTCTGATGTTTCTTTCTTTCTCTCCCTTCTTATTCCTCCTCCTCCATTCTTTCTATAATAGGTGTTTTATTCTTTGCCTTTAGTTAGTATTTGGATGGTCTGCTTTCTTTGCTATGATTTTTTTTTTTCTCTGGTGACATCTTTTTAGCCTTAGGTGTGCTTCCATCTAGAGCAGTCCATTTAAGATATCCTGTAGTGGTGGTTTATGAGAGGCAAACTCTCTCAACTTTCGTTTATCTGGAAATTGTTTAATCCCTCCATCATATTTAAATGATAATCGTGCTGGATACAATATTCTTGGTTCGAGGCCCTTCTGTTTCCTAACGTTAAATATATCATGCCATTCTCTTCTGGCCTGTAAGGTTTCTGTGGAGAAGTCTGATGATAGTCTGATGGGTTTTCCTTTGTAGGTGATCTTTTTTCTCTCTCTAGCTGCCTTTAATACCCTGTCTTTATCTTTGATCTTTGCCATCTTAATTATTATGTGTCTTGGTGTTGTCTTCCTTGGGTCCCTTGTGTTGGGAGACCTATGAGCTTCGGTGGACTGCGAGACTACTTCCTTCCCCAGCGAGGGAAAGTTTTCAGCAATTATTTCTTCAAAGACACTTTCTATTCCTTTTTCTCTCTCTTCTTCCTCTGGTACTCCTATAATGCGAATATTGTTCCGTTTGGATTGGTCACACAGTTCTCTTAATATTCTTTCATTCCTAGAAATCCTTTTATCTCTCTCTGCCTCAGCTGCTCTGTACTCCTGTTCTCTGTTTTCTATTCCATTAACAGTCTCTTGCATCTCATACATTCTGCTGTTAAGCCCGTCGATCGCTTGTCTGATTTCTGTATTGTCTTTCCTCAGTTCCCTCACTTCCTCCCTCAGCTCTTGCACATTTCTCTGTAGGTCCATCAGCATGGTTATGACTTTTATTCTGAATTCTTTTTCAGGGAGCTGTGCATTTCCATCCCTTCAGACTCCCTCTCTGGGGTTGTCTGGTTGATTTTGGTCTGAACCATATTCCTCTGTCTTTTCATGGCTATATAATTGGTCACTGATAGTTGCCACATATGTCAGCTGGGCTCTTTAAGACTTTAAAACGAGAAGAAAAAAAAAAGAAAGAAAGAAAGAAAGAAAAAAAGAAAGAAAAGAAAAAACAAAAACAAAACAAAAACAAAAAACAAAAAAAATGCCCACTGGACGTAGATTCTGTGGGAATGCTCTAGGTGGCGCTATTGCCCCACTATTCCACAGCTGTGACTGTGCCGCTCCACAGGGCCCTTTATCGCTCTGTCAGGGGTGGGAACGAATAGGAGGCTGTTGATCTCAGTGAGAAGTGTTAAGTATGGCTATGCTTCCTCAGTCGCCAGCTAAGGCGTCTGAAACTCCCCAGGACTCCCAGCCTGCTGGGCTGAGTGTGCTGGGGCGATCCGGCTCCTCCGCTGGGCTCCTGTCTCTTTAAGACTGCTGAAGAAAGCGCGCGCTTTTTTTTTTTTTCCTTCCCGGGAGCCGGCTGCAAGCACCCTGGTGCGTTCCCCGCTCAGATCCTGCCCCTCTGTCTCTCCAATCTCCGCTGCACTGCGCAATGTGGGTCAGCGCTCCCCGCGCAGATCACCGGGGCCGGCTACTTCGCGGTGTGTACTACCACTCCCTCCCGGCTCTGAATCCTCTCCTCCCACCGGTGCGCTGGGGTGGGGGAGGGCTCAGGTCCCGCCGGGTCGCGGCTCCGTATCTTACCCGCCTCTTGGGGTGCCGAGTCCTCTCGGGTGTAGCTGCACGCTGTGCGCTTTCCTGTGTATTCTCATCTCTCTTTTAGGAATAGATGTATTTGCTGTGTTTTCGTAGATAAATATAGTGTTGGGAGGAGATTTCTGCCGCCCTGCTCACACCGCCATCTTCCCGGAATTCTGGGGTCTGCCTCTTCCTGTGATGTGAGATGATAAAATGCCTACGTGATCAGAGTAGAAAGGCTTTTGTGTAGAAAAAATTGTTATATATCACTTGAAAGCCCCTTATTCTTAATATTTTGTGGAAGGGTGCCCTCATTAATTTTTCATCTTACTTTGTATTGTAGGTAGTGATGTGGGAATCAAAATGTGAATTTCTGCCTCTCCAGAAGAGCCTCGCTCCTGATGCTACCAGGATAGTGGTGACCACAGGGCTGTTGAATAGCCCGGGGACACATCTTGCCAAACTTGGGGTTGTGGTTAAGAAGGCTTACTCATCTCTGCATTTAAAAAAAATCCTTCACTAGAACTTCAGAGGTCCTCTTGCCTGATTCACTGAACATTAGCGCTTTAGGTGGAAGCTAAGAGTATTTTGAAGAATCAAGGTATAGGGAAATTAACTAGATATAAACAAGTTAATAAGCCCCTTAGAGAACAAGCAGAGCGTAGAAACCCAGGTCTTCCAAATGTGGAACAAACTATTACATTCCATCATATGACACTGCTCCATGAACATGGTACTCCAAAGCCATCTACATGCCACAGAAGAGGCTAAAAGTGAAATTCAGAGTAGATTGAAGTGAACTTTTCTACCTGGGCCTGGCATTAACCAGGGTTATGATACATACATTGAAATAGCAGTGAAATGTTAGCAAGAATAGCACCATCTCATACTTTGTGTGTATGTGGGGGATGGGGCAGGGGGGAGTTTTGCAAAATGATTAATGCTAAGTGTAACTGTTAGTAAAATATTTGTCCTAATTTTTAGAATATAAAAAATATCCTTCCTTTGATACCGGCAGTATATAGGGCTCTCTGCTGAGCGCTGAGAATACAGGAATATTTAAAATAATCATTTGTCTGATAAAATTTTAGTAATTACTACACTCCAAGTGCAGCACAGGGCTTAACAGATATAGTGATAATCCCGTTCCTGCCTTCAGGGAGTGTACCATCTGTTCACAGCTGGACAGGTATCTACAGAAGGAGACAAATACCATACAGGCTCAGTAAAATAAGAATGTGGACTTGAGGGTCAGACACATTAATTCTCATTCTGGTGTTCACAAGGTGGTGGGTGACCTTGAGCATGCTGTGAGACTTTCATGTGACCCATTTTCTCTCCTGTGTCATGGTGATGCCTGCTTCATGAAGTAAGTAATGTAAGGATAAAGTGAGATTAAAAGGTATAGTTATGTAGAACCCGTAGCCCAACACATGGTAAATACTTGACTGTTATATCAGTTCAGTCCTTTTTTTCTCCCCCTGAGCCCTTGATCCTAGAGCAGCAGAAGAGTCTAGAGGAAAATGATCATTTGTCCATGCTGGTGCAGGGACGACTCCAGGGGGTGGAAATTGAGCTGGGTCTTACAGGGAGAGAAAGACAAGGAAGAACTGCGGGCACAGAAGGGGCTGGGCAAAGGTGTGGTGTGATGATGCACGTGGCACACTGGGGGGAAAATGTTGCTTTTCTCTGATTTTGGTTAAGGACCAAATCAGGGGAGGACTTTAAAAATATCCAATTAATTATACTTTGTTCTTATAGAACAAAGGAGAATGAGACTGGGATACCATTTTGGGGCCAGAAAGCCACCTGATCCTGGAAAGCCTTTCCTAAACATCTGGTATGATGTAATGGCTGAGTGTAGAAAAGGCTTTGCCTTCCAGTAACCTGGCCAGGCTGCATCCTCACAGCAGTGTGGATAGATGACAAAACCATTCAGAGTCTCAGATCTGTTTATCTGTAATATGGGAATGACAACAATTGAATATACCTGTGGGGTTGTTACCAGTATTTAATATAAAGCCTTGAGAACATGTCTAGTGTACGATAAGCATGCAATAGATGCTAGTTTTTTTCTTTAATTTTTGCCTTGCCTTTCTCCCTAGCCTGCATCACTTCCTGCTGAAATGAAGGTTCCCACCTTTCTCCTGAGTAGCCTGTGACTTTAGGAGGGCAGGACTGTGCCTTAATTATCTCTGTCCCCATGGCTCTGGGGGCCACATACTGTTGGCTCTCAGAGAATGTCTGTTAAGTGGAACTGAAATTGCATTGGCCGGAACTTGCATTGGCCAGCCCTTGTTATAATGCTGTGCCGCGGGACTCAGGATGGAGTGAGTCAGCCCAGGAGGCTGGGGGATGGGGCGTAGGTGGTAGAGGAAGCACCTGGCGTTGGCAGTCATGAACACTTGAGTCTGAAAACCCCTATTTTGCTATTTACTCTTGGCCTTGATTTTGTCATCTGGGAAATGGGGACTGAAATCACTACCCCCTGGGGTTGTGTTGGGAACCAGTGAGATAACCTGTGTTACCATGTTACTCAACACTGAATTCTTTGTATGTGTCTGATAAGGTCTCAGATACACAGTTGGTGCTCAGCACACAGTGAATATATATTTGTTTCCTCTTCTCTCCTTTCCTGGAAGTTGGGAATTTCGTTACTTAAAGAGCAAGAATACCCCATTATAAGGTGGTCTCCCCCAGGAGGCAGTGCCAGGTCACACACTACCACTCCCTCTACTCCCAACCAGGTGGGAAGGAGCATGGGGAGCTTATATGCTGAGGGGCTCTTGTTGGTGCCACTCTGGCAGGCTCAGGGCCTGTGGGCAAGCAGTGGAAGTGTAAAGACTTGCCTTCCACCCCACTCCACCATTACACAGCTGGGTTCCTTGGGCAGGGCCTGTAGCTGGACTTGGGTCTCCCGTTTTTAGATGGGGAAAAGTGCTCAGCAAATGTAGGCTGTCTACCCACAGTCTCCCTGGGGGTACAACTGTGAACATAGTTCACCCCTTCTCTCCCATTAGAGAGGCCATGGTTTCTTATGGATAATGGACCAATAAATAAAACATTCTGAAATGGTGTGAAAAGTGCAAGTAAATGCACAGACATATGAACCCAAATGAGTACGTGGCTTTACCATCCCTGAAATCCTTAAGAAAGACCAGAAGTCTCTGAAAGTGTAAACCCTCAGAAATACTCTGAGACCTCTTCCAAGGCACGTCTCTTCTTGGGAAGGAGCTTTATCAGACAGGGTTGGGATAGCTGGCTGTTGAATTCAGTCTGAACATTCTCCCTCCAGCTTCCTCTCACTGCGGATCTTGACATGCTTCTTGGCCAGAAAGATGTATAATTACCTGCTGGCCTTTTATCCTCAGACTGACTTAACTCCATCCTTAGTCTTCAGAGGTCATCATGGAGTATCTCAGCACCTCAGTTTCCCCATCAGACGAACTCAGTGACCTCAAACAGTGTTTCCAAGCCTTTCGTGACATCGGAAATTTTATTCAAATTCTTCCATGAAATCCTAATACATAGAACAGGGAAAGGCAACGTTGCTTCTGGTTGGGAGGAGGGGAGCTGTTCTCCCTCCTGATGGCTGCTTCTGTGAGCCCCCCTCTGTGCTGGGCCCTGAATCTGGCCTGCTCCCTGCCTGGAGCTGTCTGTTAGGGTAACTGCACTGCAAATTATATAGATTATGCAAGGGAAGCACAGAGAGACAGCCTGAATCTGGGAGGAGTCGTGGAGGGCTTCCTGGAGGAAGTAGTGCCTAAACAGAGCCTTGAAGGATGAGTAGGCATTTGTCAGGGAAGGAGGTGAGATGGAAGGTGCTCTTGGTCGACAGAATACGAACAGCAGGCAGAGCTGGAATCTAGGTGAGCAAGGGTGCTGGGAGTGAGGATGGTCAGTGGGAAGCAATGAGAAGAGAGAAACTTGGCATATAGAAGGGCTTAGAATTTGATGAAACCCTTATGTGCCACGTAAGGAGTTTGAACTTGATCCTACACAGATAATACTAAGTCATTTAAGAGTTTTGAGTAGGGAAGCATGGTAATTAGATTTTCAAAACATACATAGCAGATTTATTTGGATACGATTCACCTACCATACAATTTGGTCGTTAGATTACAGGACTAGAAACGAAACCACTTTGGCTACAAAGTGTCAAAAGGAAAGAAATCACTGAGGATCTGTCTGGACGGCACAATCCTTTCCAGGTTGTGCCCGCCCCCAGACACTCGTTGCCAGTTGCACTCCCAGGCTAAGCTGCTAACAACCGGAACCTGCCCTAGCGATTCCAAAAGCCTCTTGTCAGGAGGGAGCCTTCCAGGTGATAAACAAAGGGCAGCAAGGGTTAGAGGCTCTGCAGGAGGGCGGGCAAGAGGAAGTGCTGGCCTGAAGGCTGGAGGTGCTGGGGAGAGGGTGCCGTGGGGACGGATCAGGAGCCGCTAGGATTCGTGAGCTGGTGGGGCTGTGTGCAGGCCTTTGCCTCTGCGAGCCCCTGAAGGTCCAGAACGGACCCTGCTCAGGGAAAGGGAGGAAGGGAAGTGGGGAAGAGAACACTCACAGAGCCACAGGGAGAAGAGAAAGCCCAGAAGCAGTTAATCCTGCTAGTTGAATTGTTTTTTTAAACGACACTCTAAAATCAAATAGATGCAATAAAAACACAGTGGCCTTTTCATTAAACATGCCACAGACGCCCCTTGTTCAGCAGCCGTTATCAATCAGATCGGAGCCATTGTCTCTTTCCCTAACCCCCCATAATTGGCATCTGTCTGGGAGAAAACAAATAAATACTAGGCTGCCATTTCAACTAAGAAAGCAAGGAATGGGGGTGCTCCTTTTTGAAGCACATTGTGGGTCCTGAAGAGGCCTGTTCTCCCCCAGGAAGGTAATACCTGCAAGACCCCACCAGGTACAGCTCTCTGCTACCCACCTGGAAGGAATTGCTCTGATCTTTGCCCCAAATCACTGCTCCACAGAGCACTTTATTTCTTCTAGAAAGCCCTGTCTGTAGAGACCCTGGCAGATAGTCAGTAAGAAAGGCTTTATTTTTGGTGTTTTGCTTCAGGAAGTCAAGGGAAAAAGCAGACATGGACACATTCTCTGGCTGACTTTGGATACAGCCACTTAGTAACAGCAATATAGCCCTCTTGTTAAATAATACCAATAGAATTAAACTAACATTTAATTAGTAATAACATTGCAGCCTGAGGAGATAAGACAATTGTGATTAATGAGTAATAATAGCACACTCACAGCATTGTTATTAATCAAGAGTTAAAACTTAATAGCATTATTGTTAGCTACTATACTGGACAGCATGTTCATATACAGGCAATTCTCATTATTCCCTGTAGTTATGTTCTATCATGTAGCCGTGAACATTGAATTAGTGAATACTGAACCATTGCTCCTAGAGAGATACAGAGTTAGGTTCCTGGGAGCCTCTGGTCACAACATCTTCATCAACAGATCAACACACAGTCTTCTTTTCATGTGTCTTTCTGTTTAAAAGCTCTTCTAAAATATATATTGTTGATTCATGACCATTGAGCTCACGCCTAACTGTAACTCATGCCTGAACGAAGCTTATCTGATACACGGATTTTCTGGTAAGACACACCATAGCCCTCTTGCCTAGGAACACTAGGCAGTGCTTCAGCAGTGTGTGTAGGGCCACTTTGAGCATCACAATCACCAACAAAAATGTGAAAAATGTGTCACTAAACAGACTGCGAAAGGACACATTTAGGGCATGAGAACACAGAGCCCCGCCCTGTTCAGCCTCTGCCCAGAACGCCTGCATCAGGAAACTCAAATTTCCCCGGTTCTGTGAATGTCTGTGAAGGACCGCAGGAGGGCTATGAGTACTGATTCAGGGCTTACAGATGAATTTTGATGGGTAGGCAAATGCGCAGATACGTATTCCACAAATGAAGATTGGCTGCCCCTTATTTCATTTTGTTCTCACTCAAGCCAGTAACTCCCATCTTTTGGTATAGAAAACTAAGGTTCTCAGAGGAGGTGAAGTGACTTGTTAAAAGTCAGAAAGTTGGGAAGTGCTTCGTTATGTCAGACCAGGAGTCAGTTCACTACAGCCCATGGACCAGCTGCCTGTTTTTGTAAATAAAGTTTTATTGGAATACAGTGATACTCACTGGCTTACATATTGTCTGTGTAGCTGCTCTTGTGCTGAAAGGCAGAATTGAGTTGTTGCAACAGAGATCAAATAGCCCACAAAGCCTAAAATATTTGCAGCGCTTAATGGAAATGTTTGTTGATCCCTGTACTATCTCAAATTCTCTCTTTGAGATCACAGGACTGAAAGTTCTGTCTGGTCTCAATACCAGAATGGCCTGTGCCTTTTCTAAACACTTTGTTCTTCTCTCTTGGACAATGGGGATTTTCCAATTGATGATGTTTCCTTCTGTACATTGACATGAAGAAGTTCAAAGCCAGAGATCCCTGGCACTCACATGATAGGAACAAAAAGGATCTTCCCTCTTGGTTACTCTAGAAAGGGGTTAGATGATCTCAGCACAGTCAAAAACACGATCAATATACAAAGAGTTATACAGACATCTGGAACTTTCCAATAGTGAAGTGTTTCATCTGGGGCAGGACCCAGATTCTGTATGAATGGTAGTTTTCCCTGAAGAAACAAAAATTACTATCTGCAAATTATCTTTTTAGCTAACTCTCATTTATTGAGAACTTATTATGTGCTTTGATTACTAAGGCTGAGTGCTATCCAGGGCTTACTATCTATGGTATATAGCATATAGACCAAGAGAGTCTATACCATGGAGGTAAGTGTGATTATCCCTTTATACAGACGAGGAAACCAAGGACCAAAGATGCAGGCTCATCTGTCCTGGGTCATAAAGCAAGGAAATGACAGAGTGGAAATTTGCAGCCAGGTGTATCTGACTCCAAAACACATTCCCTACACTATACTCCTTTACTCTAGACTGCTTACTGAGCATCAGTCTTCATCCTCCCAACTCTCAGAATTAGGACTATGGGCTGCACAGGGAGGCACTTCTGAAATTCTTCCCATGTTAGGATGTTCATCTTTGAATTTGAACAGGGTAGGTGGCCTCTGCAGAACATTAGGGTGGGGTGGGGGTGGGGACCGTGTCAGGAACAAACCCATGTTGATGAGTGAGGAAGCCTGGCTACAGCCCAGCTGTGCGACAGGGGTGGGCTGGGTGCCGGTACTGGCGCTGGGGATGAAGAGACATGGAGGAAGGAGACCTGACAAGATTCAATGATTGACTGGATCTGGGTGGAGGGAAGGGAACAAGGATAGCTCCCAGTTTCTGGCTGGGCTGACTGGTAGATGGTGGGGTCTGTCTCTGAGATTAGAGAGAAGACTAGGAGCTGGTTCTGTGTGGGCTGAGCTTGACACTTCCAGAGGAAATGCCTGCTTGCAAATGATGGTAGCCTTTGTCCCGCCCTGGTTTATATCTTCTAATTTGTATACATGCTTATCCATCCACAAAACTCTGTGCTACTGAGAGGCAAAGAGCCTGTGTGTGACGGATGCCATGGCTTCAATCCTTTTTGTTGTTGTTACTCTTTCTAGATGATTCTGAAAATCTTACCAGTCTCTTGTCACTTCCGTGCCTGTAAGAAAAGCAAAAACCATGCTTTAGTCAATTCAGTGCCTCCTCTGTCTCTATCAGAACCAATAACTGCCTGCTCTCACGCTGTTATTGCACCCCCTAAACTCCTTAGTACACAGCCTAAGTGGAAGGTTGTAAAGACTCTGTTAAGGACGTCTCTAGTGAGAGCAGTAGCGAGCCTAAGGGTCTGTGCCTTTTAGGAGGATGTGCTCTGAGGCCCAGGAGCCTATCCCCGTGCCTCCCCCCCTTCTCCATCATTCCTTCTCTTCAGCAGCACCGTTTGTGAATATTTATTAAACATCTGGGCATCGGGATGCTGCAGGGTATTTTCCAGCCCTAGCACAGAGGTTCGTGAGAGCGGGCATTTTTGTCTGCTTTGTTCATCGCTGTATTCCCTGTGCCCGGACTGTGCTTTCATAAGCTTGATACACAGGAGGTGCTCAGTTAAGTGTTTGTTCAGGGTATGAAGGAAGGAAAAAAGTTCCCTTTGATGAGGAAGAACACTACCTGAGCATGTGTCAGATCCTGAGCCTGGCTTTGGGAACACAGAGAAGAATGGACCAGCCTTGTGCCCAAGAAGTCTTACGAAAGAGACCAACTGTCAAAAGATGATAAGAGAAGTGTTACAATAACGATCTGAGCTGAGTGCTGGGATAAGCAAATGGGTGCTCCTGACTCCAGCTGGGGCAGCATTAAGGAGGGCTTCACAGAGGAGGCAGCATTTGACCTGGGTCTAGAAGCATAAGTAAGAGTTCCCTGAGTGGGAAATAGGAAGAGCATCAGACAAAGGAAATGTCTGTGGGAGGGAGCTGTGATGTAGTTGCTGAGCGGTCATGTGCAAGGAAACTCTCTGGGCAGAGGGTGGAGGATGAGAACCAACAGTGTATCCTCCGAGCCCTAGAGAAAGACTAGTGCTTTATCTGAATCCCTGTTCTCTCCCCATCTCTCACACTCTCATCCTACCAGATGAAGAGGAAAAGAGAAGAAAGGAGGAGTTTATTAGTGGGGGAAAAATGCTGAGAAAAAACACACAAGGAAGACATGGATACAGAGGTGAAAAAAAAGCACAAATGACTCAGCAGTACTTTCTAATAGAAATATAACGCTTTAAGTTTTCTTCTCACACTTAAACCATGAAATGAAACAGGTGAAATTAATTTTAGTAATTATTTCATTTAACAAGACATATTCAAAATATCCTGTCATTTCAACATGTAACCAATATACAAATTCACTGATGAAAAATTTACATTCTTATTTTCATGCACATTTCAATTCAGAATAGCCATATTTCAATGGCTCACCAGCCACATGTGGCCAGTGGCTACTGTATTGAACAGTGCAGTCCAGATTCCTACTAAACTCTTGAATAGCAGTATGGAACTGAAGCATCAGGGAATGACTGGGGTCCACACATTCCCCAGTCGTGCACCTTTGTTCACCCACTCATTCATCCACACAGGGGTTTCTGAATGCCTGCTCTGTGCCTGGGGCTTCTGAGGTGGAGTCAAACAGGAAATGGCATGTGTGACCACCAAGTGCACCAGTTCATGCATCTCAGGCCAGGGAGCTAGCCATCTAAGGGGGACCAGGACCTGTCCGTTTTTCAGGGATGTTGAACTGGAGCTAGACTGTGTGTGGTTGGCAGATACTTTGGATTTGGCCTTTTGAATTTTCCTGTGCCATATCTCAGTAATGAGAAAACCCACCAAGTGTTAACACTTAGTCAGCTTAGCATCTTTGCCACATCCCTCGCTTACTTCATTCGTTAGGTTACTTGTGGGCCTGCTGCAGACATCTGATGTTTGAGGACATTAGATCAGAAATCTCTAAGAAATTCCATGTTGATAAGACCAAAGGTAGACAGAACTAGACAGCAAACAGGCTGGGGTTGGCAACCCCCACTCGTGTTTTAGAATCATTTTAAACATACCATTCTTTAAACATACCATTTCCTGGCCTTATCCTCAGAGATTCTGATTCAGTTGGTCTGAATTGGGGATGGGGGCCACTTATTTTTATAAAGGCTCTATACATACTACTGCTGGAAAACCAGAGACCAGAGAGGCTGTCTGTTCTGACCAGGATCACAAAGTACACAGCCTCCTACGTCCCAGCCCACTGCTGTTTCCTGTAAACAGCACTCAGGGCAGAGGGGCCCTTAGAACCTTCCTGAACACTCAGGAGGCATCGTGAACCCCTCTGCTCACAGGGGGTGGCGAATCTGTAACCACCGTTGCCTCTTCAAGAACAAAGCCCTTGTCGGTTTACCACTCTGGGAATATTGCCAGGCTCAAGTATTAATAATAATCTCTTTATTTTTAAAATGCCTTATAATTGCATAAATAGAGCTTACTTTCTCTTCTTTAATGGTAATGAAGCTTATCCGACCGATTGGTTGATTAATAATACTCTAATTCCTTGACTGACAAAACAAAAAGGCCAAAAAAGGGATGCCAGGCAATGATGGTTTGGGATGAGAAGCAGCGGTTCCACCACTTTCTAACTGCCACCCCGGCGGCTCAGAGAGAAGGGTAGTGCAGTTTCTGTGCAGTCAGGCTCTGCTAAGAAAGGGCTAAGTCACCTTCAGGAAGCTGAGTCCTGCATTTTCCCTTGGGCACACTCCTGAACACCCTTTTCTTCACGTTATACAGTGTCCCGTGGAGATGTTTCTCTCTGGTTTCAGTAATGATTGCACTCGTCCTGGGTCCGTGTTGCATGTACACTTGAGGAGAGTGGGCATCGTGGAACTGATCTTGTTTGCTGCTTCCCGTTGGCTGTTAGGAAACTCAGAGCCCAACCTGTGTCCTACCAGCAACAAGCATAAAGTCCTTAGACTATGTTTGGTGTAAAAACAGCTCACATTTGTTGCACATTTACTGTCTTCATGGACTCCTTAGACCTCATTTTCTGCAAACTGCATGTTCCTGAAAAACTATAGAATGCAGACCTCCCTTTTATAAATCAAGTCATGATTTCAGTGAATTGGAAATAGGAAACTTCAGGGAATAAGGAAACTCATTTAAATTGGAGATCCCTGTGCTATGAATAATGACCTCCTTACTCCACCATGTTTGCATTGTCATTTGCTGTTTTTCAGGCTCTCTCTTGACCTGCAGAGAAGGCCAGCTGGGCCTGGCTGCTGCCTCTGAGTTGGCTGTGAACTTAAGCATTCTTTTCCTGAGCCCAGAAAAGCCCCTGCTCTAGCTACACATCATAGGGCCAGAGCTGAGCCCTGACTGGGGCCCATAGTGTGGATGGCTTTGCACCATCACACACTGGCCAGGGACAAAGGGAGATGGGAGGACTTTGACTGGTCACCTGCCTCCTTGCAGTGGGTTCCTGTTAGAGAGTAGATGGAGAGACGAGGGAGTTAATGAGGTCGGCATTCTAGCCAAATGCTTTCCATCTTCCTTCCACCACTGAGCCGATTGGAAAAGAATGCTGTGCCGGGTGGGGTGGGTCAGGGACGGCTAGAAAAGCTGCATTTCCATCAAAGGTGTTGGGTGGGGCATGACTAGAAATATCACGCACCAATTCAATTCAATTCAGTGAGTATCTATTAAGCAACTTCTGTATGAGTTACTTTTAGGTATTAACCAACAAATTCCTCAAAAATATCCTTCCCTGTAATTAACCAACAAATTCCTCAAAAATAACATTCCCTATAATAATCATTATCCCTATTTTACAGCTGAGCTATTTAGAAGACCCAGAGGTGTTAAGTAAATTAGCCAAGATCACACAGGGAAGCCTAGGATTCCGCTGGGATTTGAACCTGAGTCTCTCACTCTGTAAACCCAGTATACCAAGCTGCGTCTCCATGTTGTTCTACCACTCACTGTGTCACACATTCCTTTTTAAATTGTTTTCAGAGGTACATCTTGAGGTCTCATTTCCGAGGCACCTCTTCTTGCTGTAGTGAGGAAATCAGGGTGGGAAACAGACTGATCTTCAAAGCTCTGGGGAAATGGATGGAACCAGCAGTTTACACTTATAAAATTTGTTTTCAGTTCCAGCCAGGGGTAGTAGTAATTTAATCGTCAGGGCTGGCGTCCACTTCCTTAGGGGCTCCCTGCCCCAAGCCAGATGGTTTTTGTTGAATCTGGCAATTTTCAGAGAAAGAACCAGATTGGAGTGTCAAATCCTCAGCTGGTCTCCGTGAATGGAGCTCATGGACGAGCCTAGGGAACCGCCGGCGCACTGTGTGCTCCCAGTACTCAACAACCTGTTTGTCTATCTCCGCAGCACCCCCACGAGACAGGCACCATTACTGGCCCCTTTTTATGGGTGAGAAAACTGAGCCCCTGGGACTTTGCCTGGTCAAATGCAGAGCTGGGACCCATCGTGTCTAGAAAGATGCAAGCCTGGTGCCTGACACTTATGGGCCCTCAGAAGCCTTTGTAGCTTGAGATTCCTAGCTCAGAGCCTTTTTTGTTCCATCACACTGTCTCTGCCTTGAGAGAAAGTACTCTATCCTGAAGGCTATTTTTCTCAAAATAGAAGAAAACCCTTGCTGGGCTGTGATCTCATGTTCCTCCACAGGCCCCTTTGGAGTCTCTGTGGACCACGCACATGACTTACTTTCATCCATCCAGAGGTTACAAGAAACCAAATGTTGGCAGTATAACATCTTTCTTTAGAGGAACTCGGAGGCCTGCCCCACTATAGGTCTCTGGGGGTGGGGTAAGAAATTTGAGAGGCTGTGGAGGAAGAAGCCTCTGGCTTTGTTTTGTCAAGATCTGTGCTTTTTAAACAGTTTTATCCCCAAACCCTTAGCACCCCTCCTCCTAAAGGAAAAACAATCCAAAAAAATATGTGTACATGACCATGTCCTACAGTACTCATGGCTCTCTCTATGTATTCCCAGCCCGGCCCCAGATCCAATGGAGAGTGGGAGGAACTGTTCACAGGGGTCAGTGGTATGGGGCTCCGGTAGACTATTGGACTCAGACCCAAGACAGGCCAAGAGGGAAAGGCAGGCTGGAATCGGGAGGAACCACTTGGTGGTTCAGAGTATGTGAATTTCAACAGGTACTGGGACCCATCAGAGCAAAGGTGTGGGAAGCTTGCTGGGAAGAGGGGAATAGGGGGTCACCAGCGTTGCCGAGATCCCATTATGAGCCGGGTAATCTCCATACTTGTTCTTCTTTCCCCCCATGACCCCATGAAATTGCAAGATGGGAAGTTGAGGCTCAAAGAGTCCCAGCAACCTATCCCAGCCCAGGCTCATAGCTTGTCAGAGGCAGAACTGAGACAAGAGCCCAGGTTCCTGGCGCCAGAGCTGGAGATGGGATCAGGAAGGAGGCCAGGCTTGCTAGCAAAGCAGCAGCGGGTCCTCATACACCCAGCCTGGCACACAGGGTGGGGTAGGAGGGTGTGATCTTGAAGTAAGGTGTGGATATGTGTAGACATGCCATGTGATGTAGGCCTCACCCTGCACTGTCCAATGGGGTAGCTGCTAGTCATATGGGCTATTTCAATTTCAATTAGTTAAAATGAAAAATTCAGTCCCTGGGTCACATGAGCCACACTTCAGGTATTTCATTCTACATGTGACTAGTACCATGCTGGACCCCTATCCAACCCCTTCATTTCACAGAGGATAAACCTGAGGCCCAGAGAGAAGCAATGAACACTGGGATTTAGCGGCACAGCTGAGTTCCGGTGCTGCGGCCCTTCTGCTATGCTCCGTGTTTCACTCCTAGTCCACATTCCTTACTGCTCTGTAATTAGTGGCCACTCACCACAAGGGTAACTCCAGCTCTGGCAACCTTACAGGACTGAGTCTCAGGGAAAGAGGCCACAGAGCCGAGTCAGTGGTAGCGAGACAGAATCCAAGGGAACCCATTAGCCAGACAGTGTAGAGGTTGTGAGTATTAACTCAAGCCAGGCAGCCAGGGCTGGGATCCCAATTCTGCCGCTGGCTTAGCTGCTTGACCTTGGTTGAGTTACTTCATTTCTCGGACTGTCAAGCCTCACAGGGTTGGGGTAGGTAATTGGTAAGTTACTCTATCTGAAGCCTCCAGGATAGTGTCTGGCAGATCATAAGCACTGTATCCATGTTAGGGTTGTATTATTATGAACGGGTGCTGCTTAAGCAGATTTGTCCCCTGTTCTGGAGCTGGACGTGTGAGCTGACATGTGTACTCACGGGGAGGGGGGCCGAAGGTTTGTGTGCCAGTGCACTTACAACACCTCAAAGCCGTGGTGTGTGTGGACTAGTCTGACAAACTCCTCTGCTCCTGCTTAAGTCTCTCATAGAGCACTTACCCCGTTTCATCTTATATTTTAAATAAAAATTTGAGTATTTGGCTTCCCTTCCCTATTAGAAAATAAACTTCTTCAGAGCAGAAACAGCATTTTATTTAGTTACACAAAGATTCAGACCCTGAGTGCCGTAATATAGATTCAAATAATTTCCTCCTAGTGACTCATCTTTTCTTTTGCTTTATTGAAATATAATTCACAAAGCATTCCATGTACAATTCAGTGGCTTTTAGTAGATTCACAGAGTTGTGAAACTCACCACAGTCAATTTTAGGACATTTTCATCACCCTCAAGAAGAAACCCCATCCCCATCCCCCCACCCCAGAACTTCATGGGATTGTGGTAAGCGTTAAATGAAGGAATACATGGAAACAGGCCTAGCACAGGGCCAGAAACAGTTGGTGCCCAATTAATGTCCATTCCTGGCACAGGCCCTGGCACAGGACTGGTGCAGGCTGTGGGTTTGAATTCTACAGCTTTCCCGACCCCAGAAACACGAAGACTGCTCTGCTAGGTCATCTGACAGAAGCTCTAGGAAGCTCAGCTTCCCTGTGAAGGTGCATTGCCAGGTATTGCATTATGCTGGGACTCAGGGTGGTGTTGGGGTGTGGGGTTCAGCATACAGGGAGGTACTGCCCAAGGAATTTCCCATACACAGGGTCCAGTCTGGGTGGCTCATGTCAGAAATTACACACTGGGTGGCCTCCCTCTCCACACCTGGCAGGTTAAGGCAAACAGGAATCTGGGGCCCTGTGCCTCATGGCAAATTTTTGTTCAGTTGTAGCTACTTTGGAGCCCAGATGATTATAAACTGCCTTTGGCTGCTCTCTCAAAGTGGGTTCATCTTCTGCCTTTTATTTTTCCTCTGCTTCCAAGAAGAAGAAATGCCAAGCTCAAAAACATCATTTTCATTGCCCAGTTGTTCCTTTGATCAAGGAGCTTCTGGAGAAAGGAATGCAGTGGCTGAGGGGAGGACTAGACATTATTGGGGTTTGGGTCCTGAGAAGAACCTCAAGCCTGGCTGTGTCAGGAGCAAGGGGTCCAGGGAGGGAGGGAGGATGACGGGGCCACCTTGGAGAGCCTCGAGCCCGGACCAGGAAGGGCGCTCTCTAGGGAGGAAGAGAGGGCTGAATGAAAACAATGCTGATTCACTCGTTCCACAAGCATGTGTCTACTCAAATGCATGCTCGGTCACAAGGAGGACGGGTCAGAAAACACATAGATCTGGATTCCAGATTTCATGATTCTATGAGACTTAAGTCAGTCACATACTTCCTGTAGCCTCAGTTTACTCTCCTGCAAAATGGAGCTAACAATATGTATTTTATAAGGTTATTGTAAAAGCTAAGTAAGATAATCTCCAGATGCTGTGAAAAGCTAAGCACAGTACCAGGTCCAGAAAATGTTGAGATGTCAGTGAAGCCCCAGGAGTAAAATTTAAGGAGGCACTTGTGCTTGTGCAAGTGCAGGGGCAGTGCTTGAGGGAGAGTGCCTCCTTAAATGTCTCCTCCTTGGTGCCTCACTCACGTACCAGAGCCCCAATCCTGATGTGACAGAAGGATTGAAAGATACTATCAGTTCAGGGTGCCCTTAATGAAATCAGATTTTAGTTGTCGCAATATCTGTTTTCACTTGAGAAACAATTATACGACAATATGTGCAGAGCCCTGTATTTGTTCAGTTTACGGAAAATTTGTAACCTACCACATTGAAGTCACTTCCGTCCAGTCACCCACAGCCCTCTAGCTGGTACTGCTAAGCCTGTCTCACTAACCTGAGTCTTAACTGCTCCCTGCACCACAGAGGCATTTCATTGGCATGTCTCAGAGGTGGCCATAAGGGATAGCAGAGCCAAGGATCCTGCTTGGGTAACCACAATACATGACAACTGAAGAAAATTCTTGTTTGTTTTCCCTCTTAATTCTTCCTCATGCCTAGTGCAGTGGTGAGTACAGAGTAGGTGTTTGATGGATTCTTGGTGATTGAATTAATGGGTATAGGAAGAGAGGGGTAAATGGATGGACAGATGGAAGGATGGAATGAGTGGATGGACGCAAGTGTTGATGGGTAGAATGAATGGATGGGTGAATAGGTGGATTTCATTAGCATGTGAGTTCCAAGGAGGCAGGGATTTTCATCTGTTCTATTCACTGATGTATGTCCCATGCCTAGTGCTTGGTGCATAGCAAACACTAAATATTTGTTGCTGAATTGGGTGAACGAACAGATGGATGAAAGAGTATGAATGGGTAGATGGATGGACAGATGAACAAATACTAGTTTACTTTGGAATAGTACTTTAGTTGACAGCCTTTATGTTATTCAATCTTCATCTGAACTGTGCAGCATAGTCTGGGGAGATACATAACTGACCAAATTCTCCTTTGATCCAAGTGGTACCCTCAGTATTGCATACCTACTTTTGTTCTAGAAATATCTTCCAACTCCTTTCAAACTGTAAGCTCATCCAAACCCAGGAATAAATCTAACTAATATTCCCGGTATTGAGCACAAGGCCTAGCACACTTGAGATAGTCTGTATTTGTGGACCAAAGATGTGTGATCATCAACATTTTGGAATAGGCCAGAGAAGTGATGAGACCAGTTGTGGCCAAACAGCTAGTGAGTGGCAGAGTCAGGACTGAAACTTGGCTCCAGACCGGAATGCTCATCTTGGGCTTGTTTCACATCAGATGGGCATGAAGATTTGGCTGCCTAGATGACTGGGGAGCTCAGATGAATAAATGATAAATCCATCATTCAGGGAGCTGGGGAGCCGGTTAGGAACAGTTGCTTAAAAATGACAAGCAGTCTTCCATGAGCCTCCTGGTTGAAAAAACTGCATCTTCCTAAGCCCCTGGCTCTGTTAGCAGACAGGGATTATGTGATGTGCTCAGAAGCCCAGCCATCTATTGGTATTTAATGGAGTCACTGCCTGTAAAGATTCCCTGGTACCAGAGGCAGATAGGATTTAGAAATACAGGCAGGAAACTTCTCACATTTGGCAAGTGGTGTTTTACAAGTCAGGGCCACTTTTGTTTACTGCAGACTTGATCTTGTGAAATAAAGCCCTGTCCTAGTCCTTGCCAACAAAGGATGAGAAGTCGTGTGGAGTTGTTGAAGGGGGTTAGCCTTTGGCCTCACAAAGACGGGTCAGATGTAGGACCCCTGCCTGCTAGCTTGGGGAATCAGGGAGAGGGAAGGAAGTAAATGCTTTCTGAGCATCCAGTTCATACCAGGTCACTTGTACTGGTGTCAGGGCACATTAATGCATTTCATCCTTCCCATTGCCCCGCAGGGTGTAGGTATAGTCATCTGCATTTGATGCATGGGGAAAGCAAAGCTCAGAAAGTTTATGCATCTTACCCAAGGTCTCACTGTGGGTACTGATGGAGGGGCCTCTGTGTCTGACTCCAAAACCCCTTCCACTTTAGGAATGACAAGCCACCAAACGTCTCTCCTCCTCATTAACATGGACAGAAACAACCAAAATGCCCATCCACTCAGTCGGTACCATGAATCAGGTGACCTCTTGCCTCCCAGGTGTTTGCAGGAAGAAGGCTTGAACCCCTCCACCTGAGCAGGCTCAGGCTCTGCAGACTGTTCGCACCCACATGCTGGCAGATTCTCAGGCGACAAGCCATTTGAACATGTGCCAATATCTCAACCCTTCTAATTAAAACCACATTATCCGGGATGATTTTCAGTGCTCATTTGTGGAGTTGGGATACTCTCTGGTTTCAAGTTCAGTTTGAAGTTTTCCCTTCTGAACAGCACTTGCAGTGACCTCGGTAATGAACATGAGGAGATCCTGTGTGACCTGCCCTGGGAGCCTGTGTATTCTCTTTTATTCCAGAAGCGTCTACTTGGGGAGGATCAGACTGCTGGGCAGATGGTCTGGCAGCCCATATGCCAAAAACACGTGTTAACTCTTCCTTGTTTATTACTTTCGTTGCATTAGCTGTGTGCCCCCTGCCCTCCAGCCTTGCAAAGTGCAGGAGAACAGAAGCAAGTGGATCGGTATTCGCTTGCCATGGTTACTGTCAGGCTCCAGGAAGCACCTCTGGCTGGTGTTCTGCGGGCTGGCCCTTAACTCTTGCCACTGTTCTCTTCTTCTAGCTGAGGACCTTTGCACCTGCAGGCTTGGTGAGCTCAGGCCCCTAGGTGCAATCCTGACCTGGAACTGGAGGAGAATAAAGAACAGCATCCTGAGTGATTGGTCTTTAGGGATTCATTGAAGTGTCCTGTTTACTTCTGAATTGGTTTGAGAAATGTTTAAATAGTTCCCTAAGAAGGTGCAACCTATCTTCTTTGGGAGACAGCGTTCGGCTCTTGAGGCTTCTAGGCTGGCCTAGACCCTGGCCCCAGTCTCAGTACTCAGGCCTAGTTTCACAGTACACGGAGCACGGCCCGCCATGACGGTCCTCGCGTGCCTTCCCAGCCCATCTCCCACCACCCGGAGTCATCCTGTGCTCGGGAATGCTGAACTTCCGGCATTCCATCCACATCATCCTTTGCCTGGACTTCCTCTTCCAGGACTGTCCCTGCCTCGCTCACTGCCCTGTCACCCATACCCTCACCACACTAACTCCTGCTTGTCTGTTAAAATGTAACTTAGCAGCTGCTTTCTCTGGAAGATGCCACTGATCCCGGCTGAGTGAGGCGCACTCTGCTGCACTCACACCGCACGGATCTCTTTCCATAGTGATAGGACAGTTGCTTGCTTGTCTCAATGTCCTGCCACATCTTACTCATCTTGGCAACCCCACAGGGCCTGCAACAAAACAGTCCCCTCGTAACTGTGGGTGGCCAGATGGATGGATGAATGAAGACAGAAAGGACTGATTAGTTACCTAACTGAGCCTCCAACTCACTCCCAAGCCCCATCCCCAGAAAGCCTGATAGCCCAGTGGACATCATGAAATCGGAAGGTGGCCAGTGTGAGGCTCGGAGCCCAGGAGAAAGACCATTAGGAGTTGGAATCCAAGAGGCAATGTAATGGGTAAAAGGCAGGATTCGTACCAGGTGCTGCCGCACTTGTCATGGACGGTCTTAAAGACCCAGCCTGCTAGTCCTTTCCGCTATGCGATGAAGCTTCCAAGTGGTTCTTTTGCAGTTGGCACCATTTTGCAAATTCTCACTGCCTCGGTTTCTCACCTCTGTAATCAAGTTGTCAGATTTCTAAGCTTTAGGTTTGGACAGTCTTGGCTTGGGATTCTGGCTCTGCCAATTCCTAGAGGTGTGACCATAGGCAAATCCATTGTCCTCTCTGAGGCTCTCTACTTCTCCAGGAAATGAGAATGCTGAAAGAGACAGTAAATGGCAAGTGTAAGGGACTTCTTCAATGGGGTAGTTGAGGAAAGCTTGATGACGGTCAGGGTTTCAGGAAACCAATAGGGGTAATATAACAGGCCAGGAGTAACGTAGCAGGGAACCATTACCACCCCCAGGCCTGAAAAGGAAGGGTTACTGAGAGAGCTGACTCTGCAGGGGGGTACACTGCAAAGGAGCAAGGACCTTAAGAAGAAAAAGAAGCCCCGCCCAGCTCACAGCCTAGCAGAGCAGAGTGGGGGGTTAACATCCCAGCCTCTCCTTCCTCCTACCTGGAGGCTGATGCCTCCCATTGGCTAAACCCAACCAGAAGTCAGAGGGAAAGGAAATCACCGGTAATACCCCAGCAGGTCAGCCTCCTGGGGCACAGAACAGTGGAAGAAAGGATAGAGAAAGGAGGCCCGCGCTGTCCAGACACACAGCAGGTTCTCAGGGTGGGCCCCCTCTGTCCCTGACCTTATTAACACCTCTACCTCCATAGGAAAAGGGACAGAAGAGAAGGTGAAGCAATCTGAGCACTCTTTATAGTCCTCACATGAGTGTGTTAGGAACAAAGTTGAAATGAAGAGAAAGAATAAAGGATTTTTAATTTTGGTTATCTGAGGATGTCTTTTATCCACCTTATCTCTTTCTGCCAGTAGCCGGGATAATTGAAACCTCATCGCCTTCCCTAACTGCAGTTGTTCAATGTGCTGAATGCACATCAAAGGTGTTTTTGTAAGGAGCTGTATACTGTAGTTTTTAATTAATTTTAATTTTATTTTTACATTTGATCTAATAGAGTCAAATGAATCTTTATTGCTCAGATATCACCAAAACGGTGAACTAGGTCAGTCTTTTCAGGAGTTCTTTGAACTTCTTTGCATGTATAAATCACTTCCACCAGCAGACTCTGGGCTCTGCCAGCAGATACCTGTCTTCAGTCTAGCAGGGATGGGTGTTAGATGGGAGCAAGGTGTCAGGCAAGTGAGAAGTCAGACTGAGCAGGTGATGTCAGCATCGCGTTCATTCCACGAAGAGGCTCTACTCTGTGCTGGGCATTGAGTGGTAAGGGAGACAGAGGAGTTGCCTGAGCACCTCAGTTTGGTGTCCAGGGAGATCATAAACTTGGACACTGGAGGTGGAAACATAGCAGGTGCCTTTAATTTTCCCCCTCAACCTGCTTAACTGCAGGAGGATTTGCACCATATCTGCCCCTCTGCAGTGGCCTCCAGAGCTTTCCTGTCATCCAGGGGGCTGCTGCCCATGGTTGTCAACCCCAGGGACCCTCTCATGGGCTCCTCCCAAGGCTCTTCTGGGATCCCTGCCTCTCCCTGTCTCCTGGGAGACACTGTGCCTTTCTAGTACCGCAAGACTTTGCCTTTGTCCCCTCCATGGCTTTCAAGGTTGCATATAAAAGCTGCTATTCTACCATGACATCTGCTGTCTCCTTTCCACCTTCCAAGCCCCAGTTTCTTCTTTCCCTCTTATTACCAGGAGAGAGCTCCTTGGCCTTTCCCAAGAATCCACGCAGAGGATTTGATCTCCCTGCCCCATCCTTCTCAACGCACAGAGGTGTTTCCACGTGTGTGGCTTGCTTGGCACTTGAATACATTAGAATTAGCACACAGTATTATATGAAGTTGCAACATGTATAAAGTTTTTAATGTGTGTGAGGGTAGGGAAAACTAAAATGGCCTTTAATCTTATAGCTCAAATAACTCCTGTTAAATGAAAAAACATGAGATGTGCACAGTCAGAAAGTGCAGAGTACAGACAGATAAAACACATAACTCATCTTAGGTTCCCAGTTGCCTCTCTCCAAAGGTGTGACCACTGTTAAAGAGCTTCCTTTCTTTCCAGAAAAAAAATGTAGACTCATGTTTTATTTACACCAAAGAGGTCATTTTATCCAGAGTCTGCACCTTGTATCTGTCCCTTGACTATCTAGGAGTGGTTCCACTCTCAGTCCCTTCAGAACTAACTCACTCTTGTTAATTGCTGTGAATATTCTTCCATTGTTTGAATGTACAGTAGATTATTAACTTTGTCCTCTGTCCGTAGATTCTTAAGTATTCCTAGCTTTTTGCTGTTACTGATAACTCTTTAGTGAATTCCTTATTTGCATATTTTGGGGGATGAGTATAACTGGAGAGTAAATTCCTAAAAAATAGAGCTGATACCAAAAAGGACACACTTAAATTTTGGTGGATATTTCCAAATCGTCCTACAAAACATCGCACCAGTGTATCCTGCCATCAGCAGTATAGGAGAGTACCCCTCCTCTACTGGCAGACAACAGAAGTTATCGAGCTCTCCCATTTTTGTCACCCTGTTGGGAAAAAAAGTGGTATTTCATTGTTGTTTTGATCTGCAGTTCTTTAATTATCAGTGCAGCCAAACATCTTTTCATATGTTTATTAGCTGTTTGTATTTGCTTTCCCCAAATAGATTGTTCATATCCTTTGTCTCATTTCTTTCTATTAGACCAGAAATAAATTTTAAAGTATTCTGTGAAATTAAAAGCAGGATCCAAATCTCAAGTATTTTCATTTTATCATTGATTTTATTTCCTTTTATTTTGAGATGGCAAATCACAGGGCAGGAGGAGGGTCCAGACATCTTTATCTTCTGCTCTTTGAACAGGAAAGCCTCTGTAACCTCTTAGAAGGGTCTTTCTGTTCCCACCCCATGAAGAACAAAGCAATTAATTATTTAGCATCCCAGTGGTTCTGAGGGGGAACTATACCTGTCAAACTGTGCTCTGGCAGCTGCTAAGTAGCATGCACCCAGTCATGGATCAGCTGTGGGGCTCTGTGCCGTCCATTTAGATGAGGCCTTCGTCAACTGCCTATTGTGCACCTCCGGAGGTCACATCCTTGACACCATCTGCTGGACCATGAAGATCATGAGCATGCCAAGGAGTCTGACAGGCTGTGATTATTTTCTGCTCGAGTGCGTTTCTTTTCCCCCCTGGCATGAAGGGGAATCATTTTCTGCGCAAGCTCTTTGTGCAGCAGGCATCTCGTAAAAGGGAAGATGAGCGTCTTTGGGTGCGATGATGAGCTTGCCCTGGTCTGAAGGCGACCAGGCCCTGGTGCACTTGGGGCAGTGCAATTGATGTTTTTGGCCCCAGTGGATGGGCTATTACTCATCTGTCCATTTGTCTATCCATTCCACCCAATGAACATGTTGAAAGCAGTCTGGTACGGAAGTGAAAACTTTGGGCTTACAGACAGGATTACACCTGAGTTCTGGAACCTGCTCATGTGTGACCTGGGCAAGTTGCATTGCTTCTTGCTTCTTGGGGCTTTTGAGTTTCCTTAACTATAAAATGGGGCAAAAATGCCCGCAGCAGCATTGTGAAGTCTACAGAGACAGTCCATGTGTTAAGACAACTGGTGCCGCGATCATGCTGCATTAACAAGCCACTTAAAAATTCAGTGGGTTCAAACAGTAATTTCTTCCAGCTCATACATCTGGGAGTGAGCCGGGTGTCAGCTGATACTAAGCCGGACTCGGCTGGGTTTGGCTGTCTTCTGCTGGCTGGATCGAGGTCTGCTCCAGGAGGCTGTCATCCGCCTTGGATTACTGGTGTTCAGTCTTACGCCTGCCTTTAGCTAGAAGTACTGAAAAGTTCAGGACAAAAGGCAGGAAGTGAGGAATGAGAATCAGGAGCAATAATACAATCATTCACCCTGTATTCTTAATGGTACATAGTAGTGCCTTGGTTTTCTGTCTGCTGTGCTAGAAAGCAGAACGGCTTGACAGAGCACCATTCTTCCCGTGGATGATGGCCAAGCCTTCTGCTGCTTTTAATCCATGGACTCTTATTCCTTAATTCTTCAGTTTCCCAAGAATGGATCTCCTTGAGAAACTGAAGGAAACCAACACTCAAGAGTTTTGCATTTTTTTATTTGTCTTTACTATTCCATAGTTTAATGTCATTCATCAGTTCTAGAATATTCTCAGCTCTATTTCTTCAAACATTTCCTCTCTCCTATTCTTTCCTTTCAGAATTTCCTTTAGCTCTATGTTGGATCTTCTCATTCTATCCTCTATCGTTTTAGTAGATCTGCTGTCTTGTTTGCCATATACCTCCATGTGCTACATTATGGGAAATTTCCTCAAACCTATCACTGAGTTCACTGTATCTCTTGTCAGCTGTAATTAATCTGCTCTTTCATTCAACTTTCACATCTTAATTTTAATGACTGCGTTTTTTTTTCCATTTCTCAGGTTTTATTTGTTTCTTTTTCAAAGCTGCCTTAATTTTCTCTTAGTGTCTTCTTTTAATATGACTTTTGATCCCTTCACTTATCTTTTTGGCCACTTAAATACATTTATAATCTATTGGATGAGTATGTCAAAGGTGTTCAGCCTCTATGTTGTGCCTGCTGGTGAGGGGTGTTCTTGGGTCATATATCATTTATGTGTATATATAATTTTTTTTGGCAAGCTCATCTTTAGGTGATGTGGTTTTTGGTGTTGCTGTTGTTCAGTTTTTCCCAGTGGGATTTCCTGCATTCAGGGTTATGGAAGTGCCCTTACAGAATCTAGAGGGCTTTTGTGCACGTGGCCCACCGAGCACCACAGAGGTTTCACTGGCCCCAGATCAGTTTTTACATTAATTTCTTGGTTTAGGATTCCTGCAACCCAGAGGTGGCATAAATTTGGACTTCATACTTGTATGTGGCACAGGTTTGAGTTTTTCTATATTTTGGGATAATTTTTTTTTTCTCTTCAAAGCTCTGAGCAAAAACAAACTTCTTGGCCTATCGCTTCTCAGGCAGAGATCGTACACATGGAGGGAAGAGACCCTTCAGAGGCCTTGACCTTATGCAAGGACTTCCCCTTGCTCCCTGCCTCACATGCACCTGGGTCTGCTTTTCCCCCAACATGGATGTTAAAACCCCAGCCCTTAGCTGTTAATGTCTGTATTTGTATCTTAAATACTTCTGGGCCACTATAATTGCAGCTCTTTCACTCAGTGTTCTGGTTTAATGTTCCTTATTTAATATTTTTTTCCATTTTATTTTGTCCCACATTCCTATATGCTTTTGATAGGAAGGGAGGTCCCTTAAATGCAGCCTACCATTTGGCCAGAACCGGAAGTCCAAGACTGAGCAGCTTCTCAAAAAAAACATTACTGGGTCCTTTTATTTTACACTCCTTTCCAGGATAGACCCCAAAGAAATGCATGTTCATGAAATAATTGAATAACCAGACACCTACTGGATTTAAAAACCGATTGAAAACTAAAGCTTTTGCCTAGCAAATTGCTGTCTAGAACTGCCTTCTATTGAATCCTGTAATAATTAGAATTTCAAGTATTCATTTTCAATTAGAAACAAGGCATAATGGTCACACATGTGATTAAGAAATTGAATTGTGTCCAATGTTGGATTGATAGAAGGCAATATTTCCTGGGCCATTCCTTTCTTTAATGGCCAGAAACCAGACAGCCTCCAATAGAACAAAAATAAGAGCAGAACTTTTGAAAGATGCAAGAAGTGTGTAGGAGAGCAGGGTTGACCCTTAGTGACTTGTCACATGGGGGTGTGACTCTATTCCCCAATTGGCATGACTGTCTCCAACCTAATTACTGCCAGGTGCGGGACTGAGAGTTCCTAAGTGTGTGTTCATATCATAGCTCTGCCACTTGCTCCTTTGTTCCTTGCAGCCTAGGTAACCTCAACCCAAACAGAAACAAGGGTCCTGTAGCCCAAGAAGAGCCCTCAGTGGGCAGAACCAACCCTTTGGTGTGCCTGACACCCTGATTAACCCTATATTTGGATTATCTCATTAGTCACACAATTGACTTCCTAGGCATTTTCTTAGAAGGAAATTAGTACAAATAGCGTGCCAGGAATCACCAATGCCAAGTGTTTATGTGATGAATGAATAATGCCACAACTACTGCATAACTCCATGTTCAGCTCCTACCAGGTGTCAGTTCCTGTAATAGTCACCTTACCTACATTCTCTAATTTAATCTTTGAAACCATCTCCTGAGATTACTCCTACCTTAAATATGGGAAAGCAGCTTGAAGGAGTTAGGTAAGTCACCCAAGGCCACCTAGCTAGGGAGTGAGAGAACTTCAAACCCAGATCTCTGATTTTAGATGACCAGCTTGTTAACGTTGTGCATAGAGAAAGTAAAGGATTTGGGGGGAAGTATTAAATAAATAAAGTGCATGAGTGCTTGGGTGTCTCAGAGGCTTTGCAAATTTTGGTTTTCTCAGGAGAATTTCAGATGGCTGAGTCTGCTGGGTAGATGAATTTGAAATTGGACCCAGCACTGTGCCTGGCATATAGTGGGGGCTTAATAAATATTTAATGATCCAATCAATTTATTAATGATTTAGTTACTGGCTGATTTAGTTATACTGCCATTTCTTTTAAAAGATAGACTAGAAGCATGATATAAAATTCATGGGCTAGATTTGGAATTAGAGGGACCCATATCCAAATTTTGCTCAGCATGTTTACTAGCTCCGTGCCTATGGGCAGATGGATTGACCTCTTTGTACCCCAGTTTTCTCATCTGTAAAATGGGCACAATCTTAATCTCTATGTGGTTCCTGTGAGAAACATGTAGTACACTTAGAGTAGTCCTTCAGATAGTAAGTAGTGATAAAAGTCATTGCTTATCTTGTGAGCATCTAAGCACATGGGAATTATTAATAATTGTTCCTGCACACCACTGGGGTTGTTGTTAATGATGCTGAATAAAATTGGTAAAGAGCAAATCATCACTGAGGAACAGGTCAGAACACCTGGATCCCATAAGTAGCATTATCAGAAAGTTGGGATTCAAAGGATGTTCTTCCCCTTGCCCAGCCTTCTGGAAACCTGGTTACCCAACTTCTGCTATCATAGCGATATGGCCAAGGGAAGTAACACATCAACAGGAATGGACTTGGGGAGGGAGAAACTTGTCTTTTCACAAAAGGAACAAAAACAACTCATTGTTCAAAGTCTCTGCTGAAAGAGGAAAAAAATTCTCTGCAGAAAAAAGTTGACCATATTCAGTGGAAGATGCTGTAGTTTCCATGGCAATTAATGGTGTTAAGTGCACTTTGCAACTCAAAGGTCTCTAGTGACTGAAGATAGAGAAGGAAAAGGGAAAAAGTTGTCTGTGTGGTTTTCTAAAAATAGTATTTGGAGACACTTTTCTTGGAAAATCCTTTTACGGCCTCTATCGGGCAGGAATTTTATTTTTGAATCCGTGGAAAGATGTGCAAAATAACTTTAGGGATGGCATTACAGATACAATTGAGACACCTAAAATGGGTTCCCCCTGAGGCACGGCGGCCTCTTTGGAAGGAATCTCCACGCATCACTTCGTGTGCCAGCTGGACCTGGCGGGAAGTCCCTTAACACCGTGGCGCTTGGCCACGAAGGGAGGGGCTCGCCCTTTCTAATCCCAGAACTGTATGAATGCTCACGTTTGCAGGACATCTGCCCTAACCCTGAATCATCTAGTCCAGTCATTGAAACTTCAGCCAACAGGTATTTATTTGTTAAGTGTGTGTGCGAGGTACCTTGTTAGGAGCTTTGCACAGGTATCTCACCTAATTCTAAGTTAGAGTGATAGCACCCTCTCTCTGGAGGGGTCTGAGCTTCAGAGGAGCTCAGTGAGATTCCCCAAAGTCGCTACAGAGCTCCAGCAGAGCCATGTGACCCTGAGCTCTCTGTCGTCAACCAGATACAAGGCTTGGCGCTGTGCCTCTGTAGGGATCCAGCGTATGGGCCCTCAGAATGAACAGGGCTCTGGGCCCTCATGGGAAGACCCAGCCAAAGGACCTCGGCAGCTCACAGCCCTCTGAAACAGTGGAGGAGGGAGCACATGACTTTAAGCCTTGTCAGTGTTTAAATGCTCATAGAGTCCAGAAAATTCCCTTGTCCTAGTTCACTCTTTTCATTAAGAAAAAAATATATATATATCACTGAAGAATACGAGTCTGGTGTAGAAGGAGGTCATGCAGTGTAATGGAAATGGCACCAGAAGCACTGGCCTGGAACAGACCTGGGTTAAATCCTGGTTTTGCCTCTTCCTGGCTAGGAGACACTGAGCCATTAACATATCTCTGTAGCTGTAGAATCAATTATTAATGGTTACATCGAGTGCTGCTGTAAGGATTAGTGATAATGAATGTGAACACCCAACTCAGGGTCTGGACCCGTTGGGTCCTCAGTACCTGTGGCGCTGATGCTTTCTGCTTGCTGTTGGAAAGGAGGACTGAGCCTCCAGTCACTGCCTGAAGCTTGGAACTGGCACCTTCTTTTAGGCTGAATTCCATTCTGTTCTGTCCTTAAGTGACTCAGCTTTAGGCTCTGGGGATGATGATACTGGAGTCTTCTTGTCTGTTTGTTTGGGAGTTTTTGAATATTTTGTTCTGAAGTATGATATTCATACTGAAAAGCATACCACACATATCTGTTCCATCCAACAAATAAGCACGGAGTGAACAGCCATGTCACCACCCCCCAGAACAAGAAAGGCACAGTGACAATACTCCCAAAGCTTTCTCGGCCCCTCCCACTCACAACCTTCTCACTCCCCTTCACGCCCACCCCGGGGGGGTAACTGCTATCTGCCTTAGGTGAGAATCTCATCCTCCCTTTTCCGTATTGTTTTGACATCTAAGTGTGTGTACCCAAACAGTATTGCTCATCTTGCCTGTTTGTGTACTTTATATGAATGGAATCATGTGATAAGTATTCTTTTGTATCTGGTCTTCTTGCTCAATACCATGTCTTTAAAAGTCATTCAGATTGCATGTAGTTCAAGTTTGTTCGTTTCTGTTGGGGTATGATATTCTGTTGTTCAAGTATCCAGAAATCATCCATTCTATGGTTAAGGGGGATTTGTGTGTCCAGTGTCTGCCTGTTACAAATGGCATGGCTGTGGATATCTACATACGTGTTGTTTAGG